>PVHT020000015.1:22281419-22362676 GCA_004024745.2 Catagonus wagneri | reverse complement strand
CGGAGCTGTGGCCACTGGCCTGCGCCGCAGCCACAGCAACGCAGGATCCGAGCCGCGTCTGCAACCTACACCACAGCTCACGGCAACGCCGGATCGTTAACCCACTGAGCAAGGGCAGGGATCGAACCCGCAACCTCATGGTTCCTAGTCGGATTCGTTAACCACTGCGCCACGACGGGAACTCCAAAAAAATTACCATTTTAATATCAACAATACTATGTATATATCCCTGTGCACGTCTTATATTTTTTCTTACGTTGAGCTACTTGATTAAAAGCACAATTATCAGAAGTTCCCACTGTGGCACAGTGGATTAGGAACTGCAGTGGCCTGGCACAGTGGGATAAAGGATCCAGTGTTATTGCAGCTGTGGCTTGGATTCAGTCCTTGGTCTGGGAACTTCCATATGCCCTAGGTGCAGCCATAAAAAAAAAAAAAAAAAAAAAAAAAGGCAAAATCATCAGTGTGACAAATTGCCCTGCATAGCACTTACTGCAATAGATTTTGATTCTAACAGTTGGTGAGTCTGGCCCTATCATTGCTTCTTCGCCAAGACTGATAGCTATTGAGATGATAACATCCCATATGTGGTAGCCACAAATTAGCGTTCCTTTGTGATTTTTGTTTGTTTGTTTGTTTGTGTTTTAGGGCTGCATGCCTGGCTTATAGAGGTTCCCAGGCTAGGGGTGGAATCAAAGCTGTAGTCGCTGGCCTACGCCACAGTCACAGCAATGCAGGATCCGAGCCACATCTGCGACCTACACCACAGCTCGTGGCAATGCCAGATCCTTATCCCACTAAGCAAGGCCAGGTATGGAACCTACGTCCTCATAGATACTAGTCAGGTTCATTAACCACTGGGCCACGAAGGGAACTCCCTCCCATTTTTTTTTTTTCGCACTAAATTGTTTTCATTGCTACTGATTTGAAGTAGTGACTCAGCACAGGTTAAGAGCACAGTTATGGGTATCACAGACTTAGATACGGGTTATAGTTTCACTACCTACCAGTTATTTGACCTGGGCAGTATAATTATCTTTGCTTATTTTTAGTTTCTCAAATTGTAAGACAGAAATCACAGTATCTACCACAGAGAAATTTATTGTGAGTAGAATGCAATTGTTGACATACAGTATTCAGGGATTATTAATTTCCTTCTTTCTTACTACTAATAAGCCTACCTCTGAAGGTCTTGCTACCTGGTGGTCTTATCTCTAGAGAGAGAAAGATGGATAAAGGAAGTTTTAGCATGAAAATAGTGGCAATGGGACAATGAAAAGATATACATATAAGTTGATATGCAGCGCATGACATCTCTAGGATCAATAAAATGTTAGGGGTATAATGAGAAGTACACAGGATTTATAGAGTCGGACATGAGTTCATGCAACAACACTAGACCTTTGATCTGTTGACCATGGAAGTACAGCTGAACCTACATTTTTGTCATCTATAAAAATGGGGGGAATCATTTTATTTGCTGTTTGGATGGTTTCCAAGACACCATGTGGAGAGTTGTCTACCAGGGGAACTAATTACAGACTCAGCACCCAGTTTTAATTAGAGGCTGGTCACATAAGTACACTGGCCTTGCTTCAGTTACTCCCTCTAGTGTCCTAGATTTAAGGAGGTAAAACAAATCCCATTAATCATAAACGTCTATCTTTGAAATCTGGTGGCTTACCTCTTAAATTTCTATACTAACCTTTTTTCTTGGCCTGAGGCATCATTCAGACACAGTACAACTGCAGTTGTTCTGTGTCAGAAGTAAAGTGCCTATGAGCAGCTTGATTTCAGATGGCCCCATAAGAAAAATAGCTTTTTCCTATGGGCATCTGTGAGTGACTCAGACAGTCCAGCAAGTCTCTGTAGTATTGTCACCAATTATGGGCTCACAGAGTGGTGTCTTAAATCTGTAAAGGTTCAAGGGCCTTGGTTGTGTTCATTGAGCACATTCCTTCTTTTATGTCAGCACAGATCTTACTGAGATGAAAACAGCTCAAAGCAGACAATAAAAAGGTTTCAGTTTACAGTCAGATCCAAGAAATTAAGATATGAGAATCTAGGGTTCCAAAAAGCTAATGGCTTTTCTTTGAGAATCCCAAAACCTAGACATCACAGGGCCAGACTCTGTTCCAAATCTAAGAGCCAAAGCAAGGCTTCTCTAAGCCATTTTACCATGTCAGTCTTAAGAGTCCAAATTGACCCCTTCTGAAACATGCACTTCAGGCAGGAAAATCATCGGCCTCTAGAGGTCGGGCATCTAATTTTTACACAAGATTATTAATAAACCAAAAAATACTTCTCCATATGACAATTGCCTCTCTTTTTATCTTATTTCATTTTTCCAGAGGCTTCAATAAGTAGAAAAAAAAAATCAGAGAAAAAAACTATCACTTATAGGGAATTGTTTGGTTTCCAAACTCAATGGGTTTCAAATTCAGTGCACCTGCAAGCAAGAAGTTGCATCCCACTAAATTGTGTAAGTGGATGAACAGCTTTCCCTTTAAAATATATGAAATTACAAGCATATAACATTGTACATTCATTTTTATCATACACAGATGCTATGGCCATAAAATACGAAGCTACTTGTTAAAATCACCCTCTCCCTTTGATCTCATTACAAGTCTACTCAAACACCTAGCAGTAAATTTAGCAATTAAAAGATTAAGAGGGAAGTGAAGTGGCTGCTGCAGCAGTGACGGCAGCAAGGCTGACATGGTTTCATATTGTTCTCCTCTGGTTTATCTAAGGCTTTGCTCCAGCACTGTGAACTCATTTAACCTTTTCTCATCCTACTTGGAGGAAAGAGCAATGCAGATCTTTAATATTTTTGGTCTGCTCAAAGCTCAACTTTGGGATTTTTTGTGAATAATGTTCCCTGCTACCTGGAGAAAAGAACAATAATGAACTCCTTTTTATTGACTTTTCCCCATCTAAGGTCCACTTTGGGAAATGTTTGTGTCCTTTCTCCTCCGACCTGGAAGAAAACAAAAACCAAAGGCACCACCTGGTCTGGCTTTCCCCCTCACCTTAGCTAGCAAAGCCAAAGCTTGTGGGGAATCTATGGAGACAACTCTCCTGGGCTTGTATCTATCATTTTGAATTCCATAGGTAACTTTTCATCTCTCACCAAAGACAGCAGTCAGCCACTGTTTCATACCATAACCACCCAGAAACCAAGGTTTTGCCATCTTTCACTGTCTTTTCTCCAAAACGCACTGTAGTCATATTTCAATGAGTCAGGGTCATTTGAGTGAATTCTACCATAATCAGTAGTGTCAGGGGTCCCCAAGACCACTCCTGTGTTCCCAGATTCACTACAAGGACTCATGGGACTCAGTATATAGTTTTCCTTGCAGCTAAAACTCATTAAAGTGGTGTGGTAAGGTTACACAGCCAGATCACAAGGAATAAAGGAAGATGAGTCTGGAGAAGCCAAGTATATGCGTACTTCCTTCTTTCTTCCCCCTGAATGGTCACATCACATAGAGTGCTTCCCCCAGCAATGAGAATTCGGCAATACATGTGTGATGTGTATGCCCAAGGAAACAAATCCAGTGCCCAGATTTTTACTGGGTGCTGATCACTTAGGTAGTCCCTGCCTACCGCACGCAATACTAAAATTCCAGACTCCCAAAAGGAAATCTTATCATTTGAACAAAGAGTCTACGTACAGTGAATTATAGTTATTTAGGGAATTACTTTTATCTGTATGAGGAACTGTTTACAAGTCAAGTCTCAGACAGCAACCAAGGGTAAACCTTATGTTAACTTCTTCCTTCTCTTCCTTCTTTCCTTCCTTGAGTTATAATTCTCATAAAACAGAATTCACCCATTTAAAGTGTCCAATACAATGTTCTTTAGTATACTGAGTACTACAGCCATCACCAAAATCAATTTTAGAATATCTTCATAGCCCCCCAAAGAAATCCTGTATCCATTAAGCAGTCAATCCCCACTCCGCCCAACCTCTAGCCCTAGGCAGGCACCATTCTAGTTTCTACATCTACAGATTTGCCAGTTCTTGACATTTTATATAAACTCAGCCATACGATATGCAGCCTCTTGTGTCTGGCTTCTTTAACTTAGCATGACGTTTTCAAAGTTGATCATGTCGCAGCATGTATCAGAACTTTATAATTTTTTATGGCTGTTGAATATTCCATTGTATGTTTATACCACATATTAAAATTCTATCCATTAGTTGATGGATATTTGGGTTGTTTCCAGTTTTTGGCTATTGTGACTAGTGCTACTAAGGATATCCCTGTAAAACATTTTTGTTTGAACACCTGTTTTCAGTTCTTTGGGTTATAAATCTAAGATTGGAATTGCTGGGCAGTATGGTAATTCTGGGTTTAAGGTTTTGAGAAACCACCAAACTGCTTTTCACAGCACCTTCACCATTTTACAACCTCATAAGCAATATTTGAAGGTTCACACTTCCCCACATCCTTTGCAACACTTGGTGTTTCCTTTTTTTTTTTAATAGCGATTCCAGTGGCTATTATGGAGTATCTCATTGTGGTTTTGATTTGCCTTTCACTAACGACTACTGACATTGAACATCTTTTCATGTACTTATTGGCCATTTTTATATCTTCTTTGGAGAACTGTTTGTTCAGATCTCTTATCTATTTAAAAATTTAAGTTGTATTTTTAATATTGAGTTCTGTGTTCTTTTTGTATTTTATATATGTCTCATCAGATATATGATTTATAAATATGAATTCCCAATCTATGAATGGCCTTTTCACTTCTTGTTATCCTTTGCATAACAAAAGTTTTTTTAACTTTGGAGTTCCCGTTGTAGCTCAGTGGTTAACGAATCCAACTAGGAACCATGAGGTTGAGGGTTCAATCCCTGGCCTCGCTCAGTGGGTTAAGGATCTGGCATTGCCGTGAGCTGTGGTGTAGGTCACAGACATGGCTCAGATCCTGCGTTGCTGTGTCTGTGGTGTAGGCCGGCAGCTACAGCTCCAATTAGACCCTAGCCTGGGAACCTCCATATGCTGTGAGAGTGTGGCCCTAGAAAAGGCAAAAAGACAAAAAAAAAAAAGTTTTTTAAGTTTGATGAAGTTCAATATATCTAATTATTCTTTTGACACTTGAATAAATAAATTCTTCTAAGTATTAAAAACAAATTAGCTCCTACATTTAGATCAATGATTCATTTTGAGTTAATTTTTGTGGAAGGGGTTTAACTTCATTCTTTTGACAGTGAATATTCAGTTGTCCCAGTGCCAATTGTTGAAAAGACTATTATTTCCCCATTGAATTTTTGTGGTGCTCTTGTCAAACATCAATGCCCATAAATGCAAATGTTTATTTCTGGATTCTCAATTCTATGCCATTGATCTATATGTCTACACTTGTGTCAATATTGCATTCTCTTTATTACTGAGTTTTATGTCAAATTTTGAATTTGGGAAGTGAAAATGCTCCAACTTTGTTCTTCTTTTCCAATATTGGCTTGGCTATTCTAGATCCCTTTTTAGAATCAGTTTGTCAATTTTTGTGAACAAAAAAAAAAAAGCCAGCAAGGACTTTTGGGGGAATTGTGTTGAAGCTGTGTATTGATTTTGGGAGAACTGCAATCTTAACAATATTAAGAACACCAATCAATAAAAAAGGGAATATCATTCCACTTTAATTTCCTTCAGCAATATTCCATAGTTTTCGGAATATTAATTTTGTACTTTATTAAATATAGGCCTAAGTATTTTATATTTTTTGATGCTATTATAAATAGAATTGTTTTCTTCTTTTTTAGATTTTTCATTTCAAGTGTATAGAAATACAATTTTGTGTGTGTATGTGTATGTGTGTGTGTGTGTGTGTGTGTTTTAGAGCCACACCCACATCATATGAAAGATGGAAGTTCCCACAGTAGGGGTTGAATCAGAGTTACAGCTGTAGGCCTACACCACAGACACAGCAATGCTGGATCCAAGCCACATCTGTGACCTACCTCACAGCTCACGGCAATACCAGATCCTTAACCTACCGAGTGAGGCCAGGGATTAAACCCACATCCTCATGGATGTTAGTGAGGTTTGTTATCGCTAAGCCACAACAGGAACTCCTACAATTGTGTTTTATATATTGATATTGTATTTTATAATCTTGCTTACTTTTTTTATTAGTTCTAACAGTTTTTTAGTGGATTCCTTAGGATTTTCTATACACAAGATAGTGTCATTTGCAAATAGAGTTTTGTGTCTTCTTTTCCAATTTAGATGCCCATTATTTTATTTTCTTGCTTAACTGCCTGGCTAGGTTACCTCTTCTTTGTATATGTATGCTCACAGGTTTTGTTGTGGAGCACCAGAGGAAATGGGGACTATGAAACTGCTTTATTAAGTGTAGAATCTATCGAGACAGATGTGTTTACTGTTATTTCTACTTATAAATTTGTGTCACTATTGGATATTTGGATGAATAATAGAGGTCATGGCAAGTCCAGATCAAATGTCTTAGTATTGACCATCAATGACCCTCTTGGCTCCTGACCTCTCTTTGTTTAGGAAAAGATGGATTTTCCTACCTGTTCAATGGCTGCTTTCTTCACCTCCATATGTCAGAGAAACAACTTGGCTTCTGCTTAAATCTCTGAAATCTCAGCAGGATTGGTAGAGTGATTAGGTACATGCCAAATGCAGGAATGGAGGGTTCTAGCATGTACAATCCATTTCTCCACTACTTCCTAAAATTTGCCACAGCTCTAGGAAATAAGAGTAAGGACCCATCTGCCAAAGTTAAAGACCTGAATGAGAGATTTCCAGAGGTCCTAGAGTGAGTCCAGGAAATGACCACATTAAAGAAACAATATATATTTATTGTACTGTATAAATGTGTAGAAATCTATAAAACATGTACTTTTACCTCCTCTATGCCTATTCCTTGACTGAAATTTAAATCTTAGCAAATGAGATCTTGAAAACACAGTAGAAAATGGACTTTTTCCTGAAGAACGATTACATCTTTAATATTTAAAAATGAATTATACAAAATATTATGTCTAACTACCCTGCTCACATATGCACGATGACTTCAAAATGTGATTATAAGGCTAATTGGAATTAAATTTAAATCAAATACAACTTTTGCTTGATTGATCTCAACCTGATTAGAGGAAGACAGACAACTTTGTCCATTAAACTTTACTTAATCTTTGGTAGCATGAAGTTTTGTACATCTCATTGAGTCAGCACTTCTTTTTATTTTACCTTCATGACCTATAAAAGGAATATATGCTGAATTTTGAGTCACTTAAGTGCAACATATTGGATAATACATTACATGACCTCAAGGTAATGGAATTCAAAATAAAATTGCAAGTAAAAGGTGAGAATTAAAATGAAGTATGAAAACTTGGCTCACTGAAGTGAATACTGTTTTTCACAATGTCAAACTTAAGCGTTGAAAAGTAAGTAAAAATCAAAGGTAATGCCTGAGGCTATAAGCTATAGTTAATGTTTGCCCAACAAAACAAGGAATATCAGCCTCCATATATTTATTACAGATTTTAAGACATCAATAAAAATTATAAAAATGCTGTAAGGTTATAGGGATTTTTAAAATTTTCTTTATATCGCTACTAAAAAAACACCTATTCCTGATCCTTATAGTAAGAGTAGTTTCTATCAATCAACAACAATCAGTATTTCAAAAAATTGTGGAAAAGCCACTTTTGAACATTTCAAAATGGGGTTTTACAAGAGCTTTAATAAGGAAAAGTTTACCAGCAGACAAAGACCTTCTCAATATTTTATGCAGAGGAAGAAGTAAAGGTGAGTTCTAAATAGGACTCCTCTCCCTCAAAAAACACAAAGATTGCTGCCTATTAAAGAGCCATGAAAAGTAAACAGTGTGTCTCATTTGCCTTATAGAAAATATGTCATAAACATAGAATAAAAATATCAACCCCATGGGTAATATTTGTATTTTTAATTAGTATTTATTATATGATTGCAATTCATTAAATTTCAATTTAGCTAGCATATAACATTTTAATTAATTAACTTATTTTTGCCTGCCCTGCAGGAAGTGGAAGTTCCAAGGCTGGGAATGAACCCATGCCACAGCAGTGACAATGTCAGACCTTTAACCCGCTGAGCCATTATGGAACTCCAAATTCCTTAAATTAATTAATTAATTTGTTTTTGCTTTTTAGTGCCACACCTGTGGCATATGGAAGTTCCCAGGCTAGGGTTTGAATCAGAGCTGCAAGTGCCAGCCTATGCCATAGCCACAGCAATGTGGGATCTAAGTCAGGTCTGTGACCTACCCCACAGCTCAAGGCAACACCGAATCCTTAACTCACTGAGTGAGACAAGGAATCAAACCCACATTCTCATGGATACTAGTCAGGTCCATTACCATTGAACCATGACAAGAACTCCAAATACCCTTTATTTTAAAATTTACCCTTCATAACAATATTTTAAGAGTAGGTACTATTAATATCTTTCATTTCTCAGATGTGAAAACTGAATTTTAGAGTGGTCAACTTGTTTAATATCTTCTTAAATGGCAAATATAGGATTCGCATCTAGATTTCTATGACAGTAGAGAACAAGTTCCTAAAGACATTACATTCTAGTATTTGTATTCTAGTATTACATGTTTCATACTATTTCTACATATTAACCATTGAGGGATTCAGAAAATTAAAATGAAAATCATCTTTGGACTAGGAATACTTTGAAGAAACCAAATCTTATGATCAAGAGTAGCATATATAGATATAGCTATAATTTTCTAGAATTTTGAAATAAATTTGGCATCAGTAAACTGCATATATTTAAAGGGCATAATCTAATAAATTTTGACATATACACACATATATATATATATGTATATATATATGTGTGTATATATATATATATACACCTGTATACATATATGTATATGTGTATATATATGTATATGTATATATACATATATATATACATCTGTGAAATCATCACCAGAATCAAGATAATAAACAATATAGTATTCCCCCCAAATATCCTCATGCCTTTTATTATTTTGTCTTTTTGCCTTTTCTAGGGCCGCACCCGCGGCATATGGAGTTTCCCAGGCTAGGGGTCTAATCGGAGCTGTAGCCACCAGCCTACGCCAGAGGCACAGAAACGCGGGATCCGAGCCGCGTCTGCAACCTACACCACAGCTCACAGCAATGCCGGATCCTTAACCCGCTGAGCAGGGCGAGGGATCGAACCTTCAACTCATGGTTCCTAGTCGGATTCTTTAACCACTGAGCCACCACGGGAACTCCTCCCTATGCCTTTTTTTAATCCACCCCTCCTGCATTATCGCTTCCCTCTATTCCAGTCCTTAGGCAACAACCAATCTTTCATTCTTTTTATTTATTTATTTATTTATTTATCTTTTCAGTGCCACACCTGTGGCATATGGAAGCTCCCAGGCTAGGAGTCAAATTGGAGCTGTAGCTGCCAGCCTACACCACAGCCACAGCAATGCTAGATCCAAGCCATGTCTGCCACATACACCACAGTTCATGGCAAGGCCAGATCCTTAATCCACTGAGCAAGGTTAGGGATTGTACCCATGTCCTCATGAATACTAGTCAGGTTTGTTACTGCTGAGCCATGACAGGAACTCCTTGGTCTTTCTTTTGTTGTGGATTAGTTGGCATTTCTTAGAAGGGGATACAAATAAGATCATACAGTGTATACTACTCAAGGGAGTGTGTGACTTCAAAAAGTAATGATTCTATAGTTCCCTGATGACTCAGCAGGTTAAGGATCTGGCATTGTCACTGCTGTGGCGCAGGTTCAATACCTGGCCAAGAACTTCCCCATACCATGGGTGTGGCCTGTAAAAAAAACAACAGTGACTTTGAGATTTATCCAAGTTGTTGACTGTGTCAATTGTTTGTTCCATTTAGTTGCCAAATAGTTATCCACTGTCTGTATGTAACATAATCCATCCACGTGTTGATGAACATGTGTTGAAGAACATTTGAATTGATTCTGATTTGGGGTATTACAAATAAAAACAGTTTTGACCATTTGGATTCAAGTTCTTACATGTACATCTTGGATAAATATTTTGAAGTGAACTGGCAGGTGTATATTTAAATATTTAAGTAACTGCCAAACTTTTCAAAAGTGAGTGAACTATTTTATGTTCCTACTAATAGTTTAAGAGAGCCTCAGTCACTTCTTATCCTCACCAAGTTTGTATAGTTTATTTTTTGTATAGTCTATTTTTGGTTTGTTGTTTGTTTTAGTCATTCTAATAATGGTTGTTAGCGGTGCTGTTTTGTTTTGATATCACACTGTAGACTTAAATTTTTCTTTTTTTTAAATGATTTTTATTTTTTTCCATTATAGTTGGTTTACAGCATTCTGTCAATTTCTACTGTATAGCAAAGTGACCCAGTCACACATAAATATACATTCTTTTTCTCACAGTAGCCTTCATCATGTTGCATCATAAGTGATTAATATAGTTCCCTGTGATATACAGCAGGATCTCATTGCTTATCCACTTAAATTTTTCTGATTACTAATGATAGCGAACATTTTTTAAAAATAAAATACGGAACACTTCACAAATTTGTGTGTCATCCTTGTGCAGAGGCCATGCTAATCTCTATAATCATACCAATTTTAGTATATGTGCTACTGAAGTGAGCACAATAGTAAACATTTTAATATGTTTATTAGTCATTCACAGATTTTTTTGTGAGATGAGTACTTACATCTTTCATCCATTTTTTATTGGATTATTTGTCATTTTGCTACTTAGTTGAATGAGTTCTTTACTATGGATACAAGTTCCCTTTCTATTACACGGGTGGCAAAATTTTTTTCCAGTCTGTGGTTTGATTTTTACTTTTCTGAAGGTTGTCCTTTGTCATTTTAAAAATAAACTTAATCTTTTTTTTCCTTTATAGTTTGTGGGTTTTTTTTGTGTTCTATTGAAGAAATCTTCACTTACATGAAGATCACAAAGATTTCTCCTATGTTTTCCTTTTAGACATTCAATAGCTTCAGGTGTTACATGATCCATTTAGATTTAATAGTTACATTTGGTGTAAGGTAAAGGTCTGGGTTCATTTATTTCTGTTGGATATCCAGTTGAATCAGTACCACTTGCTGAAAAGACATTTCTTTCACCATTGAATTGCCTTAGCATCTTTGTCAAAATTGATTCATAATGTCTATGTATGGGTTTATTTCTGGACGTTCTATTCTGTATCATTGAACTATATGTCTGTCATTTCAACAAGGCCAAACTACCTGGATTAATATAGATTTATAGTAAGCCTTATAATCAGGTAGCATTAGTCCTCCCACTTTCTTCTTTTTTAAAAAATTTTTCTTTGGTTAATCTAAGCCTTTTGTGGAGTTCCCATCGTGGCTCAGCGGTTAACGAATCCAACTAGGAACAATGAGGTTGCAGGTTCGATCCCTGGCCTTGCTCAGTGGGTTGAGGATCCAGTGTTGCCATGAGCTGTGGTGTAGGTTGCAGACATGGTTCAGATCTCGCGTTGCTGTAGCTGTGGCGAAGGCCGGCAGCTGTAGCTCCTGTTAGACCCCTACCCTGGGAACATCCATATGCCGCAGGAGCGGTCCCAGATAAGACAAAAAAAAAAAAAAAATCTAAGCCTTTTGCATATCTATATACATTTTAGAATGAGCTTTCCAATGTATATTTTTAAAAAGCCTGCTGGGATTATTTTTCATGTGATTGTACTTAATCTATAGTTAAATTCAGGGAAAACTGCCACCTTAAAATGTTGTTTACCTATTCATAAACATATTATAGCTCTCCATTTATTTAGGCCTTTGAAAAATTTTTAGTATCATTTTATAGTTTGTAGGGTGGGAATTTTGGACATCTTTTGTTAAATGAATTCATAAATACTGTATATTTTGATGTTAATATAAATAGACATTTTACATACTGCTAGTTTATAGGAATACAATGGTTTTTTTATATTAGTATACATATTTAGATCTAATTTGGAACACATTGCTAAATTCACGTATGGATTTTATTCTGATATATCTTTCCAGTTTTAAGAATAAAAATCTCTTATA
Source organism: Catagonus wagneri (assembly GCA_004024745.2). Taxonomy (NCBI): domain Eukaryota; kingdom Metazoa; phylum Chordata; class Mammalia; order Artiodactyla; family Tayassuidae; genus Catagonus; species Catagonus wagneri. The sequence goes on along the minus strand of PVHT020000015.1, from coordinate 22,350,590 downwards.
ACCCCAGTTATCTTACCTACCTGTTTTTTCCACTTCATCACCAAAGTTCTTTTTAAAAATTGAGAATTTCTCATTTCCACATCACCTCACATTTATCTCTCAATGAACTTTAATTGGTTTACTCCCGTGACAATCTGCTGAGATTTCCTACATCCCTTCACTGCAATTTCTAACAACATGGCTATTAAGGTTCATATATTTTTGCATTATACAAAACCTTTTATTCTTATTTGATCTCACTTCCATCTTTAATACTGATGGTACTGTTTAATGCACTATATTTTTGGTATAATTCCTACTTCTCTAGCAACTTCTTGTATCTATTATGTGAGCTTCTTCCTTTGCTCTGTCTTTTAAGTTAGGAATCCTGTGTTTGGCTTTCTTCCCATATCACACACTCCTCTTGTGTAATATCACACAATTCTCTGACTCAAATTGTCATTGATATATTGATGACTTTGACATCTCTACCTCCAGGCCAGACCTCTCTACTGGAATCTAGATCAAAACTAAACATCATTTCTTAGTCTGGCAAATTGCTTCTCAGAGGACAAGGACTAACACAGAAAAAGAAACCTGCGTTTTATCCTTGATTACTACATCCAACCAGTTGTCAAATTGTGTCAATTCTCTCCTTAATGTTTCATAAACTATCTACTTTTTTCCTACTCCTACTGAAATTAGCTTAGGCCAGTATCATCTCTCACTAGAATCCAGTCCTGACCATTGTCCTGGCCTCCATTCTTGTAGCATTCAATGCAGTATTTACACTGTGTCCAGAATGATAGTTTTTATTTTATTTTATTTTTTATTTTTGTATCTTTTTAGGGCCACACCTGTAGCATATGGAAGTTCCAGCCTAGGGGTCGAGTCAGAGCTGCAGCTGCCAGCCTGCACTACAGCAACAGCAATGACAGTCCAAGCTGCTTCTGTGACCTACATCACAGCTAGCGGCAATGCCAGATCCTTAACCCACCACTCAGGGCCAGGGATCGAACGTGCATCTTCATGGATACTAGTCAGGTTCATTACTGCTGAAACACAATGGGAACTCCCAGAACAATATTTTTAACACAAATCTGATCATGAATTATTAAACACTCAATTATAAAACAAATAATTACATTTTTCAAACTGAAGATATGTTAATGAAAATCATCCATCCTGAAGAGCAGAGAGAAAATAAAGATTGAAAAACATAATAGAGCTCAGTGACCTGTGAGATACTATTAAGTATTGTAAGAAAATTTAAAATTATGAACTGCTAATACACACAACATCATGGATAAATTCTAACAGCATTATTTTGAGGGAAAAAAAAAACTAGATATAAAAGCAGATACTGTGTGATTCCATTTTTGTGAAGTTTCATAAGTAAAACATATGTATTGTGCAAAACAATAAAAAAATGCATGCCTTAATTGTATGTTGAGAAAACTTAAGCCTAGAAAGGTATATTCATTTTAAAACGCTGAATCATAATAAATACCAATGAAAATGAACTGCCCTTACATACAACAAATATAATATTAGGTTAAAGAGATAAGACACTAAATCATAAACCCAAATGATTCAATTTATAAAAATTTCAAAAGTAGGTAAAACTAAGCTATAACTTTTAGCAATGCAAAACTGGGTGATTAAGGTATAAAGAAAGGCAAGATGGTGATTTCTGTAAAAGTCAACTTCATGGCTATTTTGGAAGATAGAGATAGAAGGGGTTGTGATTGAGGAGGAGTGGGAGTTTTGGTGATTATTTGATTTGGGTGGTGGTGACATGGGTGTTCACTATATAACAAATGAAAGTGAAAACACTAGTTCAATCAATAAATGTGAAATTATGAAAATATGGACTAAACAAAAATGTTTCTCTTCTTCAGTACTTTATCTCTAGTATCTAGCACATAGTGATACTCAATAAATATTTTTAAGAAAATGAATGAATGAACTGAGCACCTATTCTGTGTTCAGCATTCAGCTAGGGAATGCTACTATGGATATGCTCAAGTTACTGATAAACTTGTTCGTGAGAAAAAGGAGTATCTGCAACATGTGTAGTTAGAACAACTAGTAAATTCTTGAATTAACTTTTGATTTATTTTTCATTTACCAATGTTATTTCATTGCTCTACTTTATTAATCTTCATCATAAAAATATATTTAGAAATTTCCAGTTCTATAAGTGGTGACAGGCTTGGCACTCCACTTTTGCAAGCAGGAGTTTCCTATGAAGTATGTAGTTTTCTTATGAAATAAGAGAGATATAACATTGTACCCCATTTGTGAAAATATACTAATTTTGAAATTGATATTTATCAACTAATCTTAATGCTAATAAAGGCAAAGTCTAACAGCTAAATAATCAACTTGTTTATTTGAATTATAGATTCTAATTCATGATTCTACTAGTTGTTATCTCTACTTTGCGAAAATTCTCTCCTTAGCTTTAACCCAGCCCTCTGCTTGTTTTCAAATGTCCACATGTTTGCTCTCCTAAGAGAACTATGTCAACAGACAAATAAATAGGTTATTGCTAATAGAATAGTATCTAAAATTATATTATATTTGCCATTTAATTTTCTTCTCCCTTTGTTTAGAATGGAGTCTCAAAAGTAAATAAACTCGATACCATCCAACTCAAAAATGCTAAATGTCAGTGCAGTGAATAGAAAATAAACAAATGTCATCTTAGTTCATAAACATAAAAATGTTCACCTATAACATTTTAATGGATTTTTTAAAATAGCTCTTACACATGTTGATTTGTTTCCCAAAAGAAGGAATAAGCTACAAGGGGCTGTTCTCATTTATTGTAAACTGTGGAATTGCAAATCAGAGAGAGGAGAACCAAACATTCAAAAAGGGTAAATAAATTTATCTTAATGCATACTACCTCTCAGACTAACAGGCATTAAAAAGAGAGCAAACATCACAACAAGCAAATGTATTAATCGTGCTTGGTTATGAAACTCAGAGCAATGTTATTTATATTGTATATGCATTTATATTCATGTTGCATATATTCTTCTTTCTCATAAACACCACCAGTAATGAAGGTAACTTATATCAGTCTCTGTTACTTCACTGTGACTATATCCTTGCATCTGTAAAGAGTGTAACTAACACTTTCTGAAATCAAGACAATGAAATACAAGTGGTAAATATGAAGTCCTGCACTTAGGTTTTAATAATGAAATGTATAAGGCATTTTTGTTTTACCAATCTATATGGGAAAAAGATTGGATACTGCAATGACTCTAAGCTTATATAAAATGGCAATAGGAAGTGTCACGCAAAAAAAAATTGTTATGTAAGCCTTCATCAGTAGAAATATAACATCCAGAACCATGGAAGCAGTGAGTCTCCTTTATTCTAACTGGTCAGAATGGGTCAGAGTATTGTTTACGTTCTGAGTCATATATTTAAAAAATAATTCTATTATTAGAGGTATATTCAGAGAAGAATGAATAGAATGGTGAATGATAAATAAATCATGGCACTGAAGAACTGAGGAACTGAGGGAGTTTGGCTTTGGAAAGAGAAGCTTAGAAGAGCATATGGCTGGGGTCTTCATAGACATGAATAAATAAAAATAGAAGGTAAGATGTGTTTTATGTACATCTAGAAAAAAGAGGTCAGGAATAGATTAAAATGTAAATAGATTTCACATCAGTAGAATGTGCACTTAATGACTAGAACTTCTCAAAAATGGAATCTGGATGGCATGTGATGTAATAATCTTCCCAAATCAAAAATCCCAAGAGAGGCCAGAAGGGACTCAGTCTGAGGTATTTGGAAAAGAAATTCCTTCTAGGCCTGAAATCCTCTTAAGTAAATGTTATTCTTGGAACCAATCTTCTCTCCTCCTAGATGCTTAGTTCCTTGAGGGCAATAACTTGGCCTTTACTGTGTTTTGTATCCAAATTCTGAATATAACCCTTACAAAAATATTCATCATTGTTTTAAAATGACCCTTCATATTGCTTTCTCTCTCCTTTGCCAAACAAACATGTCATATAAAAATGCCAATGAACAGCAAATACCGATATCTATTCTTTTGAAAGGATAGATTATTTCTGTTACACTTTTCTTGAGAGCTTAACACTCTTACTTCTTCTACAAAGAGGTCCAGGGAGAGCCTGATACCCAATCAATGGAATGTCATTCCCATTATACATCATAAGACATTCCACTGGCAAGAGCAGGAGGTCAGGAACTGCCCTTTTCAAAAACTTTAATGAAAAATAATATACTGATCAACTTTATGTTAAACAAACCTAGATGAAAAGCAAGGCAACAGGCTCAGATGAAAAGCTAGGTCCCCGCCTATGAATGAAAGATAGACTTCTTTTTAATATCTCTACAAATCAGTAGAGGGGAGGGAAGAAATCATGTCCTGAAATAAGCACGGGACTGGGAGAAAAGAGACTGGATTTAATCTCAGCAATGACTCTAAACTAAATGTATCGTCTCAGGCAAACTGATTCATTTTTCTGTGCCTCGGTTTATTTATCATCTAATGGCCCCCTAACATCTCATTTCATGCATTAGTAGATTGTTCGGTGCCACACCCTCCTATGTGTAAGAAGAGAAGATGATTTCCTTTGAAAAAGAAGCCTGGTTCTGAGGCATGAGATAGATGGACTCCAGGATAGACATTAACAACTTGCCTCTTGTTTATACTTCTTGAGGAAGGAGACAGGTACAACTAGCCTCTTATTTACACTTCCTGAGGCAGGAGATACGTGGGCTCTGGGACAAACATTTACAAACAGCCATCTATTTATATTTCAACATAAAAACAACAACGGCACAAGGCAAATAACTGGTATTCGCCTTCTGTGAACTTGTTAAACAATGGTAATGACAGGATCAAAAGAGGGGGCTAAGCCCTGCTTGGGCAAAAATCCAAGAGGTCACATACTTCCCATCCTTGGGGTTGGGGAGACCTCAACTGCACATGCATAGAGAGATCCCCTGTATCAGAAAGGGAGGGGTGTTGGGCCATAATAAGTCTAGATAACCTTCCCATGCTTTGAAATCCATCTTTTGGCCAAAATATGTGCACGCAGATCAGGGGAGGGCCCTGGGTCTGGTCAGGTGTGAAAGATAAAACAAGATGATTGGTCAAAGGAAAACTTATACCCGGAAATATTGTCCTACATAAGTGATTTAAATCACCTCTCTGGCAGGCTTGTCATTCAAGCGGATACCCACAGCCACACTCCTTTGCGTGTGCATTACTGCTTAGCTTCTGCCTTCGATAAATAGACCAATTATCTGTGTGCTCTCCCACATATTATACTGTGTTTTTAACAATAAACTTTGTACCTGTATTTACAGTCCTGGCCTCCTTGAAACATTCTTGCTTTCAACAGGGGGGAAGAATCAGAGCAATTATGCTTCTAGCCTCTAGCTAGTCTAGTGGCTAGGATTCCTGGTTTTCATCCAGGCTGCTCAGATTCAATTCCTGAGCAGAGAATTGAGATCTTGCTCCAAGCCATCCCTCACTGTTGCCTCTCTGAGATCCCTTTTACATTTAGGCACCCTCTAGCACTGTTATTCCTTTCAGCAGTATTCCAGTTCTTTCTTCTTGATTACTACAATACACCATACAACACTATACACAGATTAGGAAAGTAATAAAGCGTAATTAAAAGCTAAAGGAACATCAGCAACCAAATTATGTATCATGGAAGACTACGGGTTTATTCTAAACATGTGATGTTTAGCAATTAATATATTATATTCAGCAATATAATAATATATTTAGCAGTAAGAATAGCCATTATTATACACTTTTGCCCAGAAGTAATTGTTATCAAATCCCTAGAACCCCAGGGATTTGCACTGGATTTTTATAAGACCCTCAATTTCATTCAGATCTGAGTTTGAGTCTTGGATCAATGACGTGTTAGCTGCACAAGCTTTGGTAGTTATTTCACCTCTCTGGCTTTCAGTTTCTTCTCTGTAAAACAGGTATACAAGACCCAGCACACGGGTATGTGAAATACCTAGTACAATCCAGGCCCTTGTACTTGTTAGACCCTCCCTAAGTCCATTTCTCTTCTTTCAGGCACTTGGATCATCTGTTCAGAACTATTACTATTTGATTTCTCCAAAGCCTTCTTTTTCTTCTATTTTGGCGTCTTTTAAATACATTCCTGGCTTTATCATGCATCCTATAGAGCACTTTAACCTACACCTAATTATCTATCAGTTTTATACACACTGGCATTTTTAAAAAGCATTCCTGTGGATTTCTACTTTCCTTTTAAAATCCTTGAGGGCCATTTAAAATTTTTGAAATAAAAGAAACATTCCACAGATTCAACATCAGTGCCTTTGTGGAGAGAACTATGTTTTTCCAAGGAATAATTCTACGTATTCCTCCTACCTTACAAGGCATCTGTGAGGATTAAAAAAAAAGAAGTAATAGAAGTGAAGCTTTTAATAACCTCTAGGGGTAGAGAAAAGATATTATTTAAATGGAAGGATCTGCTCTGCAATCAACTGGGAAAATTTATTTTTTCGGACTATAAGTGTGAAACCCCATAGCAATTAAAATTATCTTTCTAGCTTGCCACATCAGTGTCCCTTCCATTGTGTTTCCGTATAGCCCATTTTGGTTGTATTCACTATCAGCAGCTAGTGATTACTGAAGCAGTCACTGCAGTAAGAAACTCTTCCTCAGCTTTGCAGGAACTTAATAGTGTGTTCCTCATTACACAGAGCAAATTCTGATTCTCGATAAGATGAAACCACGAGAAAATATATTTTACGGGGAAGAAAACAACAGTGTTTGCTTTGTCCTCACTTTCTCATACGTTGTTTGAAAGGACTATAGCAAGATGACGGTGGGTGTTTGATTCCCACTCCAAGGAGGTATTCAAATAGGAGTAATTCTCGTATCCATGAAAAACAGCTTTATTGCTAAGAATTACCATGGAAAGTGCCAGGGGATCTATTAATATGCGGTCCATTTATGGAGATGCTCTAATTCAGTAACAGTAGGATATGCCATTTGAGCTGTATCTTTAGTTGTGACATGAAGTTGTTAAGTCATCTACCTGCTTTATCTCCAAACTATTCCTTAGTTTAATGAATTTGTCAGATCCCAGAATTAGGAGTGATGGCAATGGCAGATAACCTCGAGAAGTAAAGTGACTTTGATTCTATCCATTCATTCACTTATCAAACTTATATTAAATACTTATATTCCAGGCATTATATTAGGTGTTAGCATACAAAGATGATTTGGCACCCCCAAGAGATCATTTCTTAAGGAGGATACAGATATTTAATCAGTTTACTATGTAGTCTACTAGGTCTAAACACATCAATATACCTAAATACAGAGAAAGTGCAACTAGAGTTCAAAAGGAACAGAATCTAAGCTGGCCTGAAATAATCAGAGGGGCTTAAAGTAACAGAGAATTGTCAGGCTAATACCTGTGGCAGATTGGAGGAGTAGACAATTTTAAGAGAGGTAAAACAGAATTGTAGAGGCAGGGAGACCCAAGAAAACAGTGTATTTATGAAACTTCATCTAGTTTGCTATTCCCATAGCATCATATAGTCTATGGTCTCACCAGAAAAACCAAATATATATATGGTGTAAGCCATGCAGAGTGACTCTATCGTGGTTATTTTTTATTACGTTTCAAATGAAATCCAATTGCAGATGTAGAGCAATTATAATGACTTTCAGAACTAAAACAACTCAGGCTACTGACGTTTACTTTCCACAGGTGCACTGACACTGTCATATTTGTCAAAATAGAGACAAGTAGGTAAAACTGTTCAAACAAAAATGGATAGTATATAAATAACACCGAGGGCCTTTTTCAGCCCTGAGATTCTCTATGTTATAAAAAGGAATTTTGTGAACTTAAAAAATAATAGTAATGGTCAAGAGATATGAGAATCGTAAAAATTAAATAACAATGGAAAATTGCACATCTTCTTCTCCGATGGTATAAGTTCTACCTTTTAGAAGCAAAGATAATGACTACTGTATCACTGTTAGATAAGTTAGGTATTTTCCTGTGGTGAGGTATATTTGACTTATCTATTATCTCTGCCATTAGTGGACAATGCAAATATTTACAGAGAAAGATATACTGAATTAAATTAAGTTCATTATGTGCTAGGGTATGCATGTATGTATCATTTTTTCCTCACAGTCGCCCTAAACGATAGATGCTATTATTTACTTGTTGTTGTTATCAGTTAGTTTTTTTGTTTTTGTTTTGGTGTGTGTTTTGTTTCAGAAAATAGATGCAGAGAATGGTTGGATCATTCATCTAGGAACTGAAGAGCCAAACTTCACTTTAATGCTTGTGCTCTTACCTGACTATCAAACTCTAATGAGGCAGAAAGTTGACCAGGATCAGGGGCATAGACAAGGGCCTGGCACTAAAGAAGCTAACATATTTTCAACTCCTCACCCACAACTTTTTTTATGTGAATGCTTCTCTTGAGACATACTGGTTCAAAACATGCCTCTTATTGTCCTTGTTCACTTTACTGCTCTGATTTGTTATACCCCCATTTATGATAAACTTTTCTAAATAGCATATGTTCTTGAAATATGCCATACCTTCTCCCAGAAATATTGGGCCAACCCAATAATATCTCTGACTTCAGAATTCTGGTGGCATTTATTGTCTATACAACTAACTTGGCACTCACAATACATACAGATATTTATCAGATTATTTGTAATGATTGTATGCATACATCCTAGAATACTTGGTATTCCCTATGTCTAGTCCAGTGATTAACAGAGATAAATATTCAATATCTTTGCTCATGATTATGGCAATCAAGGAATATTTAATTGAACCTTGGCTTACTTAGCACCTTAGTAATCCATATAGGAAGACAATTCTTCTACTTCAGTACTTATTCCTTTATAGATATAGTTCTGGAAAATGATATGCCATAGATGTTTAATGTACATCAATAATTAAGTACAAGAAAATAGCTTGAGGTATCAATGCTAAAAGATAAATAAAACTTGCCCCAAAGAAATAGTTGCAATTATTTCAGAATTCTATTGAATTTTTATCTTACCAGAGGATTTACTCGCCTCTTCCAGTTTCTTTTAGCATTTTTTTTGTTATCCTTTTTGACAATGTCACAATGGGTCTGAAGTCCAAATGTAACAGATGCTATCTGTCTGATTTGTTCGTTAGATGAGGAAAGGTATTCAGGCTGTGTCTATAGATAATACATGAACCAGACTGCGACATTGCTGGTATGTTCATTTAGACTGCCGACATGATGGATGCTGATGACCATAGCTAAATCCACTGGGAAAACTGCTAAACTGAAGTAATCATCAGAATTTGGGCCATTTAGAGGTCATGGAGGTTTACTTTTTACAGTAGTTTTAGAGCATTTAGCTCTTCTTTTGGCTCTACCATTCTAATTTGCCCAATTTGAGACCTCTCTAGATTACAAAACTCCATGTAAATAGCCATAGTATAACTGATATAAAGGCTAACACATAAATACATATAACTTTATATGTAGGAGTTCCTTTTCCTGAAAGCTTTTATCAAAATTGATAATGGCTGTCAGCTAATTAAGGTGAGGTCTACACGAAAATTTTCTCAAACCAAAACTAGTTTTCTGCTACTATCTTCTTTCTTGTTTAATGTTGAAAAATGATCTTCAAGAAAAGGCCAGGTGAGAATTCGGGGGAATTATAGAATATGGTAGTTTTTCTTGTCTAAATACCACCGCCTAAGAGCCCCCCATACCACACACACATGCAAGTGCAACAGATCGATTTTTTTCCTTCTGGAAAAGTGTCTTTATATAAGAGGAAGAAAAATGAAAATCACCCCAAGTATAGCATTGTTTCCTCAAAGTTCTGATTCAATTAGGTCCTTACTTGCAAGTAGAAACAAAAGTAAACCTTCATATGAAACAGAAGATTGCAACTTTCAGCTTTTACTTCTGAGGATATTGCAGTCAGTTCAAGAGTGACAAGGATAATAAGCCTTGGTGCTTGACATAAGTTAGGCTGCTTCGACAAGGATATCTAGCTTCTAAACTTATATGAACTTCTCACACTTTATGTTCTTTGTTTCATCTCAGGTGTAGACCTCCACCCCGTCTGCAAACATTTCCTGCCTCATTTTTCCTATTATTGAAGTATTTGATGTAATTTGTTAAGCTTTAAGATTCTTCTTGCAGGGAGTTCCCATCATGGCTCAGTGGTTAACGAATCTGACTAGGAACCATGAGGTTGAGGGTTTGATCCCTGGCCTTGCTCAGTGGGTAAAGGATCCGGCATTGCCGTGAGCTGTGGTGTAGGTCGCAGATGCAGCTCAGATCCCACGTTGCTGTGACTTTGGCATAGGCCAGCAGCTACAGCTCCGATTAGACCCCTAGCCTGGGAACCTCCATATGCCACGAGTGTGGCCCTAGAAAAGGCAAAAAGACAAATAAAATAAAATAAAATAAAAAATAAAGATTCTTCCAGCAGGTTTTAGCAACTTCTCTTCTTTCCCAGCCATCTATCCAACAGTCTCTGCTTATATGTTTTCTTTGGCTTGGTCTTTGAGTGGCTCCCTATTGCAATAGCCCCCTTTAATAAAGCCTTCCTTTACAAAATCTGGACTTGCATTTGTGTGTGGTAGGGGGCTTTATGCGGCAGTACTTAGACAACAGAATCTATCATATTTTTTGGCCTATTTAGTTTTATTTGTATTATTTTTGTCTTTTTTTTTTTTTCTTTTTAGGGCTGCACCTGTGGCATGTTGAGGTTCTCAGGCTAGGGGTCTAATCGGAGCTGAAGCTGCTGGCCTACGCCACAGCCACAGCAACGCGGGATCCAAGCCGCGTCTGCTACCTACACCACAGCTCATGGCAATGCAGGATCCTTAACCCACTGAGCAAGGCCAGGGATCAAACCCTCAACCTCATGGTTCCTAGTCGGATTCGTTTCCATGGCACCATGATGGGAACTCCTATTTTTATGACTTTTATTTTTTCCATATAGTTGATTTACAATGTTCTGTCAATTTTCTACTGTACAGCAAAGTGACACAACCACACACACATATATGCATTTTTTCTCTCACATTATCCTCCATCATGTTCCATCACAAGTGACTAGATATAGTTCCCTGTGCTATACAGAAGGATCTCATTGCTTATCCACTCCAAATGCAATAGTTTGCATCTATTAACTCCAGACTCCCAGTCCATCCCACTCCTTCCCCCTCCCCCTTGGCAAGCCACAAGCCTGTTCTCCAAGTCCATGAGTTTATTTTCTGTGGACAGTTTCATTTGTGCCATAAATTAGATTCCAGATATAGGTGATATCATATGGTATTTATCTTTCTCTTTCTGACTTACTTCACTTAGTATGAGAGTCTCTAATTCCATCCGTGTTGCTGCAAATGGCATTATTTTGTTCATTTTTATGGCTGAGTAGCATTGCATTGTGTATATATATCACATCTTCTTAATCCATTCATCTGTCAATGGATATTTAGGTTGTTTCCATGTCTTGGCTATTGTGAATAGTGCTGTGATGAACATACAGGTGCATGTGTCTTTTTCAAGGAAAGTTTTGTCTGGATATATGCCCAAGAGTGAGATAGCTGGATCATATGGTAGTTCTATATTGACTTTTCTGAGGTATCTCCATACTGTTTTCCATAGTGGTGGTACCAATTTACATTCACACCAACAGTGTAGGAGAGTTCCTTTTTCTCCACACCCTCTCAGCATTTGTTATTTGAGGACTTATTAATGATGGCCATTCTGACAGGTGTGAGGTGATACCTCATAGTAGTTTTGATTCTATAATTTCCCCACAAAAAATTACATAAACAAGGCTTCAAATTCTTATCTCTAAAATTAGGGTAATGATTTCTCCCTGTTTCTACTAGACAGACATATTTAGAGTGACACATTAGAAGACATATTTGGCTATAAGCCATTTGAAAGTATAGTGCTATGTTAGATAATTACAAGTTGTCATTACTACACCCATTAATATCAACAATGTTTTCTTTTAATCCAGTGATTTTCCAAATGTTGTCCTTGGAGGTCATTGGTCCAGCATCAGCATAATCAATTGGGAATTTATTAGACATGCAAGTGCTTGGTTCCCACTTTACACTCATTAAGTCAAAAACTGAAGCTGATGCCCAGTAATCTACAATAAGCCCTCCATGTAATTTTGATACATACTCAAGTCCGAGAATTTAGTAATCAATTAAAGTATATCAGTGAGTTTTCAAAAAAGATACATTTTTTTTTGCCTAGAGCTTTGAAAACATTTAAGATGCAAGTTGCATTTACCCCCACTTAAAAATAATGCCTAGATGCCTGAAAAGTCATTTTAAAGCATTCAATTATAGATATTCTTTCTGGTGGATAATGGGGATGTTTGTCTCATATTTTATTCTTTACTTATTTCCTTGCTTCTTGAAGAAGTGTGAATGAACACAAGAGGCACAATTTCTAAAACAGAGCCCTGGAATTCTTCTCACATTCTACTCTCATCATTCTCATCATGATAAAATATTCACTGTTGATAGATGACTTCTGTACCCTGTGAGATATCAAGCCCTATTAGTCACTCATTTATGCAATTTAAATGCTGGATTTTGTGTTTCAGTGCTGCAGACCCATTACTAAAGAGGGCCCAGCTGTTACTTTTTGCTTCAGGGACATTCTCTGCAAATTCAATGGGTTTTGCTTCAATTCAGAAAATGGAAAGCATTAGGTTTATAACAATAATTATATCTCTCTCCAAGGTTCTTGCACTATCAAGCCAGAGAGGAGAGTAGCAGTAATTGGTTAGATTCATCAAAAGAGTACATTCATTCTTAAAACATCTTTTTGCAGTGGGCAAGTGTCCACCGAACAGATGGGCCAATAGGCACAATGCTAGAGTTATATGAATACCTAACATTTGGGTGGCACTGTTGAAAATACATTCGGTGACTATCTTTTCCATATTGACATTCACAAAAATTTTTAGGTAAGGCTATTGACCCAGAGTTTGAGCAAATAATGTCCCTTTCTTTTGACTAGATATTTTCTTCCTAAATTGGAGGCAGTGGGAAAATATGTAATTGATGATGGGAAAAAATCCTGAAGTCTTTTCTTCACATAGAGAAGAAAGGTACTTCTTTGGCACATTTGATGCCTTCTAACACCTCTCTAAGCACTGTTTTATTTTTATCAAATGATGTTTTTCACTTCTCTTCAGCTGCTCCAAGTGTATGGGATGGCTAGACCCCCATTCCTATCATCAAGCAAAGTAGCCTGGCATGAGGTTAAGATGAGGAAGAATGTGTAGTAAATACTCCCATGAAGGAGTGGATGGGGGATACCTATGGGATAAAAATACACAAGTCAAAACACTGAAAGGAAAGACAAGAGCTCAAGGCTCCTGGCCTTTTTTTATGTTTTCTACGCACTAAGATTTTTTAGTTTTGAAGCACAAAACCCTTTGTTTTGTTCGGGCAATTAAGTTATGGACTCCGTATCTTTTCCATAAGTCACAACTAACATTAAAGGGTAGTATTCCCCTACTTCTGTGGGGCGGGGGTTGTGGTAGGAGTTGCTTTTCTTGAAAGCTTTAAGATTAGCAAGGGATTTGGTGTGCATACACAGCTAGGTCAGGGCAGTGGAGGGGGAGGTGCACAAAGTACCGGTTAAGAATAATGAAATCACTGACGAAATGGGATGTGAACATTGTTGCCTGCATGTTCCTTTTGGAAGCTGGCAAAACAGAGTAAGAGCTGGAAGTGACTTAAAGATATAGAAAATATATATTATATTATTAATCTCAGATTTATTAGCAATTTCAACAAGAAGGTAGAGCCTGTTGTTAAAAGGCAATAGACTTCTCTAAAGAATGTAAACCCTTTCAATAATGGATTCCATTAAGATATGGAGTCCATAATTTAACTGCCTGGACAAATCCATTGGGCATGCCATAGGAGGCCCATTATGTTTGAGTAAGTGTGAAACCAACAAACAACCTACCTGTCTTTCTCTAGGTAGCTACTGGGATTTTCTTTTCAACCTATAATAGTGCCTGACATTTCCAAAGGTCAAATAGTAACTTAAAAAGAAAAAAAATAATTTTATCAAAATGACTGAAGTTTGATGCCAATTTGCCAAAGTGGTAGCAAGTATTTAGTGATGAATAATGTGTATCTAAAGAAAAACCTTCATCTAGTAAGTTTTACCTTATTCTCACCTATTACTTTTTGATAAGAAATGATGAAGCACAATACTTACAAGGATGAGAACTTGATTTCACCATTACCATTCGATTCCTTCATTGATTCTTTATCCTACACTAATCTCTCTGTGACACTCTGATCATTTTATTCTAGGAGTGAAAAGAGCTGAAAACCTATTGCTTACTAGTCATGGTCAAGTTACTTAATCTCTGAGCCTCAGTTTCATCCTTTGAAAAAGAAATTAAGAAAGAAGGTTTTGGAATCAGATTGACCTGAATTCAGATCTTGGCTCTGCCTTTTTAGATGAATCATATAATGTCTATGAACATCAGTTCATAATAATACGTACTACATGTGGAGGTTTTCTAAGATTAAATGAGATAATGTATGTGATATATGTAGCACTCCACGTATAATAAATGCCCATTTAATGTTAACTGTTTTCCCGATGATGATGATGATGATAAAGAGGATGAAAAGAATGAGATATGGTGATAATACCTGCCCTGCTTATCCCACTAGAACACTCTGCAAAAATAAAGGAGGGTTAGTAATGATTGTGAAGCAGTATATAAGATCCGTAAGTTTTTCCAAGGGAAGAGGCACACATTTTACTTGGATAAAGGTATTCTCATAGCTTCTATCACTGGACTGAACACAGGTATGTGCTCAATGTGAAGCCAATTATAAATAATTATGTAGCATGTTTGTATGCTGATGAGGGTAACCCATCAGAGAAGGAAACATTGGTGGGGAAGGTAAAAAGTGTTACATTCATATCTTTAAATAGGTAAGGAGGAATGGGATTAGTTTATTGTACAAACGAAGGAGTTGAGCCTAACTAGAAGCATTGCTAGTTTATCTATGCCAGAAGAAGGGGAAATGGAGTATATGGGCACAAATGCAAGCAGGTAAGTGGATGTGACAGAGGGAGCCTTTAGAAGTTCTCTTTTGACAGCTTCATAGGAAGATCTGAAGATGATGGAGGAGGTGTTAGAAATTCAAACAGAAAGATCAAAATATGAAAGTTACCGATTAGGTTTGGACTAACAACTAGAACTGGATTTTAAATTCTGGGAAAATCCTGTTTTAAGATTATAAAGACAGATACCTCATTTGTTGATCTTCCAGTTGGAACTAAAGGATGAATATTCATTGAGAACCAGTAAATGGTTTTATATTGTACCCAATTTTATACTGACTGAGAATCTTTCCTTTGTTTCTCATTAAACAAATGTGAAAATATAAGGCTGAGATATTTTTAAAATATTAATGTTACATAAAGTCTTTTTTCTAATGTTTGTTTTCTCAGTGACATGGCTTTTGAAAAGGTCTTGGAGGTTTCAGCTTATTCATTTCATCTATTTTTTGTTGTTGTTGTTAGTAGAGGTGAGAAGGAAGGATGCAGTATGTCAAAGTTTAAAAGCCACTAAAACAAACTTATCCATGAAATTTAAGCTGTTGAAGTTATATGAGGGCTGCTGTCTATTTGTAATGCTGTGCTTCTGTGTTGGAAATTGGATTTTTGTTTCTGAAATGAAAACTGTGTTCCAGTTTCATATTGCCTAAAGGGGAAAATGGCCGCCTGGGATCAGGATATCAGATTGACTGATTGGAATGAAAAAAATAATAAATAAATATATATATATATATATATATATATATATATGTATATATATATATGATTCACTTTGCTGAATGCCTGAAACTAACACAACCTTGTAAGTCAACTATATTGTAGTAAAATTAAAATGTATTTAAAAAACATGTTCTAAGACTTGTGGTTGCCAAGGAGGTGGGGAGTGGGAGGAACTGGGAATTTGGGGTTAATAGATGCAAACTATAGCTTTTGGAATGGATAAGCAATGGGATCCTGCTGTATGGCACTGGGAACTATGTCTGGTCACTTGTGATGGAGCATGATAATGTGAGAAAAAAGAATGTATAAATGTATGTGTGACTGGGTCACCTTGCTGTGCAGCAGAAAATTGACAGAATACTACAAATCAGCCATAATGGAAAAAATAAAAATCATTATAAAAAATACAAAAAAATTAAAAAAATAAACCTATATAATCACATATGCAAAAACATGTTCTAAGTAGTACATGTACTCTGATATGAAGCATTTATAAATGTCATGCCTTAAAAACATTCTATCCATTACAAATTTGGGTTATATTGAACTGGGAAACATTTTTATTAAGTGACTATTTCCTCTATTTATATTTTATCTTTTTTTTTCCTTTTTTTTGTCTTTTTAGGGCCGCACCTGTGGCGTATGGAGGTTCCCAGTCTAGAGGTCTAATCGGAGCTACAGCTGCCGGCCTACGCTAGAGCCACAGCAACGCCAGATCCGTGCCACGTCTGCAACCTATACCACAGCTCACGGCAACGCTGGATCGTTATTAACCCACTGAGCAATGCCAGGGATCGAACTCTCAACCTATGGTTCCTAGTCGGATTCGTTTCCACTGCGCCATGATGGGAATTCCCTAAGTGACTATTTCCTTATGCCATTATATTCACTCTTCATATAGGCATATTTTGGAATTGTTTTGCACTGTTTGGTATGATTGCATATTTGATTTCAGAATTTATCTTCCTCTTAATTTCTTTATGTTCATTGCATAAAATAGTAAGACAATACTTTTCTCTGATTTCAACTGTATGCCACAAATTGATATAAAGTATACCTAGTTTTATCATCTTTTTTTTTTTCCTGCTTTTTAGATCCGCACAATGGAAGTTCCCAGGCTAGGGGTCAATGACGGATGCTTAACCCACTGAGCAAGCCCAGGGATCAAACCCACATCTTCACGGATACTAGTTGAATTTGTTTCCACTGTGCCATAATGGGAACTTCCAGTTTTATCATCTTTTAAATAACTTATCATTTACATTTTCTTTTTTCCTTGATTCAGCAATTATTTAACAAAGTAGTTTTAAGTGTTTACATTTAGGGGTGTGTCTTCTTGTTGACTGCTAGTTTTATTAAATCGTGGTCAAAAAATAGAAAAAAAATGCAATCTCTAGTCTATGGAATATACACATACCTAGAAGATATCTCATGTTCAGTTCCAGAACACTAGAGTAAAGTGAATATGGCAATAAAGTGTAGCATGAAATTTTTGCTTTCCCAGTGCACATAAAAACTATATTGACATTACGCTGTAGTCTATTCAAGTGTGCAATAGCATTGTCTTTAAAAAACAATGCATATACCTTAATTTCAAAATTCTTTATTGTTTAAAAAATGCTAACCATCATCTGAGCCTTCAGCTAGTTGTAATTATTTAGCTGGGGGATCTTGCCTTGATGTTGATGGCTACTGCCTGATGTTGCTAAAGAATGGGGTAGCTGTGGCAATTAATTTTTTAAGATTTTTTGCTAGCTTTATTGAGGTGTAATTGAAAAAAATTGTATACAAAATTGTATATATATATATATATATATATATATGAAGTGCACAATGTGATAGTTTATATAAATATATTGTGAAAAGATCACCACAATCAAGCTAATTAGCATTCACTACCTCACATAGTTACCTTAAAAAAGTATTTTCATTCCCTCACCCTGTCCGCTATGGCAAATACCTGTTCATTTCATATAAGAGTCTGTTTCTGTTGTGTTATATCTATTCATTTATTTCATTTTTTAGATTTCACATTTAAGTGAATTCATATGATATTAATCTTCGACTTATTTCACTTAGCATAATACACTGTATGGTCATCCATGTTGCACATATCAATACTTCATTCTTTTTTATTGCTACCTAATATTCTATTATATATAACAGAATTACATACATATATAAATAACATCTTTATTGATTCACCTGTTGATAGATACTTCAGATGCTTCCATAACTATTATAAGTAATGCTGCAGTGAGCACAGGGATGCATATATCTTTGAATTAGTGATTTTGTTTCTTTAGCAAAATGCCAGAAATGAAACTGCTAGTTCTATTTTTTCCATAGTGGCTGTACCAATTTACATTCCCACCAAGAGTATAGGAAGGTTTCTTTTTCTTCACACACTCTCCAGCATTTGTTATTTGTGTTCTTTTTGATGATAGCCATTCTGAAAGGTCTGAGGTGACATCTCATAGTGATTTTAATTTGCATTTCTATGTTCCCCTTGTCCATCTGTATGTCTTCTATGGACATTTCCTCTGCTCATTTTTAAATTGTGTTTTTGTTTTTTGACATTGAGTCGTATGAGTTTTGGTAGATTTTAGATATTAATCTCTTATCAGATATATCGTTTGCAAATTTCTTCCATTTTGTAGCCTTCCTTTTTCTTTTGTTCACTGGGAGGTATTTTTTTTTAATTACTAGTTCATTCTCATTATTGGTAATCAGTCTGTTCTTGGGAGATTGTACATTTCTGGAAATTTATCCATGACTTTGCAAGTAATTATTATTTTATTTATTTTAATTATCATTATTATTAACATCTTTGTGGCCACTTGCATGATCAATTTCTTTTTATGTATCATGGCTTATTTGTAGAGTTCAAAGTTTTATATTAAGTTTATTGGGATTATTATACAAATTATGTATACTTTTTTTAAAAATTAAAAAGAAAATTAAAATTTCTACCACACTCAGGTGCCTTTGGCTCCACGGTGGTGCTGGTCTTGGGCCCTTCTGGGCGATCAACAGGCCACCCAGCAGTTTGTTGAGCTACTTGTCATTGCTGATGGCTAGCTGCAGGTGGCGGAGGTGATCCAAGTCTTGTTGCGGGCTACATTGCCAGTCGGCTCCAGGAACTCTGAGGTGAGTTACTCTGAGCACCCAGCCAGTGTGGGGGTGCCCACCTGCTCGGAGTAGTGGCCCTTCTGGACTGCAGCAGCTGATGCAATCAGCCTGCCCAGAACAGGAGTCCAGGGCACGAAAAGAGCCACGGAGGACTTGGCCATGCCACGGGTCTTGCCCCCTGATATGCCGCGGGAGGTAGGAGAGTGGTGAGGGGGCTGCGGTTTATCCATTTCTCCTTGTGGGTTATGGTTTTCTACTATGCATTTGTTGGCATTTTTCATGTTAAAAATATTTATACATGCTAAATTATCTTTGTTGCTCTCGTCCCATAGTTATTAATAATGATTCACGGAGGTTTCCCATTTGAATGTAAAACTGTACTCACATTGATTAGACTATAATTATTCCACTTTTTATCTTATTTGATACATTTATTCCATCTTTGATATTGATACTTCCAATCTTATGCTTATATTGTTTGCCTTTGCCTCTTTGCCTGTTTTTTTTCAATTTTTTTGTCACCTTATTTTATGATATTTTCTTGAGAAAGTACTTCTTATACAATTTGAGGATGTTTTCTTTTGCTATGGCAATTTAGCATATTAACATTCACATTAACAGGCAAGATCATTTCTTATACGTCAATTTTAGTATTTATTATCTTTTATAGATTCTTTTCCCTTCTTTTTTAGACTCTTTACTTTGGCTGAATTTTTTTCAGTGCAGCCCTGACACACCAGTTGCCATAATAATTTGGAAATTCTTCTATGAATCTCAAATGTTTACCCTCCACTTTAGGGGGCACCTTTGTGTTCTTACCAACTACCTACAAATCCGGGGTAAGAAGTTGCTGATGCCCAAATTTCTGTGTCTTTAACTGGCCCTGTTGTTAAATGCCTCAACATCACCAAATCTGTATATTCTTCTGTCTGACTCACCATCTCACCATCTCAGCTGTTATCTGAGCTCATCTGCCAGTTCCAGCAATCAGACAGGGTTATTTTAGTGGTTATCTGTCTAAGCAGTCACATAGGAGGGAGAGAGCACCAGAAACACATACTCAAGCTCCTACTCTATTTGTTTTAATTTATATTGGATTGTCACATTCTAAGATTTCCAGCACTAAAAATGTACATTTATTTCGACTTCCCTGGGACCCAATTTCACAGAACAAAACCAGTGATTTTTTTTTCTCAATTCTTAATGCTATGGAGGGATAGACTGTAGAATAAATTCTTTCTTTGTCTTTGCATTTTCAAAGTCAAACAAAACAATATGGTCACTCCTATCAAGAAAACTTTTTTTTACCTTTTTTTTGGCATTTTAGGGCTGCACCAAGGCATTTGGAGGTTCCCAGGCTAGGGGTCCAATCGGAGCTACAGCTGCCAGCTTATACCACAGCCACAGCAACACCAGATCCGAGACGCGTCTGCCATCTATACCACAGCTCACGGCAATGGTGGATCCTTAACCCACTGAGTGGGGCCAGGGATCGAACACACATCCTCATGGATAATAGTCAGGTTCATTAACCACTGAGCCATGACAGAGACTCCAAGAAAATATTTTTATTCAGTACATCAAAATGATTTTGAAGTCCCTACATTTATGTAATGCTATAAAGTGCTCATAAAAGCAAGGATTATATACATCCATTATTTTAATTATGTCCTCATAGAAGAGTCATTATGTCTACCTTAGAGTTGATAAAACTGGAGCTGATTGATGTCAAATGACTTGTCCAAGTTCATATAACTAGGAAGAGGCAGTTAGTATTCATATGTTTTTTGGCTAAACTTATTGCTCTTTTCTCTACACATAGTTTACCCTAAAATATAAAGCTACTCACATAAGATGTAAATCTTTACTGTTCATCACGCTCTCCCCACAACCCTTGTTTTGAAGATTTGAAAATAAAAATAAAGATAAAGCAGAAAAGGGTTATACCTCACTAGGATGGTTAAAGAGGAAGCAATCTTAACTTGCAATCTCCCCCAAATGTGAGTGCTTGAAATAAGTTTTTTGATTTAACTTTCTACAGGATAAATATTATTTTCATACAAAGAAATGAACATCAGAGATCTCATTGTGACTCAGCGGGCTAAGAACCCAACATTGTCTCTGTGAGGATGTGGGTTCAATCCCTGGCCTTGCTCAGTGGGTTAAGAATCCAGCGTTGCTGCAAGCTGCGGTGTAGGTCACAGATAATGCTCAGATCTATCTGGTTGTGGCCTAAGCGCCAGCTGCAGCTAGGATTCAACCTTTGGCTCGTGAACTTCCACATGCTCTAAGTACAGCCATAAAAAAAAAAAAAAGAAAGAAAGAAATATACTCATTTCTTTACTCATTTCCCAGTCATTTGTTTGTAATGTAGACAGAGCCTGAATGTCAATCGATTATTAAAAATGCTTCTGCAGTTTCACCAGACCCTTTGTTTTCAGTTGATAAAACAGTTTCTCCACAATTCACTGCCCTCCAAGATATTACATATATAGAAAGAACAAAGAAAAGACAGGTTCACAGGAGTACTTCATAGAGACTTTCAGAGCAAAATAAAACTTTCAGAGAGGGCGTCATAATCAAAAGTTAGCTCAGGCAGGTTTGGGAAAATGACTAATTGACATGCATTTGCTATGATAAGTCCTGTCCTACATTTCAAGGTCAGGCTCAAGGTGACAGCTGATACTACTACCTCTTACCCATAAAGCAGAACTAATCCCTTGCATTTATAAAGTAATGGGACTGACTCTTCATAGCACATCCCCATATATTAACTTACTTGAGACTCACAAAACATCTGCATAGGCCTGGTAATAATTATGCTAATTTTATAGAAGCACAAAGAGGTAAAGTGATTTTTCCTAAGTTACCTAGTTATTTTAAGCCCAAGATTAAATGTTCAATTATTTTTTCACTATGCTATTGGAGATTATAAAAACTTTATATTCAATAACTGTAACCTTGTAATGTATAGTAAGTTATTTGATATGTATGAAAATAGCCAAAACGCAAATTTATATTGGTTTGTGGCTATTATTTAAAAATAAAACACTTTATTGAGATATAGTTGACACATACAAAGCTTAAGTATTTAATATTTACAACTTAATGAGTTTGGAGATAAATGCACACCCTTGAAATCATCACCATGATCAAAGCCATAAACATATCCATCAGGTCCACAATGGTTTACGGTCATTATTGTTGTGGGAGGAGGTGGTGTCTGAAATGTTCTCTTGGAATTCTGCTGCTCAATCAGAATGAATATTTACTACGATGCATAAAGATCTTGGCAACTGTGGACTAGGGGGTATTTTGGAAACACAGTCAAATATAAATTGATTAAGATTGGTTTAGAAGTGAAAATATTCCTATTACCAATCTGGAAGCTAATTGGGTATATGATGCACATATATTACCTTATAAAGGAATATTTCCATTGTAAGTACTTAAATTTTTTGTGGAATGTTTTTAAAGTGACTAATGATTTATTATTTATATTTATTTATATATTTAGCTACCATAATTTTCTAAATATTATCTGAGGTATTTTGAGATTTATAGCTAATTATGGATTTTAGAGATTTGATTTAAAGCGAAAATTTATATGATAATATGAACATTTAAAAAGATAGTTATGTAGTCATTGTTAAAGATAATTACCCTTAATAGTCAGGTGTTTCAGAAATCTAGATTAGAGCCACTAACAATTTGTCTTAGAGTTCCTTTTGTGAAACCACCATTTACCAATAAACAATATTTAGTATTTTGCACTTAATCAGCAATACGAATTTGACACTAAACAGTATCAAATATAAACTTTCTAGAATAAACTTGATAATATTAGTGGTGCCATTTTCTAATAACCTGAGAGAAATCCTTTTCTTTTGGATAACAAGTTTGTCCTGATGGAAACAGCAGCGGCTTTTATTTTGATGTACCAAGTATATTTACAAATATTTCTAAGGATAGGCTTATTTCAATGATGTCAATTTTGAATGAACCATTTTCCAGTCTTATACCCTGAAACTATTCAAGTATTTCCAATTTGGCTACCAAGACTCTAGTTTAAAGCAGAGAGAGACATGAATTTGTCCATGTTACATTATTTTTGCTATTTGCTATGTTGGTCTGATGTCAAGGCTGATGTTCTGAAATGAAGCAGTGTGAGAAGAAAGAAATACAGTGATTAAAATTCATTTCTTAATGCAAGTTAATAAATTCAGTGAAAATCTCTAAAATAACCGAAGTGGCAAAATGCCTATGCAAAAACAGATTAAGATTAACATTCTTCATTCTAGAAAGGTAAAGGTGTGCCTCTTAAGAAGGTTGGAGTGAATGAGTATGATTGGGTAAATGTGTATAGCTATAATTTACCAAATTTCTGAAGTGTGAATATAGTGCCAACTCTAGTTAAAGGTTCCAACTAAGGAAAGGATATAACTTGATCTGCAGGTTATGTCTTGGTTCCTGCCTACCTATCCCTGTTCATCAGTTAATTCTCTATATGCTTAAATGTAATTATTTTAAAACTTTTTAGTAATATATGTTAATAGTATAAAAATATAAGTTTTATGAGGGTAGGGTCTGTTTATATTTTGCTTTATCTCCAGTGACTGGCACTATATTGATCCAATAAAAGAGATTTTTCTAAATAACTGAATACTGAAGACAGGTTTTCTTTGCCTGTGTTTTCTTTCCATGAGTTTGTATTATGAAAAATCAAAACTAACTTACATTCTGAAGAATTCAACCTCATGATTTTTTCATAACATTCTCCCTCCCTCCACCCTTCCACCCCTCAATTCCTCCACCCCCATCTCTCTCTCTCTCTCTAACACACACACACACACACACACACACACACACACACACAGTCTAGCTTTTGTCTTTATTAATTCATCATATAATCACTATTTTATCCTGATAAGACAGTAGCAATGAAGGAAGTCAGGGGATTACAGTTTTCACTGCCTGTTTAGTTAGCACTCTGGTGGTAGCTAAATATGCCCAGAAGTCTCATTTGTTCAGTGAGTTTTGCTTCCCTGAGCTTATTAGCTGCCTAGTGTATTAACCCTTGCTTATCATCAGTTAGATCATTTATGTCACCTCCTCCATGATTTATCCAGTGGCATAACCAAGTTGATGATGTGGTTTCTTGGTTGTCCACTAAACCCAAAGCTTTACTCTTCACCCCAGCATCCTTAACTCTATCCAAGCAGCGAGCTCAAGTCCTCCTTCATGCAGACTATTTAGTGTGTTTCATGTTCCTGCTCTATCACAGCACTTAATAAAACCAGTGGCTTCCAATCCTGGCTGTACATTAGAATTTTCTTTTAGGGGATGGCGCTTTGGAAGCCCTAACTCTATTCCAGATCAGCTGGATGAGAATCTCTGGATGTGGGGTTTAGCATTAACTTTCAAAGCTCTGCAGACAGTAGTCATGTTCAGCCAAGAGTTGAGGAACACTGGGCCAAATATTCATGCTGCTTCACTCCACTAACCATACTGGAACATTTAACATGGCGAGACCAGCTAAGATGGTGCCAGAGCTTACCACCTTTCTTTGGCACTGTATTTTGGACTGACTCACCCCTGCAGCCACATTACTGGCCTTAGCTGCGTCACTGCCTGCCCATAGCGTCCTCTCTTTTCCTTATAAATACACAAGCAACCGAGGTCACAGAATTTATACCAAAATATACTGTTTTACTAATTAAATATTTTTATTATTTCCCTTTAGTAACGAGCCTGCTTTGTTTTCTCAAACTATTTCAAATGGACTCCTTTTTAACCACATAGCTTAAAAATGAATTATAAACAGAAAATTAAGTTAAGAATAAACTGGATTAATGGTGAGAGCATAATGTACTGCTATGGAAGCTACAATTTGGAAAGAGAAAAATGGTCATGGTAGAATATGTTGCCAAAACAATAAGTAGAATATTTATCAAGTACAGTACCCTATTTATAACAAGAATTGAAGATAAAATGAAAATCTTCATTTTGAACCTGCCCAAATTTAACTGCAGTATGTATTTGATTTAAAATATAGAAGTAATATAGTTTATGCTGAAAACAGCTGGCTGATAGACATGCTTTATATGAAAATAAAATAAGAAATATTAATATATTAAGGTTTGTTTACCATGTTTTTATTCCTCTGGACAAAAAAATTTCAGGAAAAATAATGTGATTATTCCTAACATTCTCAGCCCTAGCATCTTAGCAATAATGCGCCTTGGCAATTTAAAACAACAACAAACCAAAACAACAAAATACTGCTCTTTGAAAACTTCCGATAGTAAGTTTCAACAAGGAGAAAACAACACATGACAAAACCACAGACACACAGACCAATGGAATGGAATAGAGAGCCCAGAAATAAATCTATGCACGTACAGTCAACCAGTATTTGGCAAGTGTGCCAAGAAAACACAATGGGGACAGGGTGCACAGTCTTTTTGATAAATGGTGCTGGGAAAACTGGATTTTAATATGTAAAAGAATGAAATTAGACCCTTATCTTGTACTATACACAAAAATTAACTCAAATCTGACTGAAATTTTAAATAAATGTAAAACTTGAAACTGTAAAACCCTGAAAAAAAGAGAAAAAAATGCTTCTTTTTTTCCCTTTTTAGTGCCACACCACAGCATATGGAAGTTCCCAGGCTAGGCATTGATTTGGAGCTGCACCTGCCAGCCTATGCCACAGCCACAGCCAAACCAGATCCAAGCCACATCTTAAACCTACACCGTAGCTCACAGCAACGTCGGATTCTTTAATCCACTGATCAAGGCCAGGGATCAAGCCCTCATGCTCACGGATACCAGTAGGATTATTAACCCACTGGGCCACAAGGGGAACTCCAGAAAGAAATGCTTCATGACATTGCTTTTAGCAATTGTCTTTTGGGTATGATGCTAAAATCACAGGCAACAAAAGACATAAGCAAAGTTATATGAAACTAAAATGCTTCTTTATAGTAAAGGAATCAACAGAGTGAACAGAAAACATATGGAATAGGATAAAATATTTGCAAACTATCTATCTGATAAGTAGTTAATATCCAAATTATTTAATGATCTCCTACAACTCAATAGCAATAAAACAAACGACCTGGTTAAAAATGGGCAAAGGTCATGAATAGATATTTCTCAAAAGAATACATACAAATGGCCAACAGGTACATAAAAGGTGTTCAACATCACAAATCATCAGGGAAATGCAAATCAAAACCACCACGAGATATCATCTCATACCTGTTTGAATGACTAGCATCAGAAAGATAAGAGATAACAAGTGTTGGTGAGGATGTGGAGAAAAGGGAATCCTTATAAACTGTTGGTGGGAATGTGGTTTACTATGAAAATCAGTGTAGACGTTCCTCAACAAATAAAAATGGAAGTACCAAATAATTCAGCAATCCTACCACTGGGTAT
Organism: Catagonus wagneri; assembly: GCA_004024745.2. NCBI lineage: Eukaryota > Metazoa > Chordata > Mammalia > Artiodactyla > Tayassuidae > Catagonus > Catagonus wagneri. Next base: position 22,324,142 of record PVHT020000015.1, on the reverse strand, counting down.
ATATCCAAAGGAAATGAAATCATTATCTAAAAGGGATACATGCACCCCCATGTTCATTGCAGCATTATTCACAATAGCCAAGAGATAAAAACAAAGTATCCATCAACATATGAATGGATGAAGAAAGTGCATAAGGAAAAGAAAAAAGGTGTGTGTGTGTGTTGTGTGTATATATATAATGGAATATTGTTCAGTCATAAAAAGAGGAAATCCTGACATTTTGACCACAAGGGTGGACCTGAAGTATATTCTAAGTGAAAAAGCCAGGCAGAAAAAGGCAAATACTGTATGACCTCATTCACATGCTGGATCTAAAAAACTTGAACTCATAGAAACAGAGAGTAGAACGGTGGTTGTCAGAGGCTGGGGGAATATGAAATGAGATGTTTGTCAAATGGTACAAATTTTCAGTCATAAATACCTTCTGGATATCTAACGAACAGCACAGTGACTATAGTTATTAATACTATACTGCATATCTGAAATTTACTAAGAGAGTAGATCTTAAGTGTTCTCACCACACACACACACACACACACACACACACACACACACACACAGAGGTAACTATGTGAGGTGATGGATGTGTTAGCTTGAGGTAATTACTTCACAATGAACATCAAATCATTATATTTTACACTTTAAATATAACTTTTCTTTATCAATTATACCCCCAAAAAGCTGGGAAAAGACCAATTACTTATTCTAAATCTTAAAAACAAAAACAATTCTTGACATGGGGAAAGAACACTAGACAATTTAAATGAGATTATACATATCACTCACTTTCCTAAGCAAAGGAGCACACCTTGATGTGAATATCTCAGACGTTAAACAGGGTGTAAAGACAGAAACATAATGATTTCTGAAGGTCTCTTCCAATTCCAACATTCTAAATTTCTATTATATAACCATGTACTAGTTTGCCAGGACTGCCATAATAGAGTACCACAGACTGGATGGCGTATACAACAGAACTGTATTGCCTCACAGTTCTGAAGTTGACAAGTCTGAAATCCAGGCATCCATAGGATTACTTTCTTCTGAATGTGGTGAGGAAAGGATCTGTTCTAGTGCTCCCTCCTTGGCTTTGTATGTGTCCATCTTCTCCTTTGTCTCTTTACATTGTTACCTCTCTATGTATGTCTGGTTCTGTGTCAAATATCCCATTTTATAAGGACTCTAATCATACAAGCTAGGTTAGGGACTACCCTAGTGACCTCATTTTATCTTGATTACCTCTGTAAAAACCTATCTCCAAGTAAGGTCAAACTCTGAAGTACTGTGAATGAGGACTCCGACATATCTAATTCGGAGGTGCACAATTTAACACATAACAGTCTTGTAGATACACAGTCATGCTGCTACTAAATAGTATTGTGTAATGAAATAGATTGTTACCCACAGAATTAGAGATTATCTTAATCTGGGGTGAGTCAAAGCCATCTTTAGTCTTATTTCACCTGTCACCTAGGTATCCTAGATAGAATGATGGATTCTAGAGCAATTATAAATGCCATACCGTTATATAAAACTGGGTGAAAGGTTTTCCTTCCTTTAAATTTTGGTATTGGTTGAAGTCTCAGATTTTTTTTAGCAGTCTTAAAATTAGAAGTTTCCATTGCTCTCCACATCCATAAAACGAGTAATGGGGGACAGGGAGAATATACCCTGGGTAGTTGTCAATATGCTCTAAACAATTGGGTCATTCTCTTTCCTATATGCCATATATTTTCATAAAGCAAACAGCACCTACATGGCAGCAAGAGGTAAACACTGTCAAAAATACAATAGGGCCTGGTGTTAGGTTAGTCTCCCAGAGTGTATAACACTCTCTAATTTGGCAGAATATTAATGTGTTTTAAAACTAAGTTTTTGGTTAAGGATCACATTAAGTTCAAAGAAGGACATTCCCTAACAGCTTGTAGAATTTGACAAGACTATCTCATTTAGCAATCATGTGTCGGGCATCTATTTTGTGTTCTGTGCTACTCCAGGCATTATAACAATATTCACTAAGGGATGTGGTTTCTATTTACAAGGAACTTACATTAATAGAGAAGATAAACATGTACACAGCTGACATGAACGCAAAGCAACATGAAGTAAATCCTTTAATAGAAATAGAAACAAAGTGCTGTGGGGCCCAGTTGAGAAAAAGATTAATTATGTCTGGATTTTTTCTTAGCAAAGTACATTAACACCAATTTTTGTTCTTTTGCTTTTACTTAAAAACTTACAAGGTGAACTTGGGGAAAACTGTGCAGCACATTTTGAGAATTGATCTTTGAAACCAGAGGTTAAAGCTGTGTACTGCAGCTGATAAACACTGAGAGTTATATGTCTGCGTCAAATGAAAATGCTGCTGCATTAGTTCAGCAGTTCAATCAAATGTACCTAATCCTACCTCAATCTAAATAGAACACAGCCATGCTTTCTCGAGTCCAACCATACCAAAAAAAAAAAAAAAAAAAACCCAAAAAAACAAAAACAAAAAACCTGCCAAGAGAATGGAAATGAAGCTGAAATTACTGCTGTTTCATGAAATTTATGATGCCAAAAATGCCATTTAACTTAAGCTGCTGACAGGAAGAAAAGTATTTAATTAAATGCGTGACAGATTATTCCTACTTTCCTTTGTGGGGTGGAGAGAGGTTTGCTCTACACCACTCATTATGGCTGGCAACATTTCCTCTTAGTGAATGAACCATTTAAAAATAAATAAATAAATAAATAAATAAATAAATAAATAAATAAATAAGACCATGACGTTTTTCCAACTGAAGAAGAGAGAAAATAATTAAAAAATTAAGAGGATTCTAAAAAAATACTTCACCGTGTTTTTATGGTAATCAATATCAGCAGCATGTACCTAGTATAATATATATCTAAAGCTCAAATAAAAACAAGGCTATTTTCCAAGTTTAAATACATGGAATCTGGAATCAGAGTGCTTAGACTTAAATCCTGGCATCTCCACTCTTTAGTTGCAGGTTTAGTCAAGTACCAAACTGTCTTGTTTCCTCATCTGTAAAATGAAGATGATAGCATTATCTCTTAGAGTTTTGTGAGCAATAAATGAACAAGTGTAAAGTGATTATATAAATGCCTGAAACATACTGTGTATATTATTATTTTTTCAATAACCTAAATGAATGATTTCAATATTTCTCAATGTTGGGAGCAGTGCCTGTGCCTAATCTTGGCAAAATTTAGAAGCAACAGAGTTTATCTTTTGTGTGCTCATTCTTTACTGAGCCCTCTTCACTCAGTTGTCCTTCCCAAGTCCTTCTTCCTCTGTTTTTGGGAATCCACTGTCCTGACTACATTGGCTACATCCCATAATTGCAATGTCCTGCTTGGTTCTGTCTATCTCTGGAAGTAATTTCTATGCTCAGATTTGCCAAATATTTCTTTCTCACCAGAACTGTCTGGCTCTACTCGCTCAGGGACTCACAAAATAATACCTGAAATGTTAAAACATACTTGTTTAATATGTTCTTTCTAAGGATGTTGTGCTTTTAAAAGAGACTGTCACCTCAAAGATAAGATGAATATCTAACCAGGGAATTTTAGATATTGTGGTAGGACAGTAGGAAAGAGAAAGGGAACCAACAACTTTCAAATATTTGCTGTTTTCTCAGTTAATTCACAAGAATGAAATGTAGTATTATCTTCCATTTCAAAGATAAGGAGACTGAGGCTCAGAAAGAAGCGACTTGCTTGAAACCATACACCTAATAAATCCAAACAGTAGGCTGCAAACTCTCATCTCTCTGGCTCCAAAGTCTGTTCTCAGTATTTTTTGATAAAGAATTCTATAATCAGTGCTCTTCAAATCACATCATGTGTGAAAATGACTCTTGTCCATTTCTTAAGATAAGCTCTTTTCTCTAGGAACTGCTGGCCTGCTTTCAGAATGGGACCACAATTCAAAATATATCAAGAATACTCACTATACTATATTATATGGAAAATTGAGACACCAACTAAAAGGCATAATTCCTCTCATATGGCAAATTTTGAATATACTATGTATCAAACATGTCTGTTACACATGTGAGATCTCTGTTGGCTAACCATAAAACAAAAAGATAAAGCAGAAATAAAATAGGGACAATGGGCATGTTTTCAGTAAGTCAGTGGATCCCCTTGAATTCCAAGTAGAAAGAAGTGCAAGATGGTGCTTACATAAAAGCAACAAAGTATATTTTGCAACAACTGTTGACTGGAAAGGACAAAAGCATTACATGAAAGCATAAATACACGATGATTTTGCATTAAATCCAGGAAATACTGATTGCTAAGGTATAAGAGCCTAGCACATGTGAACTTATGTGCAAGTACAAGAATTAGCATAAATATGTCATGAGATTGTCAAAATCTATTCTGAAATGCTTACGGTTTTATATCTGGAAAGAAAATATTTTTATCATGACTCTTATTCTTTGCTGAATCACCTCATTTTATACTTCTAAGAGAAGAAAAGCCAGCTAGAGCATTTACATTGATTTAGTAACTTCTCTATAGAGTGTTTCCTTGATAAATATATATTCATACAGGTCCTCGGTATGACTTCTGAAAGGAAAACACAAAAACCTTCCTTTTATCTCATGTGGTTCATTGCATGTTATCAGTCAACAAACTGAGCATATCATACACAAAGCAGTACGCTAAATGTCAGAAATATAAGGGTAGCATGGAGCTTATTTGGTGCATGGAAAGAAGTCATTGATGTAAAGAAATAACTGCAAAATGAAAAACATGTAAGCTAAGCAGTATAGACAATGAGTACTCTCGATCAGGTGAACATTTCTGCCAGCTAGAGTATCAGGATGAAAATGGGTCAGGCTTTATACTGAGTTTATTGCACATCATTTAAGTCTTACCCAATCTATCTTCTGTCTGTCTTCATGAATGCATAATAAGGAAGGTTAAATTTATTTCTTCAAAACATAGGTAACAAAGACTAAGAAAAAACTGTTGGATATACTCCAAATGGTGATTTCTGTGAAAGTCGTAATAACTTGTAGTTTCAAGGATCTTATGTTATAAAATATTTTACTGGATATTAAGATACGATGTGACACAAACCAAAATCATCCAAGGCAACAGAAAGGCAACTAAAAATGATAACCATTAACACAGACAGACTTTCCTCCACCTTACTACAGCAGAATGTATGGCTCCAGGATACTTCATTCTTCAGATACACTGCAAGGTATAGGCAACAATGAATAAGAGATAAGGCCTATGAGTCAACATCAGACATGTTAAGACAAAACACAGGAGAAAAGGGAAAGAATAAATATAAAGAGTATTCTAGCCATAGCTTATGTCTAAAAGCCAGAAGACAAGAAAATGATGTAAGAAAATTTTAACAAGTAGCCAAGGGCTAGGGATCATATAAAAACAAGGTATTAACACAGAGAAATGAATCTAAACCAACAAAGCAATAAGAACAGAGGTTAAATACAATGTTCAGCAAAGAAGAAGGCCAGATTATTGAAATAAAAGCCTAGTTGGCCAGTTTTGTAAGGCTTGGCTAGCCCTAGTCATGAATCCTGAAAAGCTGCTCCAATCTTAAAACTTCGCATACCTGGAAGATCCTGTCCCTCTTTCTTCTAAAATTCTGGATAAGAATGAAGCAGCATCTGGGGACTTTAGAGTCCTCATTTCATTGTTTAAAAAAGTTGGTTACTGAATTGGTAAGCTAAAATCATGGAAAAATAGTCGTTAGAGTAAGACCTTTGCTCCAGCTTAGATGCAAATGTGAGAAAAAAAGCATTTTATTTCTACTCCAGGTTCTTGTGAAGATCCATTTGCTAAGGTATATAAGCCCTCGAGACAACTACAGGATGTTAAATGCCTTCTATATTTGTGAGGCAGAATAAGAATGGGTACTAAAATGGTTTCAAACTTCAAGTTTGGGCAAAGGACCCTGTCTGTGGTTTAGTCAAATATTTTAAAAAATGGTCCCTCTCTCTCTCTCTCTCTGAATTTAACTTAAGCATGGTTTAGTTAATTTATCACCTAGTTGATTGTCATGCTGCCATTGTTATATTTAGAAATATTCCCACCGAAACACAGCCCTAAAATGCTCATAACACATCAGATGGTTTTGTTGCTGTAGTGACTTCTTTCCTTTATGAAGAAAGCATTTCTAGGAATAACTTCAAAACAGAGTAGCTGAATTGGATTTGTAGGAAGATAATCTGAGTTTTTCTTAGGGAAAGGGCCAGTGCTTGGGAGCCTTCATTTATCTCTTATATATGCTTTCTGCACTTTTGTCAGGCATGGAGAAACAAAATAAAACATGAAGAACTGATAAGATGATGGTACAAAAAAGAATACTGCCCTACATTTACTTTTTAGGAGCTGCCACAGAAATATTTAATTTGCTTTCCCAAACTCAATTAAAATAATTTCAAGGTAACTTAAAAGAGTAACAGGGTACTGTGTCATTTACTTTGCTACTGTTTTAGCAAGCAAAGGACCGAAAGAAAGGCTGACTAAATTTAAATAAATGTCTGCTCTAGCTACATATTTTCTTCATTTCACCTCAGGATGAGGTTCATATTTATTCAAGGGATTTACTGCTACTCCAAGGAGGTAGAGTAAGAAGTGTTAAAGACCTTGGTTCCTTCATGGGACTAGAAAGAAGTGTTACTTGATGCACATTTTCTGTGATTTTGCTAAGAAAGAGGAGAAAGATCTGCTTAAGGATCAATTTATTCTCACCACCAGACTCAGAAACTGGTGGGCCTGACACTGCCTTCAGGTAAAGAAAATAAAATATAATTCCACCTGAAATGCTATTTCTTTTCCAGGGAACCAATTTACTTCAGTCAGATGAGCTCCTGGCTCTGATAAGGCATATTTCACTTTTTAACCACTGAATAAAACTGGGCTCATAGGTTTTAACTTGGGAAGAGCACAGGTATAATTTAATTTTGAGAAAATTACATAGGTGATTTCTTTCCGTATATATAGTATGAAGTTTTTAATAGAAAGAAAGAACATCTAAAACTTCCTAATATATCATTTAGTCTAGTGGCTTCCTCAGCTGAGTTACTCAGGTGATAGGCATTTGAGAGAATCAAGTCTCTCCTACATACCATATTCTGAATGAATTATAATCTTAGGATCAACACTCCTATTTTTAAGACTATTCCTTTGTGCCTCCAGAACATTCCTTTCAGGAATAAATAAGCTGCCTCAAAGGAATAACATATTCATCCTAGTAGATTGCAGCACTTATCAAAATCTGGTTTGTCAGAATAAGGTTTTCAAACAGTATTTTTCAAGATGTTTATCATAAAGAATCAGTTCCTCCTGTCTCCACATTTATATAAAGTTTTCTAAATGCTTACTCTCAACTTCTGTACTTACCTGGTCTACTCAGTTCCAGTCTCCAGACTATATTGTGAACAGCACTGCTTTAAATGAAGAAGTTAGGGAGAAAGTACATATTTTGGCAAAACAAAGGAAAGCAAAAGTTTATACTGGAGCATTAATTTCTGTCTGATTGGAGGTAGCAGATCCAAGGACGATGCCACAGTAGAGGTGCACACCAGAAAGGACATTAGAATACATTGTTTGCCTCGAATGCTAGTAGAAAGATGTCCCCTAAAATGAGGTAGTGTAGTATGCAAGCTTTGTAACTGAGAAATAAAATAAACCTCAGAAAGAAAATTCTCTCAGTATTTTTAGAATTCTACCAGTCTAAGATGGAAAAATTTAGGAAATTTGGATGTAGTCAAATTTAGGAAATTGGGATGTAGTACCCATTGTAATTGTTCCAAAGTGATCAGTGGGAAACAGAAATACTAGTTATCCAATTTAAAAAATTCTTTTTTAAACTCTTGAACAGCTGCTACAAAATTTAAAAATTTCCTAACAACTATGGGCTATAATCTTGCTAGGTTTCAGAAATTAAGCAGAACTGAGCTTGGGCAGAAAATAAATGAAAACAAGTGAAAGAAATCCTCACGCACTGGTGTATAAGAAGTATTTTGGGGAGATTCAATTACTGAGTTTCTTGTTTCTGAACTAAAACATAAACCAGCTCTAGGGAGACAATGTTCTCTGATAAGAAAGAAATGCTTTATTTTGAAATAAAGCATGATTTCAAATTTTAATGACTGTGCAGTATCTTCAGAGGAGTAGCATGTTAGCTTGATGGTTCTAGAAAATCATCCAGTGGGCAAATTTGAATTAGCTTTCTGTTGAGATTCCCCAAATAACATGATTTGCCACAGGCATTAGATTAACTCATCCAAATTCAGAACATGATGAGGAGCAAGAAAGAGAACAAAGTGAAAATTGGATTGTTGCTTAAGGTGGTCAATCTCAGATGTAGTATTTCCAGAGGGAGGTTTCTGAAACCAGGGTTAAAAAGAGGTCAAAAGGCAGAAAGGACCCAAGACAGAATTAAGGGCTACCATGGACCAACATGTATTTCTCCCTCTGACTCCTGTCAAGTTTATTTAAACATACCCTTATTTTTGTTTGTCTTGTTTGTTTTCTTTTGGGGGGGCCGCAGGTACAGCATATGGAAGTTCCCAGTCTAGGGGTTGAATCAGAGCTGCAGCTGCCAGCCTATGCCACAGCAATGCAGGATCCAAGCCACATCTACAACCTACACCACAGCTCAAGGCAACACCAGATCCTTAACCCACTGAGTGAGGCCAGGGATCAAACCACATCCTCATGGATACTAGTCAGGTTCATAATGCACTGAGCCATGACCCGAACTCCTATTTTTGTTTGTTTTTTTACGGAGATATAATTAACATATAACACTATGTTAGTTTTAGGTTTATAACATGATTCGATATTTATACATTTTATATACCACAAAATGATCATCACAATAAGTCTAGTTAACATTCATCACCACACATGGGTTACGTGTGTGTGTAATGAGAATTTTTAAGATCAATTCTCAAATATATGATATGGTATTAATGATAATGTCAATAATGACTACTCTTCACATTCATACTGGGCACATTTACTTCCATGTTTACTTTTAATTTTTGACTCAACTTTTTGTTTTAGAAGTTAATTTTGTGTGGATAGTGTAAACTGTTTTATATGAAGTGAATCTATTCATATTTATAATTGCTCATTACTCAGGCAAGAAAAACTAGTCTTAAGCATGGAGTGTGAGTACATATATTATCTGGACAGTCTAGATTATAAGTATTTTTACCTATCACTTATTTTTCCATATACATATTCTACAAAGACTAAATGTATACTAAATGCATTCTCCCCACCATGTTTTAGAATGAGGCTACAATAATGCAGTAAAAGAGTAAAAGAATGCCAGACGGTTGATTTCACATATATGATGGTCATTAGAGGGGTTTTTTTTTAGCCTAAATTTAAACTAGACAGTTTTTCATGGGAACAGGGAAGACACACATACACAAAACAGCACCCAGCACCTTTTTACCTTTTACCAAGAAATCAGGTAAAAACTTTCTATTAATTGTGATTTCTACCCAGAATTTTATTTCAGAAATTTTATAATATCTTCACTACTTAATTAAATCCTATCTTTTTAATTAAATATGCTTTCTTTAAATAAGTGCCAAAGGAAGGGGCAATACATAGGCTAGTTCACTCCAGTCTTGTTTTCACTTTATCAGCAACTGAAATCATTTGTTTGAAGCAAGGTCTCCCGAGTTCAAGAAAGGCATTAGTGTCTTTTAGTGAAAGTAAATGTGAAATTAGACAAGAAGGTGAATTTTATAAGTTATATATTTCCTGGCAGAGACCTAAAATTTTTCTTTTCAGAGTTTAACAGTTGGATTTGAGGCCCTGATTTTACTTAAGTTCCCACATGAAAATGTTATACAATAAGGCTATATATCTCATGATAATATAAATGCATTTCAAATATTTTCTCTTCATAGACATTTGCTATCTTAGAGATTACCAGGCAGAATAAACTGTAGAGTTGCAGGAGAGACCACGATATACTGTGGCCTAGTAAATTTATTATTTAAAAAATCCTGCCATGATTTTAGGGTCAAGTAAAACAGCAGGCATACTAAGGTTGTGTCATTTACACCTAGGCCCCCCGATGTTGCTCTGACTGGCAATGGCAATATAAGAATCTCCCTCCCCCTCACCTCCCACCACACACACACAGAAATCTATCCTCTTTGAAGTGCTCCAAACAAATACAACATACTTGTGGAAATCGGATACAAATTGAAATATGAAATTATTTTCCACATTTAGACCTTAATTATTATCAAACTCAACCTTGCTGTTTAACTTCATCTCAATCTTTACCTACATGGTTCTCTAGTTATCACTTAAAGGTGAATTACCCCCCAAAATGCCTATTGCTGTTTTTTTTATAATTTAATTTTTTACATTATACACAGCTGTACAGCGTGGTGACAGGGTTACACATCACAAGTGGTTAGACATAGTTCCCAGTGCTATACAGTAGGATCTCCTTGCTTTTCCAGCCCAGAGGCAATAGTCTACAACTATTAACCCCAGACACCCCTACCATCCCATTCCCTCCCCCACCCTTTTGCAACCGCAAGTCTATTCTCCAAGTCCTTGATTTTCTTTTCTGCATAAAGGTTCATTTGTGCAGTATGTTAGATTCCAGTTATTAGTGATATCATATGGTATCTGTCTTTCTCCTTCTGACTTACTTCACTCAGTGTGAGGGTCTCTAATTCCATCCATGTTGCTGCAAATGACATTATTTTATTCTTTTTTACGCTGACAATCTTTTACACAGCAAAGGAAACCAAAAAGAAGACTAAAAGACAACTTACAGAATGGGAAAAAAATAGTGTCAAATGATGCAACTGACAAAGGCTTAATCTCAAAAATATATAAACAACTTATGCAGCTCAACAGCAAAAAAACCAACAACCTCACTGAAAAAAGGGCAAAGGACCTAAACAGACAGTTCTCCAAAGAAGAGATGCAGATGGCCAGCAAGCACATGAAAAAATGTTCAACATCACTGATTATTAGAGAAATGCAAATCAAAACTACTAGGAGATACCACCTCACACCAGTTAGAATGGCCTACATTAACAAATCCACAAACATCAATTGCCGGAGGGGGTGTGGAGAAAAGGGAACTGTCCTGCACTGTTGGTGTGAATGTAAGCTGGTACAACCACTATGGAAAACAGTATGGAGGTACCTCAGAAAACTATACATAGAACTACCATATGACCCAGCAGTCCCACTCTTGGGCATATACCCGGACAAAACTTTCCTTGAAAAAGACACCTGCACACGCATGTTCATTGCAGCACTATTCACAATAGCCAAGACATGGAAACAACCCAAATGTCCATCGACAGATGATTGGATTAGGAAGATGTGGTATATGTACGCAATGGAATACTACTCAGCCAAAATGCCTATTGTATCTCATTCACTAACACTTTGCATTTTGTCCTGTTTGAAATTCAGCAAGCAACAGAGGGGAAATGCTCATGTTCATAACCACAGTTCTCAAATGTTGCTACTTCTATAAGAGGATATCTCTAATAATATCTTACATTCAGGTGCAACTACATAATTTGTGGGGCCAAGTGCAAAATAAGAATACAGGGCTCTTTTTTTCAAAAAATTTAATTTAATGACAGTAACAACAGAGCATTAAACCAACAATGGGGCTCTTCTAAGTGTGGGGCCTTGTACAACTGCACAGATTACATGCTTATGAGACAGGTCCTGTTTACATTTATATACTATTTTCATAGTTAATATACATAAATTAACTCATTTGATTCTCATAACTACTTGAAGTAGGCAGATCAATTAGTATTGGTCTCAGTTCTTTCCTGTGACATTTACAGAACTTGATGTTCAAAGAGCCTGTGTGATCTATTCAACCAGGTAAGTGTCAAAGTTAGAACCGTAACTCTGGTCTCCTTTTAGCTAAGAGCTCTTTCCATTCTATTGTATTGCTTTTCTATGAAAAAATAGCATCATAAAATGTACCTGCCTGTTAATTAGTTATACCTTGACAGTGCCCCAACAACAGACAACACCACACATGATAAAAAGCATGCATAAATCATCACAAATTGGTGATGATTTATCCATTTGAAAATCTGTCATTAACTCAACCATTCTTCAATCACGATTAAACAAATGTTTGGATGCTCTTTTTTTCCCCCCATTTTGTCTGTATGGAAGTTCTCAGGCCAGAGCGTCTAATCGGACCTGCAGCTGCTGGCCACATCCACAGCAACACCAGATCCTAGCTGTGTCTGCAACCTACTCTGCAGCTCACAGCAATGCCAGATCCTTAACCTACTGAGCAAGGCCAGGGATTGAACCCTCAGCCTCATGAATATTAGTCGGGTTCTTAACCCACTGAGCCACAACAGTAATTCCTGGATGTTCTTTTTCCAACCAAGAAACAAACAAAGCAAAACAAAGCCATAAAAATGACAACTTTGTCTCACCAAGGGTGATTTTTAGGCAAGGAAAATACTTTGTGCCCTTTTGCCTGTCCAAAGACTTCAGCAAACCCCACCACAATCTCAACACTAAATGTCATTATGGTGCATTTTTCTTCCACATGCGATTATTGAGAGTTATTAATGTCAGAACTCAGCCAAGAGAACAGCTTTTTATTAAAACAGCTGGTCCCTCTCCTGGATGAAAACTCTCTTGCGAATCTCAGTGAAAACTCTCTTGCGAATCTCAGTGAAAACCTACTTATTAATTCATTTTGAAAGCAGGAAACGAATGAGGAAAAGATCATGGCGCTTCTCTCCCCTCTCCCCATCCCCAATTTGTGTTAAAATCTGCTCTTGACCCTCCTATGCTCTCTTTCCTATCAGGAAACAGGTTGCCATAGCAACCAATCTACTAATTCAGTCAATTGACTTTGTTCAGCTTTTTCTGAATGCTTAATTAAGGGAGATTGTTTCATTTATCCAGAAAATTATTTTTTGAGCTCCTACTATATGCAAGGCACCTGATCCATGCCTTGTCAGAAATCAAGATTTGCAGGACTTAGAGAACTTCTAGGCTGACATTAAAGAACTAGTGATGTGAAATCATACACACCCACACATTTATATTCTATATAATTTACCAAATGTGTATGTTATATATACTTACATAAAATACCATCATTTTACACATTATATATAGATATTTATGGTTTTGAGATCCCTTTGATTTCTGGTGATTTGACTTTGGGAAGTCAGGGATAGGAAAGGAGGCTGGCTCACCTAACTCAAAAGTATTTGCTTCTTGAATATATAACAAAAGAATTGTTAACAATGTAGTTTAACTCAGTTCCCTTTCAGTGAACAATATGGTCTATCTAGTTCATTCATTATAGAGAGTAATTGCTTCAAGGACACCAATCAGAGAAAGCCCTTGTGTGGGCATATTCATTGTGCAGAATGTATTACACCCAGACCAACAAATCTTTGTTTGAAAAGATAATAATTATTATTTTGTAATCCATTGTATTTGCATGACACTTCATGTTTTGTGAAGTACCCTCCAGAATCTTATAATGTCATATAACTTCCAATTCTTAGAGATCATAGAAATAATCTCTTCCAAGACAACATTACTGAGGAGTTTATTTTGGGCTCTAAGGGAACACTACTCTCCTCCTCTGAGAGTAGGCAGTATTTTTTTCATTGCTAAAGGATAGAAAACTCAATGTCCAACTTTTTTGGCGGGGGGTGGGGAAGAGAGTGGTGAAGAAAGACATGTTTTAGGGATGAGGACGAATATATCAACATACACTGCTCTGAAAGATAGCAGTATGGAGTGCAGCACTCCTCTCATGAGAGAGAGTGGGGGAATGGAGTAGGATACTCCCTCTTATATCTCCTTCCAGGCCAAGCATCTGGCTTACATATCTACTGGCAGCTTTTTATATCTGTGCATTTGATCTCGATATAATTTTCAATATGCTTTCGGTAATTTTCGCTATTCTTGAGGGCAAGGACTATGTTCATCATATTTTTGTGTGCTCAGTGGAGTATATCACATAAGGGGTGGGGGTACACAATAAGTGTTGTTGCGTTTTTTTCATTAAATGCCACTGAAGATATACATATATACATTTATTTGTTTATATAAAATTTCCCCCTGGAGCTCCCATAGTGGCACAGTGGAAACAAATCCGACAAGGAACCATGAGGTTGTGGGTTAGACCTCTGGCCTTGCTCAGTGGGTTGGAGATCTGGCATTTAGTGCGTCCCTAAAAACCAAAATAAAACAAAAACAAACAAACAAAAAAAAAAACTTCCCTGGTTTCCTGGCTTTAATATTAATCAGCTGGGGGTCCATGGCCTATATCTTTCATATCAATTTCTGTGACTCTATAAGTGTGAGGATCGTTTAAAGCAGGCTTAATTTTCCAATCTCAACTAAAATTTTATATCCTTCATTCCCTCTACTAAGCAAGATCATCTGCAATATTCTGCTACCTTAAACAGCAGAAGGGACCCAATTTCCAGTTTCAAACCCATTTCAGATTAGTTTTGCAACTTTGGGAAAATTAGCCTACCTAGACCTCAGTATTCATTGTGAAATGAGGTTAATTAGGCCTGCATTACCTATTTTATAGGTTTGCTGCAGCTATCAAATTGATGAAGAATTTCAAAGAGACCTTACAAATCATCTAAATTGTCCATACATTTTAGAGGATCAGTGTTATTAATGCTTGCCCAAACTCGCACAGTAGGGGAGCTAAGCCTGGGTTTATATTCCAGTGCTATTTGCATTACTTTCCATTAAGATTCTGAAAGAACTTGGAAGGCAACAAATGCAGTGTTATGATTAGTATTCATTATATAACTCCTTAAAGGTCCACAAGGACTGCTGAGGATGGTGAAGTGCAAGACAGCAATGCCTTTATCAGTGGTTGTGATAAGAAACAGATTCCTAAGCCATCAAGGATGATAGGAAATCAGTCAATGTCCTTAATAAAATAAAATGTAGGTCTTCAAGATGATAATGAGTGTTTGAATATAGAAAACGTGGCTAGACCTATCAGCCTGGCTTTGGTTCTCCTAGTTTCGTCTTCCTCTTGGAGGTGTTACTAATCCATCTTGCCATCCCTGGGCAGGGCACAAGGTTGTGATGGTTAGATGGGAGAGACTGTTTCTCCTTTATCTACATAGACAAATTATAGATGACAAAATATTCATCTTGATTTTCTGTTACACAGCTGAACCCAGACTTTTATTTTTATACAAGGTGAATAAACACCTGGGGACCAGAGGAGGGAAACAAAGTTAAAGAGCAACTTATAACTAGAGAGTCTTGTTTTGAAGGAGAAAGATAAATACTGTCTGATATCACTTATATCTGGAATCTGATAGACTGCACAAATGAACCTTTCTACAGAAAAGAAAATCATGGACTTGGAGAACAGACTAGTGGTTGTCAAGAAGGTGGCGGAGGGAGTGGGATGGTATGGGAGTCTGGTGTTACAGTTGTAGACTATTGCCTTTGGGATGGAAAAGCAAGGAGATCTTGCTGTATAGCACCGGGAACTATGTCTAATCACTTGTGACAAATATGTGTAACTGGGTCACCACGCTGTGTATTTGGAAAATTGACAGAAATCTGTAAACCAGCTATAATGGAAAAAAAAAAAACCAAGATAAACATTGTCAGCTTGTCATCTGCCAAAGAGTATGCTAAGACTTATGCCTCCCGAATGCCTTTATGTAGCCATTGCAAGCACGGTTAACTGGAAAAGCCCTCAATTATGTAATGGTTCCTTTAAGTATAGATCAAGAGAAAAAGAAGGTATTTAAGAGGACTATAGTGTTCCTATTGCTGTTGCTTAATACTCACCTTATAAGAGTTCCCGTCGTCGCTCAGCGGTAACAAACCTGACTAGTATCTATGAGGATATGGCTTCCATCCCTGGCCTCGCTCAATGGGTTAAGGATACAGGGTTGCTGCGAGTTGCCATGCAGGTTGCAAAAGCAGCTCAGATTGCATTCCTGTGGCTGTGGTATAGGCTAGCAGCTGCAGCTCTGATTTGACACCAAGCCTGGGAACCTCCAAATGCTGCACCCACAAACCTAAAAAAAGCAAAAACAAAAACATACCAAAAAAACACTCACCTTATAAATTTTACTTTCCTACCTAATTAATTTGTTTCTTCACCTAAATAATTAACCCTGGAAATCTATTCCCGTTAAGGTACACCTATTTTCTATTCAGTTCCAACTTTCTCAGTGAGATCAGCAAAAGGTGTGGCTGAAACTATCTCATACATCACCCCTTCCTTCTGTACTTTACTTTCTTCACTTCTCCTGCAAGTGTTGATCCCAAGATCACTCCCCGGTAAACTTCCTCACTGTAACTTTCCACCATATCGTCTGTTTCCTAGGTAACCCTATCAAAGAGTAATGATTCCAGGAATAGTCAGAGGATGCAGACTCTAAAATAGTGTTTTGCTGCTGAATTATTTTGCTGGCCAGCTAACTATGGGGGCCCTCCCTGCTGAGTAAGTTTAAATAAAGCACTGATAATACCTGGCATGTGTGTAATTATTAAAACTTTAACAGGTGGTAAAGTAAGATGGGCTATGGCTAGAAGGGAATAGAAGGTCCAATATGTCAGGTTTTGAAAGGTTTGGTTAGAATACTAGTAATAAGGACAGTGTAATCAATGGTTTTTGCTGAGTGCCATTGATACATTGGAGAAAAATAAGGAAAGGCTAAGAGTAAAACATCATCAACTGAAGGTGGAGTGTGAAAGTCATAGGGACTCTTTGGGAGCATGTAAACAGAATGTTATCTCCTGAGGATAGAGGCCAGAAAAAGCAATGCATTATATTCAGGACTTAATTACAAGAGTAACAAAGGTCCTGAGAAGATGGAATGTTCATCCCTGGAATGCCTCCTTGCCAACGTCAGGGCCTTTGTTAGGAAGAACTGGACCCTGATACAAGAGATAAGGATGTTTGTACTGGTCCACCAAAAACGTTGAAATCCTAGATTCCCCTGAAGTGGCCCATTCTTCCATGTTAGAGCCTATCATTCCCCTTTGCTTAAAGACTATGCACAGGCCTCTGCTATGAAAATCAGTTTGCACCAGTATCAAGATATATTCCCATCTCCCCTCCTGTCCATTAGGTAAAGAAAAAAAAATGACTGGGGATGTTACCTAGATGTTAAGGTACTACACTCCAAAAAGAGCTGAAAGACCAAGCCAACATGTACTAGGAGAAAGCTGAGAGAATACATAAGGTACTGGAGCATGAAGGTACCCTTAGATGGGAAGGGAAGGCACCCTTAGATGGGCTAAGGGTAAGTTTATTGATATGAGAGCACTCTCCTGTGATATAGGATTTAACTCCCAGGCATGAACTACTGTTTCATTCATCTTTCACTCATACTTCATAATAATTGTGGGACTTTTCTTTTAGCTCTATGTACACTCATATACTTCTGCAAACTACTAAACTGTTGCTCATGTTGGGCCTAGTCTCTTCCTGGGAAATCATAACCATCTTTCTTCACTTGACTATTCTCAGCTCATCCTTCATGACCAGCTTACATGTAAATCCTCAGCTTGGACTACGCGTCTCCTATTTGTCTCATAGACCCCTTTGCAGATTCTTTTATGGTGAATTTATTTATTTATTTGACTCTCCCCTACCTCATTCTCAAGACCAAGAACTAAGTGTTATTCATCTTTGTATTCTTTATATCCATCATGGCTCCTCTCACATAGAGGCACACAATAGATATTTGCTGAACTAAATGAAACCCGTTAACAATTATCATCTATCTTTAAGAATCTTTCTCCAATCATAAGCAAAGTTCTGCTCACAGCCACAGTCATGATTACTAAGCTGCAGACTGAGACAATGCTTTTGTGGAGTGGTAAGTGAATAGTTTTAAAGTTTTTGTAGAAATATACTTTGATGTGTGGTATATATTCTGTGAGAATAACTCATTTCTGATCAGTGTATGGAAGGTTTATTTCTAGATGGAGAAAGAGGGCTGAGTGAGTAAACTGGGTAAATTAGCTTCTCAATTTTTATGTATTTAATTTACTAACTCCTCTTCTTTCATGCAACACATTGAAAGTAATCCAATTCTATCTTCCATGAATATTCTAGCTAAAAAGAGATCAACTACCTTTTAATTAAAAAGAATCTTTGTGACATCAAGAAAAAACTATTTAAAACTCATTATTTCAAAGGAGGAGGCCAAACTTCTATATTTAAAAGAAATATAGAAGTATGCCAGCATTTATGTCCTCCCAATATTGGTAAAAAGCAAACTTCAAAACTATGGAAAGCTATGTTCTGCTATTTAATTTTTTTTAAATCAAAACTAAATTGACTCACTTGAAATCATATTTCTCAGCGTGACAGAGGAAGATTTCGGGATAAGGATCATCATGTATAAATGCAGAGGATGGCTCTCCTCTTACTATGAGTTTATAGTGCCAAGAAGGCCACTCACACCAAAACATCTACACTCATTGAAGCTTAAAATTCTAATTAAATTCCAGGAGGCAAGCACAGTTATCTGCCTGCAGATTCTATTTATGCATGTGATGAGCATATATGTGCAAGGCACAAGGCACATTCTCCTAGGAAAGGTGACACTTTTGCATGAATGAGCTTACATCAATCAAAAAGAGAAAGGAAGTGGCACTTGCAGAGAAGAGAGTGGCAGCAAAGATGCAAGGTATGGAAAATCAAGGTTGATGCTGCAGAGATTAAGTTGGCTGCCTCATAATTAAGCCAAAAGCTTTTCCTGATTGAAAAAGATCATCCATACACACACACACACACACACACACACACACACACACACGATTTAAAAATAGAGTCTTGTCATTGTTAGGTTCTTATAGTGTTCATTGTCCATGAACTCTAGGTAACTGGAAGAAGGTCCTGTAGGAATAGCCTTATGGACACATCATTCATATTTAGAAGGAGTTTCAGAAGATCTAATGATCTGATAGTCAAGGAACTTTCAAACCTCAGGTAGTGAACATAATCATAGAGTAATTGGTAAAATTCTAGAAAGAATAAATGCATGATTAAGCAAAATGTATAGAAACAGAACAAAACATTAGAGTTAAAATGTACATTGTCTATTTATGAGATTGGAATCAGGCTGGGGAGATAAGACTTGAATGTCTTGTTAATGAATTTATCATTTATCCAATGATTTTTTGAGCAGAGTATGATACTATATCCATACTTGAAAAAAAATAATTCCCAAAAGGTATGTTTCAAGGGATAGAGAGAGAAGAATGTGAAATCCAGGAAAGAACAGTTGTAATCCTAGGATCATCTACATCTGAATTACCTGCGGGAAAAGGGAAAATACTTGCTAAAATCCCAGTTATCAGGCTCTCTCCCAGATCTGCAGAATTAGAATCCCTAAGAGCAAGGCCCTCATAACCTACTTTTTCAAAGTCATCCCCGGGAAGATTTAGAACCACTAAATTCTGCTCTAAAGAGCTAGGTTCTCATACTTTAATACTAATCAATATCACTTGTGCATAACCATATAACTTCCTGGCTCCCACCTGCAGAGATTCCGATCTTATACACATGGAGCCCAGGAATCTTTACTTTCAAAAAGCTCCTCCAGTGATTGTGATAATTAATCAGGTTTGAGATACAAACATAGTGCATTTATATTAAGCTTGGTAAAAGGAGAATTTTTTCAGAAGATATTTTGATGATATAGCAGTTAAAAAAAGTATGCCAGGTTTTAATGTTGAAAGTGAGGAAAGTGTCAGACAGAATGATATAATGATCAGAACACTGCACCAGGATTCTGGAAACCTTACTTCACATCTTGACTCTGTTCCTATTAGCTATGTGACCTTGGACACATTATTTCCTCCTACTCTGAATTCTGTAAAATGTAAAATAAGTGAGTAAAACTTGATGTGGTTCCTCAAATATGTTCCACGGGTGTTACATATGTGTGAAAATGCATTGATGGACAAATATATTTGGAAAAGAATGACTTTAACAAATGAAACAGTTTATTTACAAGGTAACATTTCAGAGCACTTAGTGTGTTTATGTGTACAGTGGACTTATAAAAAGAGAGTTAAAAATGGAATGTTTCACAAACTTATTTGACCATGAAACACTTTTTAGGAGTATTTTACTGAAAACATTTAGCAGAACACACTTTAAGTAATACCAAACCAAAACATAATACCATTTACATTGGCACTCCAAAAAATGAAATACTTGTGCATAAATCTAACAAAATATGTGTAAGAGCTCTATGAGGTAAACTATAAAATTCTGTTGAGCAAAGTAAAAAAAAAAAAAAACCAACACTAGATAAATGGAGAGAGATTCCGTGTTCTGAGAAGACTCAATGTCATTAAGATGTCAGCCTGATTTATATATTCAAAGCAATACCAATCAAAATCCCAGCAAGTTATTTTGTGGATACTGAGAAATTGATTTTAAAGTTTATACAGAGAGGCAATCAGAATAAGCAACACATTAGTGAAAGAAAACAAAACTAGAGAACTGACATTATTAAACATCAAAAATTATTATAAACCTACAGCAATCAAGGCAGTGTGGGATTGGTGAAAGAAAAGACAAATAGAACTGTGGAACAGAATAGAGAACCCCCAAAACAGGCCCATGTAAACATAGTCAACTGATCTTTGAAGGCAATCAACAGAGCACAGTCTCTTCAACAAATGGTGCCAGAACAACTGGATATTCACATGTAAAAAATGGATAAAGAAGATGTGATACATATAAACAATGTAATATTACCATTAAAATGTTTGCCAAAGAAAAGACAAACTAATGCCATTTGCAGCAATATGGATGGAACTAGAAATTATTACACTAAGTGAAGTTAGGCAGTGAAAGACAAACATCATATGATATCACAGATGTGGAATCTTAAAAAAAGGATAGAAATGAACTTATTTGCAGAACAGAAACAGACTCACAGATTTTGGAAAATTTTTGGTTACCAAAGGGACAGGTGTTGAGGGGAGGGATGGACTGGGAGTTTCGGACTGGCATATGCACACTGAGTTATATGGAATGACTGGCCAACGGGTACCTGTTGTATAACACAGAGAACTCTATCCAATATTCGTGATAATCTATGTGGCAAAAGAATCTGAAAGAGAATGGGTGTGTGTATATGTAGAACTGAATCACCTTGTTGTAGAGAAGAAATTATCACAACCTTGTAAATCAACTCTACCTCAATAAAACTTTTAAAAATGAAAAAAAATGAATCTAGGCACAGGCCTTACATGCTTCACAAAAGTGAACTAAAAAAATGAATCAGGAGTTCCTGCTGTGGCTCAGTGGTTAACGAATCCGACTAGGAACCATGAGGTTGTGGGTTCGAGCCCTGGCCTTGCTCAGTGGGTTAAGGATCCGGCGTTGCTGTGAGCTGTGGTGTAGGCTGCAGATGCGCCTCGGATCCCACGTTGCTGTGGCTGTGGCAAAGGCCAGCAGCTACAGCTCCAATTAGACCTCTAGCCTGGGAACCTCCATATGCCACGGGTGCGGCTCTAGGTAATGCAAAAAAAAAAAAAAAAAAAAGAATCAACTTAAATATAAAGCTCAAAATATTAAAACTCCTATAAGACAACATAGGAGAAAACCTAGATGATGTTAAGTAAGGCATTACCTTTTTAGATACACACCAAAGGTACGATCCATGAAAAAATAAGCTAGGCTGTATTAAAATTAAAAATGTTTCTTCTCCAAAAGACAATGCCAAGAAAATAAGACAAGTCACACACTGAGAGAAAACATTTGTAAAACACACATCTGGCAAGAGACTATTATCCAAAATATGAAAAGAACCCTTAAAAGTCAGCAATAAGTAATCAACTCAATTTAAAAATGGGCCAAAGACCTTAACAGACATCTCACCAAAGATATGCGAATAATAAATAAGCACATGGAAAAGATGTCCTGTGTCATATATCATTAGGGGAATGCAAATTTAAACAAATTTAAACATTCTAGTACTGTACACCTACTAGAATAGCCAAAATTCCAAAACAATGACAACATCAAATGATGGTAAGGCTGTAGAGCAACTGGAACCCTCATTCTTTGCTGGTGGGAGTGTAAAATAGTACAGGAACTCTGGCAGTTACTTACACAACTAAACATACTCTTAAGATATGATCCAACAACCATGCTCCTTGGCATTTACCCAAACAGTTGAAAATTTATGTCCAAAAGAGTTCAGAGGAAGATCACAGAGTAGTAGGTTGTGAGGCTCACCTACTCCCAAAAGTACACTGAAAATGCATCTACATGTGGAACTATTCACACAGAAAATTTTCTAAAAACTGACAAAAGACCTCAGCATTGTGATGAAGCAAGAAAAACTTCATGAAATGAGATAGGAAAAAATAAAGAAAGAAAAAGAAGCAAAAAGAAGTGAGATGGGACCTTCACCCCTAGGAGGGACCTGGAAAGAGGAAAAGCTCCTGCACCCTGGGAAGTTTCCCCACCAGTGAGGAGATCAGCCAAGATGGAGGAGGAACTCTAGATAATTGGTGTGAAACAGTTAAAATGGAAACAATCTTCCACCAACAGTCAGTGCTAAGGGCAAAAATATGCGGTGCCTGCACATGTTGGGAACTAAAACACTGGCCTTGGAGATCAGTCTCAAAGAGAGAGCTGGAGCAGGCTACATGGGGAAAAATCCCAGGTTTGCCACATTGAAACAGCCTCAGGGACTAGAGTATAGGGTGACAGCATTTGAGGGTATAAGCAGAGGCAACCCAATTGGGCTTAGAGGCTAGGTGCTATTGATTGGGGGGGTGGGTGGAGGGAAGGGGCAGGATCTACCACTACAGCATTGTTCCCTGTGCATGCTTTCTCAAGCTGCAGGACACTGCTTCAGCTCTGGGAGCCACTCAGCAGCAGTAGCTGCCTAGCAACAGCTGGGAAGCAGCCTCACCCTTAGGGCTACAGAGAACATGGAGCAGGCGAAGTAACACTTGGGCGAATAACAGCTCCCTGCTCCTGCCAGTGGCCCCATGCTAGTGGTGCTTGACCCACCCCAGAAGAGTCACCAGTGCCTGTTCCCTGCCAGAGCCACACACTGCCTATCCAGGAAAAGCACAAGCTCCACAGCTCTGATCAGTGGTTCTGCAGGGGCTCATACCAGTGGCACATGATTTGAACCAAGAAGGACAAGACAGGGCCACTGGTGCACACTCTCTGCCAGAGCATCAGGCAGCTCAGCTGGAGAAAAGTCTAAGCTACAGGGCCCATGCCAATGGCACTTGTTCCACACCAAGGGAGCCGTGAGAGACCCATTAGTCCATATCCTAATCCACAGAGGCTACAGAAAGCACTCCTACCAGCATTCAGGCAGGGATGTGGGGGACCACCAGAAGTACATGTCCTACAGCTACAGAGAATAAAGATGATTCAAGATCTTGGCAAAAGAATGGAGACACAAATAAAGAACTTAAAAGAAATGCTTCAAAAAGAGCTGTAGGATTTAAAGAACAAGTTGAATAGCACAATATCTGAAAAGAAAAATATACCAGAAGGAACCAATGGCAGCACCCCACCCTTGAGGCTATAGAGATAGATCCCAAGAGTGCCCAAGCAAGGGAGTGACTGCAGAACAGTGGTGCCTGCCCTTATAGCTATAGAGAGCAGTCACAAGAGCCTCCCCAGCAAAGAGACAGACTGCAGGATCAACTGCTGACATTGCAAGCTACAGGAAATAGTCCTGAAAGCAACCTGGTAGCAGGAGGGGTGGCAGGAGCCACTGCTGCCCCCACATACTACAAAAGCAATCCTATGAACAGTGAATCATTGCCACCTGCTTCACAAACCCAGCTTCTAGCATCCACCCAGCTCCAGGAGAGGTAGCATGATACCACTGCTCCCAACACATGCTCTGGGTACATGTGAATAGCTACCACTCCTGAGAACTCCAGGACTGGGCACCTGCTGCTGCAGCTACATACCTGCTATCAAGGGGACAATAACCAGAAAGGTAGACATTATGAGATGACAAAGAAGCAGCTTTCATACAGAGGAACAATATAAAACCACAGAAAAACCACTAAATGATGAGGAGATAGGCCATCTACCTGAAAAAGAATTCAGAGTGATGACAGTAAAGATGATTCAAGATCTTGGAAAAAGAATGGAGACACAAATCAAGAACTTAAAAGAAATGCTTAACAAAGAGCTGGAGGATTTAAAGAACAAGTTGAATAGCACAGTATCTGAAATGAAAAATGTACCAGAACGAACCAATGGCAGGTTAACAGAGGCAAAAGATTGAATAAGTGAGGTCGAAGACAGGGTGGTGGAAATCACTTCCAAAGGAAAGAATAAAGAAAAAAGAATGAAATGAACTTAGGAGAGTCTAAGAGACCTCTGGGACAACATTAAATGTAACAACATTCGCATCATAGGGGTTCCAAAAGGAGAAGAAAGAGAGAATGGACAAGAGAAAACATTTGAAGAGATTATAGCTGAAAATTTCCCTAAATGGGAAAAGAAACACTCACTCAAGTGGAGGAAGCACAGAGAATTCCATACAAAATAAACCCAAGGAGAAACAGAGAGACACATACTAATCAAGCTGATACATCTGGACAAAACTTCCCTTGAAAAAGATCATTGCAGCACTATTCACAACAGCCAAGACATGGAAACAACCTAAATATCCATTGACAGATGAATAGATAAAGAAGATGTAATATATATATATATACAAAGGAATATTAGCCATAAAGAAAACAGAATAATGCCATTTGGAGAAACATGGATGGAATTAGAGACTCTCATACTAAGTGAAGTAAGTCAGAAAGAGAAAGACAAATACCATATGATATCACATATCTGGAAACCAATATATGGCACAAATGAAACTTTCCACAGAAAAGAAGCTCATGGACTTGGAGAACAGGCTTGTTGTTGCTAAGGGAGAGAGGGAGGGAGTGGAATGGACTAGGTGTCTGGGGCTAATAGATGCAAATTATTGCATTTGGAAAGGATAAGCAATGAGTTCCTGCTGTATAGCACTGGGAACTATATCTAGTCAATTGTGATGGAACATGATGGAGGATAATGTGAGAAAAAAGTATATATATATATATAACTTTGCTGTGCAGTAGAAATTGACAGAACACTGTAAACCAACTATAATGGAAACAAATAATTTTAAAAAAAGAAAAAAATATTAAAAGCCACAAGAGAAAAGCAACAAATTACATACATACAAGGGAACCCCCATAAGAATTAAAAAAAGGAGTTTTTTTTTTTCAGTGGAAACTCTACAAGCCAGAAGGGAGTGGCAAGGTATCTTTGAGGTGATGAAGAGGAGGGACCTAGAACCAAGAATACTCTACCCAGCAAAGCTTTCATTCACATTTGATGGAGAGATCAAAAGCTTTTCAGTCACATGAAGCTAAGAAAATTCAGCACCTCCAAACCATCTCTACATCAGCTACTAAAGTAACTTCTCTAAGCAGAATAGGAAAAGCCACAATTAGAAACAAGAATATTACAAAACAAAAAGCTTGCTGGTAAAGGCAATGATAATGTAAAAGTAGGAAGTCACCCACTGACAAATATGACATCAAAACTAGCTAGCAAAAGAAGAGGAGAGGACAAATGACGAACACTGAAAATGTATTTGAAATTAAGAGACTAGCAACCAGAAATAATTCTGCACACATATAGAATGTTATATCAAAATATAATGGGAACCACAAATCAAATAACTATAATGGACACACACATAAAAAAGAAAAAGCAAGCTCAACATAACATTAAAGAGGGTCAGCAAGTCACAAGAGAAGAGAAGAAAAGAGGAAGGGAAGAAAGAAGACCCAAAATAACAATCCAAAAAATTAAGAAAATGACAATATGTACATACTTATCCATAATTACATTGAATGTAAATGGGTTAAATGCTCTAACTAAAAGACACAGACTGGCTGAATGGATACAAAAACAAGACCCATATATATGCTGTTTACAAGAGACCCACTTAAGATCTAAGGACACATACATGCTTAAAGTGAGGGAATAGAAGAAAATATTACATGCAAATGGAAATCACACGAAAGCAGGAGTATATCAGACAAAATAGATTTTAAAATAAAGAAGGTCACAAGAGACAAAGAAAGACATGACATAATGACTAAAGGATCAATCCAAGATACCCAGAGACAAATGACAGTGAAGATACAACAATCCAAAACCTTTGGGACACAGTAAAAGCAGTTCTGAGAGGGAAGTTTAGGGCAATACAATCTTACCTCAGGAAAGAAGAAAAAACTCAAATAAACAATCTCACATTACACCTTAAACATTTAGAGAAGGAAGAACAGGCAAAGCCCCAAATTAGTAGAAGGAAAGAAATCATAACATATAGAGAAGAAGTTAATAACATAAAGAAAACAATAAAGAAGATCAATGAAACCAAAGTTAGTTCTTTGAAAAGATCAACAAATTGATAAACATTTAGCCAGACTCATCAAGAAGAAAAGGGAGAGGGTGCAAATCAATAAAATCAGAAATGAAAAAGGAGAAGTTACAACTGACATCACAGAAATACAAAGGATCATAAGAGACTATTATAAGCAACTATATGCCAATAATATGGACAACCTAGAAGAAATGGAGAGATTGATTCTTAAAAAGGTATGACCTACTAAGACTGAACCAGGAAGAAATAGAAACTATGAATAGATCAATCACAAGCACTGAAATTGAAAATGTGATTAAACACCTTCCAAAAAAACAAAAGTCTAGGACCTGATGGCTACACAGGGGAACTCCATAAAACACTCAAAGAAGAGTTAATACCTATTTTTCTGAAACTCTTTCAAAAAATAGCAGAGGAAGGAACACTCCCAAACTCATTCTATGAGGCCACCATCACCCTGATACCAAAAACAGTCAAAGACACTACAAAAAAAAGAAAAGAAAATTACAGGCCAATATCACTGAGCAACACATATGCAAACATACTCAGCAAAACATTAGCAAACTGCATCCAAATAATATTAAAAAGTTCATACGCGATGATCAGGTAGGATTTATCCCAGGGTTGTAAGGATTCTTCAATACCCACAAATCTATCAATGTGATACACCACATCAACAAACTGAAAAATAAAAATCATATGATCATCTCAAGAGATGCAGAAAAAACTTTTGACAAAATTCAATCCCTATTCCTGATTTAAAAAAAAAAAAAACTGCAGAGAGTGGGCATAGAAGGGAACTACCTCAATATAATAAAAACCGTTTATGACAAACCCACAGCTAGCATCATTCTCAATGGTGAAAAACTGAAAGCATTTCCACTAAGATCATGAACAAGACAAGGATATCCACTTTCACCACTATCCAACATAGTTTTGGAAGTCCTAGCAATGGCAATCAGACAAGAAAAAAAAAAAAAAGAACACAAACTGGGAAAGAAGTAAAACTATCGCTTTTTGCAGATGACATAATACTATACCTACAAAATCCTAAAGATGCTATCAGAAAACTTTTAGAGCTCATCAATGAATTTGGTAAAGTTGTAGGATACAAAATTAATACACAGAAATCGATTGCATTTTTATTTACTAACAATGGAAGGTCAGAAAGAAAAATTAGGGAAACCATCCCATTTACCATTGCATCAAAAAGAATAAAATATCTAGGAATAAACCCACCGAAAGAGACAACAGAGTTGTATTTTGAAAACTATAAGACACTGATGAAAGAAATCAAAGATGACACAAATAGATAGAAAGCTATACCATGCTTTTGGATTGAAAGAATAAATATAGTCAAAATGACAATACTATCTAAAGCAGATTCAATCCAATCCCTATCAAATTACTAATGACATTCTTTACCGAACTAGAACAAAATATTTTAAAATTTGTATGGCAACAGAAAAGACCTTGAACAGCCAAAGTAATACTGAAAAGAAAAGGAAAAAAAAAAAAAAACAGAATTAGAGGAATCAAGCTCCCTGACCTCAGACTATACTACAAAACTACAGTCATCAAATCAGTATGATACTGGCACAAAAAACCAGAAATATAGTTCAATGGAACAGGATAGATAGCCCAGAAATAAACCCAAGCACCTACGGTCAACTAATCTATGACAAAGGAGGCAAGAACATACAGTGGAAGAAAGATATTGGCTTCAATAAGTGGTACCGGGAAAACTGGACAGCTGCATGTAACAGAAAGAAATAAGAACATTCTCTAACACCATACACAACAAAATCAAAATGCATTAAAGACCTAAATGTAAGTCCAGATACTATAAAACTCCTAGAGGAAAACATAGGCAGAACTCTCTTTGACATAAATCACAGCAATATCTTATTTGATCTACCATCCAGAATAATGACACTAAAGATAAAAATAAACCAATGTGACCTAATTAAACTCAAAAGCTTCTGCACAGCAAAGGAAACCATTAAAAACATGAAAATACAACCCACAGAATGGGAGAAAATCCTTGCAAATGATTCAGTTGATAAGGGTTTAACCTCCAAAATATACAAACAACTCATATAACTCAACAACAAAAAAACCCAAACAACCCAATTGAAAAATGAGCAGAGGACCTAAATAGACATTTCTCCAAAGACATATGAATGGCACATGAAAAAATGCTCAGCATCAATTATTTTTAGAGAAATGCAAATCAAAACTACAATGAGATATCACCTCACACCAGAGTGGCCATTATTAACAAGTCAACAAATAATAAATGCTGGAGAGGGTGTGGAGAAAAAGGTACCCTCCTCCACTGTTGGTGGGAATGTAAATTGGTACAACCACTATGAAAACAGTATGGAGGAACCTCAGAAAACTAAATATAGAACTACCATATGATCCAGCAATCCCACTCCTGGGCATATATCCAGACAACACTTTCATTGGAAAAGATACAATGCACCCATATGTTCACTGTAGTACTATTCACAATAGCCAAGACATGGAAACCACCCAAATGTCCATCAACAGATTAATGGATTAAGAAGATGTGGTACATATATACAATGGGATAGTATTCAACCATAATAAAGGACAAAACGAGTGCCATTTGTAGCAACATGAATGGAAGTAGAGATTCTCATACTAAGTGAAGTAAGTCAGTAAGAGAAAAACAAACACCATATCATATCACTTTTTTGTGGAGTCTAAAATATGGCACAAATTATCTATCTACAAAACAGAAAAAAATCATGGACATGGAGGGCAGATTTGTGTTTGATGGGGGGAGTGGGTAGAGAGGAGAACTGAGGGGGGATTTGGCCTTGGTAGATTCAGACCGTTGCATTTGTAACAGATGGGTGATGGGGGTCTGGCTATACAGCACAGGGAACTGTGTCCGGCCTCTTGGGTTTAAAAAAAAAAAAGAATGGGTATGTATGGGTGGCTGGTTTACTTTGCTATATAGCAGAAACTGAAGGATCATTGTAAATCAAATATATGTTAATAAAAAAATTTAAATTAAAAAAAGAAAATTTATATCCACACAAAAATCTGCACAAAGATGTTTATAGCAGCTTTATTCCTAATTGCCAAACTTGGAAGCAACCATGATATCTTTCAGTAGGTGAATGGATAAACTGTGATGCATCCAGAAAATGGAATATTATTCGGCCTAAAAAGAAACAACTTATCAAGCCATGAAAATTCATGGAGGAACTTAAAATGCATATTACTAAGTGAAAGAAACCAATCTGTAAATGCTGCATACCATATAATTCTATGAAGTTCTGGAAAAGACAAAATTATGGAGACAGTAAACAGATCAGTGCTTGCCGGGGATACCAGAGGGAGAGATGAACTTGTGAAATACAGAAGATACTTAGGGCAGTGAAAACACTCTGATAACATAATGATGGATACATGTCATTATACATTTGTTCAAACCCATAGGTGTACAACACCAAGAGTGAAATCTAATGTAAATTATGGAATTGGTGTGATTATGACGTGTCAATGAGGACTCATCAACAGTAACAAATGTACCATTCTAGCAGCAGATGTTGATAATGAGGGAGGATATGTATGTCTCGGGGCAGGGGTATATGAGAAGTCTCTGTACCTTTTACCCACAATTTTGCTACAAATCTAAAACTGCTCTAAAAATGAATTCTTAAACAACGAAACACTGGACTAAGTTATTTAAAGCTATTTTTTCCTAACTCCAAATTGCTTTGAGTCTGTGGTATCTACGTAAGGTGACTAGGACAATGGTGAAACCATTAAGTAGGGTAGGGAATACAAGAAAAAGCATCTAGGAAATACGCACTTTGGGTCCTACTGGGTCTGAAATGCTTTGTTTCATCTAAAAGAGTATGCTGTTTACATGATAAAGGGATTATAAATCACTCTAGAATATTTAGTTAACTTTTCAAAAGACATCAAGGATGAAGTAGTAGGAATCTATATTTGCAGTTTAATGTTGTCCAGGTAGCTTATCTTACCTTCGTGTTTATTGTGGTTAGAAACATGTGCTTAGTTTTGAAAATTCGGTCGAGCTAATGGTCGTTGCTCTGCTTCTCCATCAAATATTACTTTTTTCTCTTTCCGTGCTTTTGCTTGACAAATTGAGCTATACTCAACTGAATACCAGGTCCTCTACCTCCCTTTTTGCTTCCCAAGTTTCTTTGCTTCACTCTACTTTTGGCACATTGTTTGATTGCAAGCAAATCACTTAATCTTTTGGCACATCGATTTCTCTGTTTATAGAACAAGGATGATTTTTTTTTTGGTCTTTTTGCCTTTTATCTAGAGCTGCACTCGCGGCATAGGGAGGTTCCCAGGCTAGGGGTCTAACAGGAGCTGTAGCCGCCGGCCTCAGCCACAGCCACAGCAACGCGGGATCCGAGCTGCGTCTGCCACCTACACCACAGCTCACGGCAACGCTGGATCCTTAACCCACTCACTGAGCAAGGCCAGGGATCGAACCTGCAACCTCATGGTTCTTAGTCGGATTCGTTAACCACTGAGCCACGATGGGAACCCCAAGGATGATATTCTTACCTCTTACTGAACTTGGATGAATGGTGTGAGGATTAATGAACCACTGAAAAAAGAGTTGAATCCTTAAGGGAGAGGAATCCTAGAAGTATAATCCATTGTCCTCATTATTGTTTTGATTTGATTGTAAAATAAGGCAGCATTCACAGTTTACTACCAGATAGCTTAGGACACAGGTGGGAACTGTAATTATTTAAAAAGTACGTATGTTTGAAATGTAGTTTATTTTTTCCACAGTAACAAAATTATAGTTTCCAAAAGTGTCTTTATAAGTATTTGCTTCTTTTATAGAGTTCTTAAACATGTTGATGAACTGTGCTTTTGAAGCTATTTCTCTATACTTTGTTAAAATGATGGAGAGGCTATTTTACAACTATCTTAGGTTTTCAGGTCTTGGTGTTAAGTGAATCAATACTAACCATTTCTTTTTATTCCTAAAATATGAATAAATGTTATGTGCAACTAAATTTTAGGAAGAAATTCTGAGTCTAGGCTGTGGGTATTATTTTGGCATAATGTATAAGTAAAATTTTTTTTTTTTTTTTTTTTTTGCCTTTTGTCATTTTATGGCCGCGGGTTTATGGCCGCACCCGCGGCATGTGGAGGTTCCCAGGCTAGGGATCTAATCGGAGCTGTGGCCACTGGCCTGCACCGCAGCCACAGCAACGCGGGATCCGAGCCGCGTCTGCAACCTACACCACAGCTCACGGCAACGCCGGATCGTCAACCCACTGAGCAAGGGCAGGGATCGAACCCGCAACCTCATGGTTCCTAGTCGGATTTGTTAACCACTGCGCCACGACGGGAACTCCTAAGTAAAATTTTTGACATGTCTGATGGATGCCTTCCTAAAGAAAGAGAAGAAAGCTGTTTGGGGTTTCCATATGTCTCTTTATAAATCTGAGTTGAGAAACAGACCAAAAGAAAAAAGAGATTGGTAGAACCATGGATCCAGAAGAGCAGATTTGGAATTTGTGTAAAGTTGTTTTAGTTTTAAAACTCTTAACAATTTCACTCCATTTCAAAATATTGTGTGTCACCATCTAATGTTGTTTATTGAAATGAATTTTCTATAGGACTTGCTATTTCAGCACCTTGCACCAAGTTGTTGGGACTATTGGATGAATGTCAAGCTAATTTAAATTGCAAATGAACATAAACGGACTGTGCAATAGAAGATATCAAGTTCAATTTCCTTGCTTTAGGTAGATCTATACATTTTGTTTGGAAACAGAAAAAAGGAAGCAAATCATATTAAATGACGTTAAGAAATACCATTGGTACATGCAAATCACAGCAACTCTATCATTTTATATATGAGATACACTCATATTACCCAGCCAGAATATGGCTGTCCAGAAATTTCAGCTTGGAAGAAAAGAATTTCCATTAAGAGCACTTCTGAACTTTTGAATTTGGTGTCATTTTGCTGCCAACTTTGTCTATTTTGTTCTCAGAATACTGGTTACAAAATATTTTTAGACTCATAACATTTAAAACATTGTTTTTTCTTAATTAAAATTATTGAACACATGAAAGAACTTTTTGACAAACAAACAAATGAGCAACACAACAAAGAGGTGCCATTTACAAGACACTTTGGGTTTCCTTCAATGGTTTCCATGACAATAGCATCATTCTCCTTATAGTAACCACTGAGTTACTATGTTTGCCTTCAAATCATTTCTTTATTCTCAAGTTGGCAGCTCTGATTTAAAGAAAGTGTACTCTTGTCATTAAGCACGCTGCAATAATTATTAGTCAGGTTTATAGTTGTACAGTTCCACCTACATTCATATAACTTTGTGAATGAAAGTTAAGAATGAGAGAAAGTTGACTGACTGGGTTTCCTCTTGGGGAATTTCAGTCTCGGCACGTGACTTAGAAAATATATTTAAAAATATTTCTCTATCTCCTCCGCCATCTTGCTGCACATCAAAGAATCCCTTTTTGGGGAGGGGGTTCTAATTTTTATTTCATCTTACATAGCGATAGGGCTTAGCAAAAGATAACTGTGGCACTTTTCCATTTTGCCAAATTCATCTTAGCCAAATTGTTTATTTCCTGTAGCTATTCTGTAGTTTGAATTTCCTTCACCTGTAATTAGCTTTCACATATCCTGTCTTTCTAATCAGGTTCTTTATGGGTCCTGAAACACAGCTGGTATCCTCTAAGAGCTGGTAGAGGTGGGGAGATCATTAAAAGTTAAAAAGGGAATAACTAGATAAATACAACTTTCTGATCATATTAAGTGCTATTGAATTTAAAAATCACAGGTTATTCCCTCTCATAATAATAAGTATAGGCAAGCAGCAATTAGGAGTTTCCTTGAAAGTTTTTACGTAAGATTTTCTTGTACATTTTTAGTGGTGCTCTTATTACATGACTATTATAAAAACTTATTACACTATGACCTAATACATTCCTTTCATATTTTATCCCTCATTCAATACTTATTTTGTAATTTTCATAGGGATAACTGTTTTCCTATTTGTATTGGATTAGTGATGAAACATAGTGTTCACTGAATGGTTTATATGTAAGGGGTTTAAAATAGAAAAAGCAAAATTACTTTAGGTTCATCAGTACATGAACCTAGTATATAAATGTTGCATATTTGGACACTCACTAGTGTTCACTTCTTTTGATAAGGGAAGCCTATATTAGTTGCTAATGTAAACAAACAAAAAAAACAAGTATATAAACAATTAGTTTTATATGGAATTAAAATACACTGTGATTTGAAGGATGTCAGGAATGTTCCCTGACTCCAAACAACGTCCTATAATACCTTGACTTAATTCAGTAATATTTATTTTACTAGGTTTAGCTATTACTAGTCCAGTAATTCTCTTTAGCTCAAAGTTCCTTTTGAAAGCAAGTCAATGATTATTTAGAGTAAATGAGCCTATCAGACTATTATCACAGATGTGGCTGAGAGAACATGAGAATACTGATTGCCTGTGGATGGACGGGTTGTTTTTAAAAGGAGAAATGAGAGGATTTAAGGGAAAACACCTACTTTTCATGTTCATTTGGCACACATTAATTAATTTTAAACTTTTGTTCAGAAGCTCACGCTCACTAGTTCAGAGTTTTATGACTATTTCTAAGGTGATTGTACTTCAAATGAGAAATGTTTTGGAAGTCTGAAATTCCTGCATGCCTTGACAAAATCATACATCATGGATTTGTTCATTTTTGCATTTTTCTTCATCTTTATATGAAGGATTCATAGAGGTATGTCACTTGGTGATACTTTTAGTGAAGTTGCTGATAATTGTCTGTGCCACTACTATCTCAGTGGTCAAAACAAATGTATAATATGCCTATTTGAAATGACTCAGCAGGTGCTTTATTGGTCCTGATGGCTGGAGTCTATCTGGTACAGCTAATCCTAAATACCAGTTTCTGGATCCATGTGTCTACTGTATCAACAAGGAAAGTTTTACCCCTTCATAACCAAAAGGACTGAGACATGATGGCTTAGCACCATTTTTTCACATTCTAGAGTAGAGAACCCCCCCCACTCAGTTTCCATTTGGTTCTGTACTCTACCAAAATGTTCTATTTCTTTTACAAAGTAGCCTCCCAACTATTAAAAGTAGCCTTAATAAGTATTAAAGACAGCCCTTTAAGACCAGTAATATCTTTAGAAGTAAGCATCTGCCAATATTTCAGTCAACTCTTGGGTATAATTTTGATTAATCATATCTCTTCAAGTATGACAAGTACCTAAGAGTATCAGAAGGCAAGTGGATGTTTAAACAAAGTCTTAATTGGTCAAATATGTATTAAAGACCTTGAAAAAGGTTTTAGTATTTACTAAGTCTTCAAAAAAGTCCTTTCAAATAGATAAAAAGTATACTCCCTGAGATAGGCATGGATGAACAGATATACAGAATAAAGCTTTTATGAAGAAAAGTTCTTGAGATGTATATTGACAATCATTTACTTTTTCCAGTAAATCTGCAATTCACAACTTCCTCTCTAGAATTCCCAAGTTTTGAAAATAGTAAAAAGCAAATAAATAACATGAAGGCTATTAAACTTACTCTTTAACTGAGTTTCTACCCATAGAAAAGGACCCATAATGAAAGAACATGGTCAATAGAAGAGCCGCATTAAATTAAGTAGGACATGGGTTGTTGTGCTACTTGTTACCAAAAAAAAAAAAAAAAACAAAAAAAAACAAAAAAAAAGATTCCTTTTGTGGTAACATCCTAGTATGCCATGGTGCCAAGGAATGTTTAACTTAGTACACACAGAGGCAACATCAAGTAACAAAAAATATTTAATGCCAAGAAAAGAAATGAAAGAAGGTAGTAAACCCTAAGGTTTAGAAAAAAATCCTTTAGGTCTGAGTGAGTTTTCTATGTCCTCTGTATGACAACCAAAATTTGTAACTGTAAGAGAAACTTAGTTGTTCTGTTAGATTGAAAAAGACTTTCCCTGTCTAAGGGTTTGAGTTTCTAAGATTAAAACTCAAAGCATTCATTCTATTTTTCTTCTCATTCATAAACTAGAAGCAACCTCTTGACCTATAGAGAGGGGTAGGTGTTCATCACTTTTGGCTCCACTCTTTTAGGAATGGCTTTCTTCCCTTTAAACACGCAGAGAATAGCAATGTTGTTGACAGGTAAATGGTTTGGGAGGATGCGTGTAGTTGTAACAGTAGTTGAGACTAAAAGGAAATATTTTGTTTTGGTTTCTCTAGGCTCCAGCTGGCAATTCCAGGGCATATCTCCAAATGTTAATTTCAGCATTATTTGGAAATTTTATTGTTACAGTATAAAATTAGAAAAATTAACCAATATGTTTTCTGATTTTCTAAATTGTCTTTTTACTTTGAAACGCTCTCCATTTCAAAGGAAACCTTGACATTCACTGCCTGAAGACATAAAGGTTATGGAAGAAATGCAGAGAAAAAAGGCAGTCTAAAATCTATTTTGGAACTAGTGGCAGAAAAACCAGTTAAAGAAACTATTTTTGACTTGCAAAAGTCCAGGCATTGAGAATAAGAAGCCAAAGCCATAAAAAATTGATTTGGAAGGATGCATAATAATATACAAGCAAATTCTCTCACACCAAAGGAAATAAAAGATCCTCTGAACTACAGGAGGGCTGAAACTATATGAAAGAGAAGCAAGATAATGAAACTCTGGTTAGTCCCTCTGAAAAAGTGATTCTGAGAATCCTTTTCCCCAAGTTGTGTCCTTAGGGTGGGGAGAACAGAAACTGCAGATAGGTTTAGGGATCTGAGAGAAAGGTTTGATGCTTTAACTTGAGTGAAGTCCAAGTAGGTCACAGACCCAGAAAAATTCTATGGTGCCACCATGGTTCAGCAGCAGTACCTTAGAAATGGCAGTATGGTGCATCTAGGATAGAAGGCCTGAAATTGTTCCAATGATTTCCTGAGGCTCAAAGAGGAATAGGAGGGTACACAAATATTTCCTGTTTCCCATGAGTGGAGAGCAAGGTAGTAAAGGGATGACAAACCTGCAGATAGAATTAGGAGGACACAGTATCCAGAATGGATAATTAAGTCAATATTATATGGATTTCAGCAGATGCTAGAAAGGATATTTGCCAAGAACCAAGAAACAAATGGTCCTTTCCCAACAATGGCATGGCATAACATGAACTCTTGGAGATTGGATGCAACCCTGGGGAAGATGCAGGGTATGAGGAGAAAACATAATTTGATTGAATAAAGCTTATATTCATTGAGTTTAGTTCAAATCATCGAAGATGAAGTGTTCAACCTCGGACAGAATAAGGCCTTAGGAAACAAACTCTGTTTTAAGGGAAAAAATCATTTTGCACATTTCAGTTTGTGTCTTATGAACTTCATACTGACTGCATCATATTCTACTCTATGAATAGAGGGCATATATGACATATAAACTATGAGAGAGTATCAAAATGATTTCATATAAAACCATCAAATATGTTGGAATTGACAAAACAGTATCAATGACATCCAAGTAAACAGTGAAAGAAAGGAATTACATTTTCAAGTTCAAATGATAGTAATCAGTGTACATTAATGGATACCTAATGGGCTCTTTTTTACCCAGAGCCTCAGAAATTAGGCTATAATGTGATATGACTTACCCTATTTCTCAGCATGGATTTTCTCTTTAAAATGTAACAGAATGTGACTTAGTGTTTTTAACATAATTTGGATAAATATGGATGACTGTAAATTGAAACAGAAATTTTGAGAATACTTACCTGATATACCAATATATGGTTATTATAATTATTAATATTTTATAAATTATAGTTTATATAATTAAATATTATATCTGCATTTGTCACTATAACTTGTACAACAACTTACATTTCCTACCATTTTGGCGAAGTGGCTCCAAAGCTGTCATACTGGTTCATCTAGAGACCAGGCAATTGCTCTATTCTTCCTAAGGAACAGGGGATACTAAACTGTGAGTTTTGGCTCAGGTTGGCCTAGGAATAGAAATATTTTATTTTATTACATGTGCATACTATAATTTTTAGCTTTGAATGTGATTAATGCATTTTTATTTGCCCTTTTGTCTTTTTAGAGCCACACCCACAGCATATAGAGGTTTCCAGGCTAGGGGTCCAATCAGAGCTGTAGCTGATGGCCTCTGCTGCAGCCATAGCAACAGCAGATCCAAGCCACATCTGTGACCTACACCACAGCTCATGGCAATGCCAGATCCTTAACACACTGAGCAAGGCCAGGGATCAAACCCGTGTCCTCATGGATGCTAGTTGGTTTCGTTAGTCGCTGAGCCACGATGAATAAATGAATTTTATTCATTTTTAATAAAATTTCTTATATGAATGAAGAATTAGTTAAGCCTTGACTGTGTAAATTGGTGGGGAGGGACATCTTATATTTTTGGTTGATATAGCAAGATATAAGCTTTTATATTTGTATGTAGCTCAGGAATTCTGGAACATGAATGCAAGTTATCAGGAATCTCTTTTGCAAGAGCCCCCCAGGTCCCAAGGAAGAAAATGTAAAGGGGATTTTAATAACATATTTATTGTGTCTCTGAACCCTCCAAATGAAGAACCTTGCACAAAAGAATGGAGAAGGCCTCCAGAACCTTGAGCCACACTTTAGGCATAGGTCTTTTACTTAACATGCACATACACACACACACACCACAACAATAATGGCACCAACAATACTTCTTTGTACTACAATTTCAGGATTGGTTGAGGAATATCAGTGCTATTGCACAGTTAATGGATTTTGCAGGCATTTCCCAACAGAGGGTGCTGTAACCTAAAAGAGGAAGTTTAACTTCTAGGGTATAAAAAAATTGTGGGCTCTTAGAATCTGGGTCCTAATGGTTGATTGGAAAAGTTTCTTCTACCCAGGACAGAAATCACTGTGAATCTTGCCTTAGCAGTTGGGATTTGGTGGCAGACTAAGAAACCGCTTATAATACAATTAAGGCTATAGCACCAGCAGGAAGAAGTGGTCACGGTATGATCGAGTTCCTATAGGAAAATAGAGGACTGTCCCTTTTTTGATCAATTTTGTTTCCAAAGGGAAATAAGGGTTAGGAGCAGAAAAGAGATTTCTCAGTCAGAGTTTCAGTAAAATTTAAAGTATGTTGCAATCAGGACCAAAAATATATGTGACCATAATTCAAATCCTGATCTTTTTCAATAATATGACCTTGGAAATCAATCTACGTTTTTAAAAATACTAAAGCAATTGGTTTCATAGTATGAAAAAAATCTGGGCAAAATGATATTTTGAAGAGGGTGATAGTAGTGTTGGAGAATGCCAGCAAAATTTTCTCAGCAAGTTCTTTCATATGCTCATACTTTCATATGCTCTTATTTATTATTTATCTATTTATTTATCTGTGTATTTATTTTTGCTTTTTAGTGCTATACTTGCGGCACATGGAATCTCCCAGGCCAGGGGTCAAATTGGAGCTACAGCTGCTGGCCTACGCACTGAGCGAGGCTAGGGATCAAACCTGCATCCTCATGGATACTAGTTGGACTCATTTCCACTGCGCCACAATGGGAACTCTCATATGCTCATAATTTAAATAAAGAAATAAAATCCAAATTGAACATTTACTATCATTTCCTCATTCATTCGATCATGTGCTGAGAAATTTTGACTAGGCATCAGGAATACATCAATGATTTAGATGCTTTTTCTGCCTCCTCTAAAAACAAAACCAAATCTTGATATTATTAATTCTCCTCATTGTAGCCTTTACCTGAAGTTTGACCTACAGTTAAGACATAGAGACATAAATAAGTATGCATACAAGATTTTCCTATTTATCTATGTCTGCATTTTTAGGAGGCGATGGATACCAGTGAAATTTTGCAACCAGAGATTTTTCAGGTGCTTTAGAAAATTGTCTCAAGCATTCATGCACAATACCACAGAAAATTTAAGGAAATTTTTTACTGAAGACTCACAAACAGAATAACTGAATCTCAGATTTTCATGTTTATATATCCTCCCATTTTGATTACTGGTAATGAGTGAAATTGTTCTCAAAAGCAGATATGTATTCAGTGTGTCTATTGCCTGGCTAGTAACAAACATTTATCTTGGTAGCTAGCAAAATTTCATTATTTGCAATGTATTTATCTGGTGAACAAAGTATAATATAGAAAAAGACCCTTCTAACATAAATAAATAATATGGCACAAATTAAAAGAGCACCCTTTTCAGACCTGCTTTAAAGCCTTATGCTAAGAGAAAAGGCTACAGAGGGAAACTCAGAAACCTGGAAACTGGAAAACTCAGAGGAGATGTCAGCGGGCCACACAAAAGCTGAAACCACTGTCCTTCTCTTAGGAGATGATCCTGCTGCTACGGAATGTGCACATGTTGCCACTGACCTCACAGTAACATATTCCTTGAAAAGAACCCTGTATAGTCACCAGGCTGTTAACTGTCACTTCAAAACTGGGGACAAATGGTTTTCTATCCTGTTGGAAACATGTTCAGAAGAGGGTTCTAATGTCCATCTCAGGAGTGCAGGATCGAATTCACTTACCATTCTTCACCATGTCTAATTCAGGCCACTCTGGCGGTACTTAAGTGTGTTCAATTCATATTGGAACTTCAAGAAGGAACACCTAATCAAGACCTTCAATTAAAATAAAGATTTATAAACAAACTTGAAGGATATCCTTTGATATTCTGTTTTTTAGGAAAAGGTACCTCAATTCATCTTTTTTCCTAATACATATCTGTTGCCTCTCAGATTATTACTACTTAAAGCAAGATTTTGTTGGTTGTTTTTGTGAAAAGTTGGTTCAGGAGACTGGCTATGCCCTGAGCCTTCTGGACAACCTTGAACAGAGTTATTTTCTTCTCTTGCTTCAGTGTCCTCATCTATTAAATGAAATGGTTGTACTAGATGATTTCCAGGGTCCTTATAAGTACTAACAGTTATATTTCAGTCTATAAACCTTCAAATTAACATATACCCTATACCCAGAGCTGTGTGGGGGCATTATGAGACCCACAAACCTGTAGTAAAAATGAATATTTAAATCCTTTCTCTTTTGATTTTTTCCCTGGTCCTTTATGCAAAACAAAAACCTAATACCTCATAGTGCTATAACCTGCTATGGAATCTGACCAAGTGGCATGTGCAGAAAGCAGCAAAAAAAAAAAAAAAAAAAAAGGTACATGAGGCCAGACACCCATTCTGCTGTGTTTTCAAAGATGGAGGCCCATGGAGCAGTACTTCATCTAGCACCAACAAGGTGCTCATAATAAGTTCTTTGAACAAATAAATTAGTGAATAAATGATGTCATCAACTGAGAGAAAGGTAAATCTGCTTAGAGAAAATATTGAGCTGCTTGAAATGGACCTTGAATTGCCTTCTACTCTTGGGAAGTTCTCCTGAACTGACAAAGAGTTTCCTGAGGTACAGGAAGTGGGGAAGAGAAGACTTACTCTCTGAGACTGGCTATACTCATCCACAGAATGTTCTTCAAGAAAGGTAGTTTTTTTAATCCATTGCCAAGTAAGAGCTCTTTAATTTTCAATAATCATTGGGAGGTGAACTAACACTGCTGGAAAAGATGCAAATGAATGTTTTACTGTATTAAGTAAATGTTACTCATTTACAGGTAGCACAGTGCATTTAAAAAATAGGAGCTTGAACAATGGAAAAGAAAAAGAGAAAAGACCAATTTGTAATGACATATTTCAAGTGATGGGCTAATTCTAGAGATAATTCCCAACCTGTAAAACAAATCTGTTTTAATATTCTTAGGTATTTAGGAAATAGAAATCCATAAACTGGTGATTAGGTTGGAATGTTAATCTCCTATCACCTTAATCCATTTTAAGAAAACTAAACTCAAGAATAACAAAAGCACTCAACCCACTCTTCTGATGTTTTTAACTACTAGAGAAACTGAAAGGGTATAAAACAAGAATGATAGAAGAGTTTATTATAGTTTTTTCTTGTCATTTCAATTTATACTTTTCTCAGTCTGGTAAATCTATCCAAATGGGGAATGATCTATAATTTATCAAAATCTCACAGTGGTGTCATGAGTAGAAGGGGCATATACATTTAAATAGGTCTGATTAATCTCTTATCCTACATACAGAGTTATAGCTTCAGTAAAAATTCACCAAACAGATACTATTTCCCTCAAAAATTCCATAAGTTTTGTGGAGAAAATTTTTCCATGTAGTAACAGAAGTGCATCATCTAGAGAGTGGTGAAGCTAATGCAGAGTATTTTAATCTGTTTTTTAGTTTCCATCTCATAATTGTTTCAGAGAGTGAATAAACAACAGAACATGTGAAAAAGATAGCTCCATAATAATTGTCATGACTTTAAAAATCTCACCCTTTTGGTTTGAGCTAGAGAGGTGGCCAGAACATAGATGATGGCAACAGTCAAAATCAAACAAAGGCAGGTTTGACATTTTGGAGATAAGCCATTTCCAGTCCCCTTTGCTGGTCTTTCCTCCTCTTCCTGACCACTGAATGTCAGAGTGTCACAGAGCTCAGTGACTACCTATATTCTTTCTCTGGGAGGTCTCAGTCAGCCTTATGGCCACAAATGCTATCTATAGCCCAAATTTCCCAAATTGCTATATCCATCTCTAACCTATCCTTGGAATTTCTTTTTTCTTTTTTCTTTTTTTTTTTACTTATAACAACGAATTTTATTTCAGTTATAGGTGTATAAAGATCATAAGTCAGTTCGATAGATTTTGTGTCCCAAACCCACAGTGCATCCCCCCACCCCCCAGATTGTCTCATTTGAAAAACCAAGGTTTCCCAAAATTTGTGAGTCATTGTCTGTTCTTCAAAGAAGTTCATTGTGTCTCTTTAGTTTTCACATGTAAGCGGTAGCATTGGATGTTGCTGTCTAATTGTCTGACTGGTTTCACTTCGCATGATAATTTCTAGGTCCATCCATGTTGCTATAAATGTTGGTAATTCTTTCCTTTTAATGGCTGAGTAATATTCCATTGTGTGTATGTACCATATCTTCCCTATCCACTCCTCTGTCGATGGGCATTTAGGTTGTTTCCATGACCTGGCTTCTTCCCTCTCTAGCTGCTTTAGATGTAAAGTTAGGTTGTTTATTTGTGCTTTTTCTTGTGTCCTGAGGTAGGCTTGTATTGCTATATAC
Source organism: Catagonus wagneri (assembly GCA_004024745.2). Classification (NCBI taxonomy): domain Eukaryota; kingdom Metazoa; phylum Chordata; class Mammalia; order Artiodactyla; family Tayassuidae; genus Catagonus; species Catagonus wagneri. The sequence goes on along the minus strand of PVHT020000015.1, from coordinate 22,281,426 downwards.
TTTCCTC
>PVHT020000015.1:22214185-22280419 GCA_004024745.2 Catagonus wagneri | reverse complement strand
TTCCTTTTAATGGCTGAGTAATATTCCATTGTGTGTATGTACCATATCTTCCCTATCCACTCCTCTGTCGATGGGCATTTAGGTTGTTTCCATGACCTGGCTTCTTCCCTCTCTAGCTGCTTTAGATGTAAAGTTAGGTTGTTTATTTGTGCTTTTTCTTGTGTCCTGAGGTAGGCTTGTATTGCTATATACTTTCCTCTTAGAACTGCTTTTGCTGCATCCCAGAGGTTTTGGAGTGTCGTGTCTTTGTTGTCATTTGCTTCTAGGTATTTTTTAATTTCCTCTTTGATTTCTTCAGTGATCCATTGGTTGTTTTCTTGTTTTTGTATCCATTCGGCTAGTCTATATCTTTTGGTTGGAGCATTCAGTCCATTAACATTTAAGGTAATTACTGATATATATGTTCTTATTGCCATTGTAATAACTCTTTGGGGTTTTTGTTGCTCTTTTTTTTTTCTTTTAACCCTGAAGTTTTGATATAGGAGTCTATATACAAATGAGATTGTTTTAAGTTGTTGGTTTCTTAATTTCACGTGCGTCTCCAGTGACCTGCATAGGTGCTCTCTTCTCACAATTTCTGATTTTGGTAGCATAGTTGTGCATGGATGATTTAGTATCTTTACTGTATATATGCCTTTACTGGTGAGCCTTGTCATTTGGGGTGTTTTTGTTTCTGGTTGTGGCCTTTTCTTTCCTGACTAGAGAAGTTCCTTTAAGATTTGTTGTAAAGCTGGTTTAGTGTTGCAGAAATCTCTTAGCTTTTGCTTATCTGTAAAGATTTTGATCTCTCCTTCAAATCTGAATGTGAGCCTTGCTGGGTAAAGCAATCTTGACTGGAAGTTTTTCCCATTCATCACATAAAGTATATCATGCCACTACCTTCTGGCTTGCAGAGTTTCAGATGAAAAGTCTGCCGATAACCTTATTGGGGTTCCCTTGTATGTCATTTGTTTCTTTTCCCTAGCTGCTTTCAAAATTTTCTCTTTAATTTTGGTCATTTTGATTAATATGTGTCTGGGAGTGTTCCTCCTTGGGTTTATTTTATATGGTACTCGTTGCGCTTCCTGGATTTGAGTGAGTGGTTCCTTTCCCATGTTCGGGAAGTTTTCAGCTATTATCTCTTCAAATATTTTTTCTGTCCCCTTCTCTCTCTCTCTTCTCCCTCTGGCACCCCTATAATATGGATATTGGTGCACTTAACATTATCCCAGAGTTCTCTGAGACTCAGCTCATTTCCTTTCAATCTTTTATCTCTTTTCTCTTCCGCATTAGTGATTTCCCCTAACCTGTCCTCCACCTCGCTGATTCGTTCTTCTGCCTCCTGTATTCTACTGTTGGCTGCTTCTAATGAATTTTTTATTTCAGTTATTGTATTTTGCATCTCTTCTTGTTTAATTTTTATAGCTTGTATTTCTCTGCTCAGTGTTTCCTGTAAGTTATCAATCTTTGCCTCCATTTTATTTCCAATGTCTTGCATCATCTTCAGCATCAACAGTCTAAAGTCTCTTTCTGAGAGGCTGATAATCTCCTCATCACTAAGCTGTTTTTCTGGGCTTTTCTCTTTCTCCGTTATCTGTGTTATAGTTTTCTGTCTTTTCATTTTTATAGATTTTTGGTGTGGTGACCTTTTTGCCATCAGTAGAGTTGTAGCCTCTCTTAGTTCTGGCGTTTGCCTCCTCTGTGACTAAAGTTGGTATGGGCGGGGCTTGCTGTAGGCTTCCGGATGGGAGGGATTGAAGCCTGCCCACTGCTAGGTGGGGTTGATTCCTATCCCTCTGATGGGTGGGGCTTTGTCTCTGGATGAGATTAGAGGCTGGCTGTGTGCCTGAGGGTTCTTTAGGCAGCCTGTTTACTGATGGGTGGGGCTGTGATCCCACCTGGATTATTGTTTGGCCTGGGGCTTCTCAGTGCTGATGGGAGGGACCAGATTTTCCCAGAAATGGCCACATCCGGAGAAATGCAGGCTAATGAATGTTCCCGAGAGCTTCACCTCCAATGCCCTTCCCTCACAACAAGGCACAGTCACCCCTATTTTCCCAGGAGATCCTCCAAGAATTGCAGTAAGGTTCCTCCCGGATTCCCATGGAGGCTGCTTTGCCCTGGGTCCCAGTGCACGTGAAAGTCTGTGTGTGCCTTTCAAGGATGGGGTCTCCTTTTCCCCCAGTCCTGTGGAGCTCCTGCACACAAGCCCCAGTGGCCTTCAATGCCAGATGCTCTGGGGGCTCTTTCTCCCTGTGCCTGATCCCCAGGCGTGGGGTTTTGACGTGGGGCTCAGAACTCTCAGCCCTGTAGCTGAGTCTCTGTGATGCAGTTACTTTCCAGTCTGCGGGGCTTCCCACCCGGGAGGTATGGGGTTGCTTCTATCGCGTAATCGCCCCTCCTACCTCTTGATGTGGTCTCTTCTTTGTCTTCTGGAGTAGAATATCTTTTTTGGAGGTTTCCAGTCCATTTGGTTGAAGGCTTCTCGGTACTTGGTTGTAGTTTTGCTGTTTTTAGGGAGAGAAGTTGAGCTCCAGTCCTTCTATTCTGCCATCTTAATGCAATCTCCTTAGGATCTTGGAATTTCTATCCCTTAATTTCCATCTTAACATCTCTGTTTGGGTGTCTCATGAGCATATCAAATTTAACTCTACCTCCTACCTTCACCTATCTTTTCTATTTAAGTCTTTCAAATCTCAGTAAATTGCAGTAAAATCTCCTAGTTTTTCAAACCTCATCCTCCGTATTTTCCTCTCCACTACTTCACATGTATAATCCGTTAGTAAGTATTGCTATTTATAATTCTAAATATATATCAAGCATATCCATTTCTGTTTATCTCTATTACCACCATCATGTGTCTCAGAGGCCACTTCTGGAATCTCTTAAATGGTCTTTGTATTTCTCTTGACCACTGTAATCATTACTGCATGTGAAAGTCAGAGAGGTGTTTTAGAAATGCAATCATATCATATTGCTTTATTGATTAAAACCCTTTCATGGCTTTTCTTCACCCTGAGGATAAAATCCAAATTAAAACCCATGGCCTACAAGGCCTTAATTGGTATCTCCCCTAAATCCTTCGTCAATGTGGGCCACTGTCTCCATCATTCATTTCTCTCCAGTAAGCTAGGTCTCCTTTTAGTTAATTGAACATAACAGGCTTTTCCCAATTTCAGAGCTTTTATATGTGCTCATCCTTTCATCTAGAATACGCTTCGCTCTCTTGCTTCTATGAATAGGTCACTATCATGCTTCAGGTCTCACCTTAAATATTAACACCTCAAACACACCTTCCCTCATTTCATATCTAACATAGGGCTCTCACTATACTCCATCACTTGTATATATTAATTTCCTTCACAGAAATTATTAATTTTAATTATGCAGTAAGTTTATTATTTAATTATTTAGTTTCTGTCCCTAGTACTGGAACATAAGCTCTATAACCTCAGGTACCATATCTCTTTTATTTACCAAGACATAATCATAACCTAATAGCTTCTCAATAACCCAATAAATAAGCGAATGAACTAAGACCAGAATTCAATCCAGTGTTCTTTGTACCTCTTTATCTATATTTAAGTGCAGTCTGGCTCCACAGCCTGGGCACTTAACTACCACGCGATATTTTCTAAATGCTGATTTTGTAATATTTATAAGGCTTAGAGTTATCACTATAGTCCAGAATACTCAAAATTAATTTCCTTGAAGTTTGAAGTTGCTCTCTCTGGGCCACTTGTGATGAACCTCAGGTCACTATGACTAAGTCATCTGCCTTAGTGTTTTATTTGTCCTCCTCCTTATAAACCTCTTCTTGGTAGGGAGCCATCACTCTGTGCTCATATCTAAAACAAAATATAGGTGTTCATTATTTTTATTCTGGTGAAGAATGGAGTAAATAAAGGCCCATGAAACTTTTTTGAGAACTAGCAATATGACTGGTATTATCCCAACTGAGTTGCTTAATTGTCTACCTTGAATAGATAGATATAGGTTTTTGTGGATATTAGAAACAAGTGTGTCATGTGGTTCACTGACTCCAAGGAGCCTGAATATTTTTAAATGAGTGTTTAATGGCTGTCAAATAGAAGTGTTGAACTGGGAAACTCATTAGAGTTTACCAAACTTTTCTGGTAAGGAAGGGCAAAATGTCACAATTATTATCATTCCTTCATTAAAAACAGATATGTTTGGTGGACAAGGAGGTTAATGGCTTTGACAAAGGCCATGAGAAGAATGAAAATAAACCAAGAAAGACATCACATAATTTTCAGACTACCTTAGCACAATTGCTAACTATGTGATATCTCAGGTACGTTGTTGACTTAGGCTGAACTACATTCAGGGGAGAATGAAAAATTATTGATATAAACACTTATAAAGATTTCAGAGCACCACAAGATAGTGATTAACAATGGCCTGATATAAAGTCCACTTCAGGGCAATTTAAGAAACCTACCCAATTTGACTGGGTTCAAAGAGTAGCCAAAAGATCTTATTAAGACATGGGCTACACTGTGACTTCTCTCCTAAATGACAGATCCATTTTTCCAAGACATTTTCACTTAGTAGCTTTATAGGCACTTGACACCAAAAATATCTAAAACAAAAGTCAATAGGTTTTATTGCTCCCAAATATGTTCCTCATCCTCTGTTTCCTATACCAGGGTATGAAAAAAAAAATCCAGTTTAAAACCTGAGATGCCCTATGTCTCCATACTGAAGATGTGTCACAGCCATTTTGTTAAACAAATCCTTGAGTCCTCTTTCTCTTTCATTCTGGTATTCAGTGAATCAGCAAGCACTGCTGACTCTACTTCCTTAATATCTCTGTATCCCTTCCACTTATCCCCATCCTATTGACACGACAATAGCCACTTAACAATTCTGCTTATTCTCAATATATTTACCAGATTGCGGCTGAAATAATTATTTTAAAATGCAATATGGTATCACTTATATGTGGAAGCTAAAATATGGCACAAATAACCGCATCTACAAAACAGAAACCGACTCACAGATGTAGAGAACAGACTTATGGTTGCCAAAGGGGAGGGGGGAAAGAATGGGATGGACTGGGAGTTTGGGGTTAGTAGATGCAAACTATTGCATTTGGAGTGGATAGGCAATGAGGTCCTACCATGCAGCACAGGGAACTATATCCAGTCTCTTGTGATAGAACCTGATGGAAGGGTGGAAGGGAGTATGAGAAAAAGAATGTACATATATATATATATATATATATATATATATATATATATATACACACACAAATATATATAAATATAAATATAAATACACATCACTGACTCATTATGCTGTACAGCATAAACTGGCACAACACTCTAAATCAACTGTAATACTTTAAAAAAGAAAAAATTAAAAATGATGAGTGACAATAATAATAACGTAAGAGAAATAACAGCTTAAAAAATGTGAATGTGGTAGTTCCCGCAATGGTGCAGTGGATTAATAATCTGCCTGAAGTGGTTCCGTTTGCTACAGAGGCATGGGTTTGATCCCCAGACCAGTGCAGTGGGTTAAAGGATCAGGCATTGCTGCAGCTGTGGCATAGGTCACAGCTGTGGCTTGGAGTCAGTCCCTGGCCCAGGAACTTCCATATGCTGTGGGTGCAGCCAAAAAATAAATAAATAGATAAAATGCAAATGTTATCCAGTCACTCTTCTGCTTAAGACCTATCAAAATTTCCCACTGCCTACATGGTAAGGTATAAATGTATTGGTGTGTATTGCAAGGACCTTTGTGATTTTCCCTGTCATCATCATCCATATTGAACTTCTCTGTTATTTGAATTCACCATATGCTCTCATGGCTGTTCTCTCTTCTTAAGAACACTGTTATTCCCTTAATATGTCTTCACACACTGTGCTTGGCTAAATCCTACTCATCTTCCATATCGAATTTTAGAATAATCCAATGAAGCCATCCCTGATTCCCCTGAGAGCTGGCTAGTTATCTCAGTGATCACAAGGAATAACTGCCTCCACGACTTAAAAATATTTTCAACTCTGTACTTTTAGCTCCAAAGGGCTTGACATCTAATCATATTAAAAACCATAACAATAATAAATAACATCAATAGTTTCCTGTTCTGTTACATGTATTGTTTATCACTCACAAAAACCACATGCAGTAGTTAGCTCTACTGTTTCAATTTTCCAAATAAGGAAACTAAGACATGGAGTTGTTAAATTACAAGTACCACATGGTGAAATTGCCAAAGGTGGAGCAAATATCTGAGCCAGTCTAGCACAGTCTATGCACTTAACTACCACACTATAATCTCTAAATTATAAAATAGATTTTATAATAGTCCCTACCTAGGTGAGGGATCCTGACTCCTCTTTAAATTAGACACAGCCGGGCTTCCAGAGCAAGGAAACATCTATTGGTATGCATAGATAATTTTTATTAAATGACATGTTATATTTCCATGGTTCCCAACAAATATTTATTGAACAAATGGAATGATTGGTTTTGCTTATAGCATGGAACCAAAATATATCACAAGAGAAAAAGGAGGCATTGGTTTAACATTCCAAGATCACAACAGACAGCTGAACCACTTCAATACAGGAAACATTCTCATGAGAACAAGAACCTCCTTTACACATCAAAGTGGTGTGATGGATGGTTTGTCAAGTTCTGGTTTATAGACAAAAGCCGGGCTGAAGATACAGCAGACAAAGGAAAGTTGAAACATGTACAGAAAAGAAAGGAAAAAAGGTATAAGATATTATTGACCTCAGGTCAGTTTGATTTTTTTCTTTTTTCTTGTTTTTAAATGATTTTTATTTTTTTCTGGTATAGTTGGTTTACAGTGTTCTGCCAATTTCTACTGTACGGCAAAGTGACCCAGTCACACATATTTCTGCATTTTATAAAGCTGTCAATTCAAAGAACTGTCCAGTGTATAGCCAGAATTTAGCATAATTTGTAGCAAGGTTAGATTCGAAATCCTCGGGGTACTGTATTATGCTGAGAATGATATAATAGACTTTCAATGGGTTGAAACTCTCTTCATGTTGCACCGTTAGTTTCTCAATGATGTGCAACACTTGCCCCATGGAATAATAAACCAGGAAAATTTGTCCTAGTTAAGAACTCTGAATATTAGATCTTTGTCTTTATTTATGAGCTTGAGCAGACTTTGGTACCTTTAAAAACAGAAACTACAGTGCATGTTTGAACACAGAGAGAAGCTATCTTTGAAGATCAGGGCTATTGCATGTGGGGCTTTTAAAGTTCTTTGTCCTTAAAAAATTAAGAAACTTGTTCTGTTTACCTGCAAAGTACAAAACACTGTGAATAGAGCTGGCACACCATGGAGCCCAGCACAAAGCCAATAACACCCAATAAGTGCCAGCCATCCTCTGCTTGCATCACTGCTCTCTTTTCTTCTGGAACTTTTTATAAAACCACAGTAGACTCTTAGCAAAATGTAAACAGTTTTCACTGCATTTTGTCACTTCAATATACCGCATTCACAACCAAAATTATGCAGCCCTATAGTTGTCCAATTGCTTCCTGGAGTTCCCTAATGTAGTGCCTGGTATTACCCTTATCAACAATGCCTCATGCTCTACACAATGTTTCATTTCTCAATGAAACTTTACCTTGCTTCTTACCCATCCCTATGGGACTTGCTATCAACTAACTGGACCCCTGGAAAGTAATCCGACAAATCAAGACTTTTCTTTTGATGGCCACACCTGCGGCATATGGAAGTTCCCAGTCAAGGAAATGAATTCAAGCCATAGCTATGACCTACACCACAGCTGTGGTAACACCCAACCCTTAACTAACTGTGCTGGGCCAGGGATCAAACCCACACCTCTGCAGGGACCAGAGTCACTGCAATCAGATTCTTAACCCTCTGTGCCACGGGAGCAAATCCAAGACTTTTTTTTTTTTTTTAAGATTAATACTTTTTAAACTGAGAACTTTTAGAGACACAAACAAATAAATTTTCTGATAGTGGAATTTCAAATATAATTGGAAAAACTGGGGTGAAATGATATCAGTAAGATAGCTAAATACTTTTCTATTGTCATTCCACACATAAAATCAATTTTGACAATCACACATGAAATCAGAGTGTCTTAAAAGCAGAGTCCAGCTGAGAGAGTCCAGCACACTGTAAAAGAAAAACCCTGAAATTGGATACATTGAAGAGAATAAGGAACAGTTTCATTTTGCTTGTATCACCCGTACCCCAAGGTAAGGGACAAAGAACATATAATGGAATATTATTCAGGCATAAAAAGAAGGGTATCCTGGCATTTAGGACAATTAGGGTGAATCTAAAGGGCATTATGCTAAGTTAAGACAGAGAAAGAAAAATTCTGAATGATCTCACTTATATGTGGGGTCTAAAATTTTTTTTTTTAATTTTATGTCTTTTTGCCTTTTCTAGGGCCACACTCGTGGCATATGGAGGTTCCCAGGCTAGGGGTCTAATCGGAGCTATAGCCGCCAGGCTACGCCAGAGCCACATCAACGCCAGATCCAAGCCGCATCTGCAACCTACACCACAGCTCATGGCAACGCTGGATCCTTAGCCCACTGAGCAAGGCCAGGGATCAAACCCACAAACTCGTGGTTCCTAGACAGATTCGTTAACCACTGAGCCACGACAGGAACTACTAAAAAAAATTTTTCAAGTTGAACTCATAGAAACAGAGAGTAGAATGGTGGTTGCCAAGAGTTGGAGGGTGGGAGAAATAGGCAGATGTTTATCAAAAGGTATACACTGTTATTTTTTTAATGGCTGCACCTGCAGCATATGGAAGTTCCTAGGCTAGGGGTCAAATAAGAGTTGCAGCTGCCAGCCTATGCCACAGCCACAGCAATGTGGGATCCAAGCCACAACTGTGACCTACACTGCAGCTCATGGCAAGGCCAGTTCCTTAACCCACTGAGCAGGGCCAGGGATTGAACTCACATCCTCATGGATACTAGTTGGGTTCTTAACCTGCTGAGTCACAATGGGAACTCCCACACACTATTATTTTTAAGATGAGTAAGTTCTGAGTATCCAATGTACATTATGGTTACTATAGTTAGAAATAGTGTAACATATAGTTGAAATTGGCTAAGAGAGTAGATCTTAAGTGATCTGACCACACACAAAGAGGTAAGTATGTGAGGTGATGGATATATTAATTTAATTGATTGTGGTAATCATTTTACAATATATACATATTTAAGATCGTCATGCCATTACTTTAAATATATACAATTTTATTTTTCAATTATTCCTCAGTGATGCTTGGGAAAAATGGGAAAGACTGATGAATGAGATATTGCAAGGCAACTTTTATGTTCTCTGTGCTTGATGCCTATCCTTTTGTCTTCAACACTATTTTTAATGTAAGTGACTTTTCAACACGTGTTAGTAGTAAGGAATACACCTTTTTTCAAGATGTGTAGCAAATTTTATATCTTGTCTGAGTACTCCCACCTATTCTGTGTTTTTAGAAGTTAGAGGACCAGGTTTATTTCAGAGCATATGGCTTATATTATCAAGAGGAAGTGATGTATACTTTCCTGTTCCATAAAGAACTTTAATTTAGCAAATTCATATTGATACTTCCTCTATAGCTAAATTATAAGATCAGTTTGGTATAGAGGAGAAAATACTGATCTGGGACTTAGGTCACACCTTCTTACTATTTCTTCCCCTATAACGTGAAGGGTTTGCATTAGGGAATCTCTGCAGCTTCTTCCTGCTCCAATATTTTTCTAAATGGTGAGGGCTTACACCTATATTTCATTAAACAAATGTGTTCATGTATACAGTTACATTAAGTTTTGAAAAAAAATTAAAAGTGAGATGTTGGGGGTTTAAATTCCTCTACCCAGATGTATTTATATTTAAATAGGAGAACCTAGAATACAGAAATGTGTTTAAAATCCTAAGGAATCTATATCTAAAGGTGTACTGTTAAACATTACAACAAATGTGTGTGTGTGTGTGTGTGTGTGTGTGTGTGTGTGTACACTTTCTGGAGAAACTGAGCCCCTCAAATTTGACCACATTAGCTTTTGTTTATCTGTAAAGACAGCTTTGGCTTCATACAAGTTCTACAAAATATATGATGTGCAATGTAGGAGTAATTTTTGTACAGAAAATACTGCACATGTACTTCTTATTATTTAAATGGTATGTATGTGCCTTTGGAGAATATTATATGTGGGATAGAATTATTAATTTTGCTATTGAAAAGTTCTACATTATTAGCAAATCAAGAGACATGAGAGTACTCAGAGATGGATTGTATGAATAAGTCTCAGAGAGTTAGGGAATACCTTTTATTATGATTTTTGAATAAATCTTTGTAATGTGTACCTAGAGACTCATTGAATACATGATAAATTAATAAGCAGAATTGAGGCAGATCATAGTTTTCTGTGAGGAAAATTGAGGTTTCAACAAGGAAGAGAAAGATGAACACAAAAAGGACATTTCTATGAAAGGTGTTTTTTATAAAAAAAACAATAGCAAATATTTTCTTTTCATGTGCTCCTTTTCAAAGCATAGTAAGGAAAGTGGGAAGAAAATGGAAAAGCTCTAGTCATCTGAGATCAGAGCATCTGGGTACACCATTATCTAAACTGTTGCAGAGAAATATGTTAGCTGGTAGAAAGAAGAACTGTTGAAATCTCTTTCCTAGGTAGCAACTACTAACTCCTTAAAATTGAATTGGAACATTTAAGATACGATAATGAGCAGACATGAATTTTCCTAGTAATCCCTGCCGTCTATGCTATAACCTCTTTTGGCATTAATACACAAGTCAATGAGAGGTTCTTTAATGAGTGAAGGAGTTAAATAACCTTCTATGGATAGTTAATGCAGGGGGCAGAAAACCCAGAGAATTTTCCCTGCTTCACTATACTTTCTGTGAGTGTGTGAACAGAAAAATTACCATCTGCTAAATACAGCCTCTCACTTTTCTGGACAAGGCTGGATAGACACTAATTTAATATTACTCTGGACTTACTTTTCCTAAGCTCTGCAGACAGCTCCACAACCAGTTTTACAACACTATGTGTCAAAGCTTGATGGGCATTTACATTTTACTCCTCTTAATGAAGTGGGGTGACAGTGTTTAAGATCAAGGTCTAGGGGAAATCCCAGATTAAATAACATTTATAATTCATCTCTTATGGTATAAGACTTCTGCATATGATGGATCTAATTTATTCTACATTGATCTGAAACAGTGAAAACTTTGAAGGATGATGTTTTTCTGACCTTTTCTAATAATTTCAGAGCTAACCCTAACTAGAGCCTGTAGCCTGCATGTGCAATAATTAGCCAGTCAACACTTGAGCAGGTGCTTTGAGCTGTGTATTCAGTGTTGAGAACTGATTTTTTTTTTCAGAATCTGCCATATCCTTTAACCAAATTCCTCCAGACAGTGTTGGTTACAGAGAGTGCAGCTAGCCTTCTGTTATGGCAGGCTTCTAAAAATCATTAATCTACAGAAAACCTAAGACTTAGACTGACAACTTAGACTTCACAAATGATTAGAACTTAAATTTGTAATGCCTGACTATTGAGGGAACATCTGTACAAATGGCAGGACAATGTTATCCACCCCCCCATATCTGCTATTAAATCTATTGATTTAAGGTAGAAGTAGAAAAAGAAGAGACCATTTATTAGGAACTATATTAATTCAGTTCCATAACCACTTCTTTTTAAGTGAGACCTGTAAACTCTTTCAAAGCATTCCTACTTAATACCATTACTAAAAACTAATTAAATTTATTCTTCCATTAAGCATAGATTTTAAAATATAACATCTACTATGTACTAGGAATAATTTTAGGTATTAGAGCTATGGAATGAACAAAGGAAACAAAAGGTGCCTATTTTGTAGTTGTATACAATTCAGTTGAACAAAGATCAATTACAAGTGCTGGAAATAATAGAAGGTAGGTTAAAGTACATAAAGTGTGATGTGTAATGTTGGATGGCCACCTAACCCAGGTTTGGAGGATAATATATGACTTCCAGGGAATAGGAGTCTAAATTGAGATCTGAAGAATGTTACATTTGATGAAGGAAAATTCAATCATTTGAAGAAATTGAGTGGACACATTAGTCAATCTAATGATGAGAACCATAGCGCCATATAGACATAGTGGCAGGAATTATTCAGTCACTATGTAGTAGATATTTTAAAGAAACAATGTAGCTGAATGAAAAGAGGAATAGAGTGTGAGACAAAACACTCAATTTCAAATGCTAGATACTTTACATGGATCATCTCTAAAACTCAAAACTAGTTTGCTATTTTACTATGATTTTGGTTAACGTACAACTCATTCTGACACTCTGTCTCTTCTATAAACCGGGAATAATGTTACTATTGCTAGTATTTACTTTGTAAAATTTAAATCGCAGCTCAATTTTTAGGTATTATTCACATTTGTGAAGTTTTTCATAATACTAACTAAAGAACCAAGTGGTGAGTGTTTTTATTTGCTTGCCTTGAAGTTATATCTTTTACAAATCCTATATATAAGAATTATCTCAAGAGGGAAACAAAAATGTCCATTTCTATGAGACTAAAACAAAATTTAAAAACAGATTGAGGTGACTGAGGTCTAATTCAAAGGCTAGTGAATGAATATAAATTAACTTTTAGAATTATTTCCAATGCATGGACATTACAGTGTTTAGTTATCCTTTGAAACTTTCCAACATAATTTATCACCATCACCAAGGAACATATTCCAAACAGTTATTTGCTGATACAATAATACTGACACTTGTCAGGCAAGGACAGTGACAAAATAGCTACAATCTGTTTTTCACAACATGAAACCATGTTGAATGCCAAAACATTGAAGTAAAACAAATGTCATCTTTGGAAATTCTATTTCTAATGTATCCTTTGAAAAATTACCTTATATCAGGATTATGCACCACCTGGTGGACTAATGCCCCAAATGATGATTGAGTGGTTATCTATCAACAGATGTGCAAATAATATGTTACTAGAGAGTATATGGTCAGAATAATTGATTACTATAATTTGACAGTCATAAATTGGTTCACTGGTTGATAGCATCTAGCAGCCAATGTACTTGAATTTATATTTTCTGGGTTTCAAAATTAGTTCCAGAGTTTTCACAGTAGAGAACCAAGTTTGAAAAATCAGAGTCATTTCTTTGCTCTTCCAACTGAATAATCACTTGCTTTTTCATATTTAAGAAAATTATCAATACTTATTCTTGTGAGCATAAACACATTTGAGAAGTTAGATTGTCTACATTCATCCAGAAGTATAATCTTCTTTTAATTTTATATTATAATACAGTAATAATTATCTCTCCACATTAAAATATAATTTACTGCCATTTACTTTTGCATCCTAATAAATGCAAATCTGTTAGTGAAATCATATAAGAATTGTTTGTTTTAAAGGTGAAATCAGTGGTAAGTAGGGTGTGAGAAAACTAAATTTCTATTGCATTTTAGATGGATGTCTTGCTTGTTTGATTATGTTCAATAGCTGTCTGAAATACATACATTATAACTGGAGTCATCAGTGTGTGCCCTAAAAATTCCAACTGATGTATTTGAAGCAAAGCTTTGAAAGGTGAAGCAGAGAATTAGATATCCAAAGGAGATGATGGTATACTAAGGAGAGGGGACCTGATGTAGCTGAAATAGCCACAGGCTGAGCATAAGGAAGACTGACTTCTTGTCCATATTACCGTTAACACATGCTTGACCTGGCTTTAAATGAGAAATTTAGATTAGCTTTCTAATATAATTTCTGTAATTGTATTCTGTATTTCAACTGCTAGAAACTTTTTTGCTGATGGCCCATATCTTCCAATAGTGAGGCCCAGAAAACCATGTACATAGTATTTTAAGGCTCTATAAACCAACAGAGCTGTGTCAGAGGAAAAAAGCTTCTTAGGAAAATGGCTAATATACAGAGATTTTAACAGAATCCAAAATTTGTAGAAGAAGAAAGAACTACATATCTCAAAAGAGAGGAGCACATATGATTTTTTTAAATTTGAAATATACTTTCTGGGGAGATAGATGATGTTTTTTAGTACAGTTAGGTTTTTGGTTTAATATGATAGAAATCACTTCAAAATTGAAATAGTAATCTAGATCTTACCCCTAGTTACAACAGACATCAGACAAGTAAATGGTTCTTCACTTTTCTTTTTTGTAGAATAAAAGGGGAAATTCAAACTCCACAGATAGTATAAATATTGTACATTCCAACATATAAGCTATCAGACTGAAAAACTTATTAACCTCTGTTTCAATCTTCCTTGCATAGGTACATAATAAATGTCTGACGGTGAGAGATAGTCTCTTGTCCAATGAACTCAAATAAATCAACCAAATCTTAGTTTTTCCCACATGGGGGAGAAACCACTGGGAGTATAATCTAATATTAACAGGTCACTGAAACTCAGGGAAAAGTAAATTGAAATCAAGTTCTATTAATATAGAAGAAAGGAGCAGATGAGGCGTATCTTAGTGTGGCAGTCCATTCAGGCTATTATTTAAAAATTAAACTCACCACAGACTACGCAGCTTATAAACAGCAGCAATCAATTTCTCACAGTTCTTTAGGCTAGAATTCCCAGATCAAAGTACCTGCATAGTTGGGTATGGGCTTTATTCCTGGCTGTATACTTCTCCTTATATCCTCACATGGCAGAATGGGGCTAGGCAGCTTAGTATGATCCTTTATAAGAGTACTAATTGCATTCATGAGGGTTCTGCTCCCATAATCTAATCACCACCCAAAGGACTCACCTACTAATGCCATCACCTTTAAGGGTTAGTATTTCAAACATCTGAGTTTGTGATGGGGGCAGGGTACAAACATTCAGACATTAGCACGGGGCGGGCGGTGGGGCTGGAAGTCACATTAATACTTCATGAAAACAACAAAGAAGGAATCTTAGAGTTGAGAAACTAGGAAAGCACCTATCTTCCTCTTCTAAGAGTATAAGAAAATCATCTCACTAAAGAGAAATATAGGATGGCAGTAGACTTCTCTTTTGGAAAAGCCAAGGTAGAAAGTTATAGCACATCATGTTAAAGTACTAAAATATAAACAATGTCCTGATAAACTTTAAGCTGTGAAAATATATTTTGAAAGTGATAATAAACAACTTTTATCAGACATACAAAAGCTGCAAGATTTCATCACCAGCAGGCCTAAATCATAGGAAATAATAAAAGAGGTCCTTCAGGCAAAACGAAACTGAAACTAGATAGAAATCTAAATACACATAAACAGAAGTAAAGAAAACATCGAAATGATAAATATGAGTCTATATATAAAGTGATTTGCTTTAAATATCTAATTGATAATTTTAAGCAAAATAATAACAATGTATACAGGGGTTATGAGAAATGAAGATATAAATTGTATGACAACAATTGCCCAAAAGCCACAAGGTGAAAATGGAAAACTTTGTAAGATTCTTTCACAAAGTAGTAAATATCACTTGAAGATAAGTTAAATAAGTGCAGTGTAAACTATGACAACAAACGACAAAATACCAATAAAACAAATAGCTGGAAAACCTTATGGTCTACCACTTTTGCCTCACATGGTACACAAAAATTAACTCAAAGTGCATCACAGATCTAAATGTAAGACTTCTTGAGATACAAAAACAAAAACCCTCACATACTTTAAAAGGAAAAAAACCCCAACAAATTGAACACTTTCTTATTTAGAAAAAACTCCTTATTTGTCAAAAGAAATGGTTAGAAAAATATTAGAGTATGAGAAATATTTGCAAAACATATCTGACAAAGAACATGTATCCGAAATATATAAGGAACTCCTTAACTCAGTTATAAAAAATAAATAATCTAATGAAAAATAGGCTAAAATAGGCAAAGATATATAGATGGCAAATAAACTCATGACAAGAGATTTTATGTCATTAGTCATTTAGTAAATGTAAATTAAAACCATAAGGAAGGAACATTATACTCAAACTTGAGCGGTTTATACTTAAAAGTGTCACTATAATAAGAGTGAGCAAGAATGTGGAGCAATTAGAACACTCTTGCAATGGTGGTAGGAATGTAAAATGCTACAAATACTGGAAAATAATTTGGTAGTTTTTTTTAAATTATTTGAATATACACCTACCATAAATCTTAGCCATTTCACCCCAGGTGTGTATTCAAAAAAGATGAAAGCCTGGACAAAGATATATTTTTGCATTGATATGAACGACTGGAAAACCAAGTGTAACAAAAGCAACAATCAACTTAAAATAGTCGGTGTTTTGGAGTTCACAACATATGTAAAAGTGAAATTCTCACAACAGCACAATGATTTGGAGAGTAGTAAGTGCTGTTATAAACTTTTAATTTTCTTACATTATAAGCAAAATGGCATAAAAAAGATTTAATGTATATTGAATTAAGTCTATTTTAATAAACAAAGCATCATAAAAATGGAGTTATAGATAAAAACAAATGACAGAGTTAAAAGTGAATTTAAGAAAGCCTAAATAAATGTAGAGATATATTTTCATGGGTAGGAGAAATTAGTATTTTAAAAGATATTTTACCTCATCCTTGCAACGATGGAGAGAGTGCTTGAAAACCATTGTTAATAAATAAATTAGCCTACTAAAAAAAAAGATATTATTATCCCTACATTTATCAGTAAAGTCAACATACTCCCCTCAAAATTCCTGCATGCTGCTTCTTTTTAAAAATTCACAACTTGATTCTAAAGTTTATTTAAAAATGGAAATGATTTGAAATATCTAGAAAAATATACTGTATAAAAAGTACAAATTTTGATGATTTAGCACTATCTGCTTTCAAGATATCTGTAAAGCTACAATAATTAGAGCATTGTGGGACTGGAGCAAAGGAACAAAACTGAGTATCAGAAATAAATTCATACGTATTACCTGATTTTCAATTAAGGTACCAACTCAATGCAATGGAGAAAGAAAATGTTTTGCAACAAATTGTTCCTCTCTCAGGAACTCTACCTTCCACTATATAGCAAAATTATTTTGCTGTCTAATATTATATCTCCATGTAAAAACCTACTATTTTAGCATAGAACATAAAAAAATTTTCCAATAGAAGATGTGAGAATGGAAATTTAAAGGTTCTCCGTACCAGTATTCACTAAGGAAATGCAAATTAAAATATAGTGATATTCCACAATTAACTAGAATTTCAAAATTCAAAAAGACTAAACAAAGCAAGGATGTCCACTCTGACTACTTGTACTCAGCATAGTACTATAAGCCCTTGCCATAGCAATAAGGTAAGAAAAGACATAGAGAGTAGAAATGGCAAAATAAAACTGCCCTTATTTACAGATGACAAAATTACCTATGAAAAAATCCCATGGAAAGGACAAAAAATTCCTACTTGAGTTCAGCAAAGTCACACTATATAAGATAAATTCACAGAAATTTATCTTATTTCTATATTCTAGCAATGAACACATAAAAACTAAAATTTAAAGTATAATACCATTTACAATTGAGCTAAAAATTAAATACTTTGGTATAAATTTAACAAAATTATGAGAATTCTATGCTATAATCAACAAAATACTGATGAAATAAATCAAAGAATATTTAAATAAATGGAGATACATAGGCTGTCTTTGGATTGGAAAACTCAACATAGCAAAGATGCCAATTTTCCCCAAATTGATATACACATTTAAAGAAAATCTTATCCAAATTCCATCAAGATTTCAAGGTAGATACTGACAAGCTTAATCTAAAATTTATATGGAGAGTCTGTACAAAGAATATAGTGGGATGAATCATTCTACCTGATGCCAAAACTTACCAGAGAGCTATAGAATTGGAAGAGTGTTGTTATTGGCTGAGGGATGGCTACACAGATCAATGCAACATGAAAGAGAGCCCAGAAACAGACTCACACAAATACCTACAGCTAATTTTTTACAAAGATGCAAAAACGACCCAGTGGAGGAAAATGCTACTGGGACAATTAGAAATCCACAGAAAAAAATAAACCTCAACATAAAGCTCCTATATTATGCACAAATTATTTCAAAATTGATTATGAATTTAAATGTAAAATATGTAACTATAAAACATTTAGAATAATTCTTAGAAAAAATATTTTTGGAAGCTAAGGCCGGATGATGTGTTCTTAAACATGACACAAAAGGTGCAATCTAAAAAAAGCAACACATGATAATTTGGACTTCATCAAATTAAAAAAAATTGTTCTGAAAAAGATTCTGTTGAGATGATGAAAAGACAAGCTACAGATTTAGGGAAATATTTGCAAACCGTATATCTTACAACAAACTTATAATCTATAGCATATATAAAGGACTCTCAAAACTCAGCAATAAAAGAACCAAAAAGATCCAATTAGATATTGTGCAAAAGATGTGAAAATATGTATAACTGAAGGGTATGTATGGATGGCAAATAAGCATATGATAAGATGTTCAACATCTGCTATTAGAATAGCTAAAGCAGAAAAAGCGATAATAACCAAATGCTGATGAGACTTCAGAGAAATAATTGTGCATATATTGATAGTGGGAATATAAAATGGTAGAGCCAATCTGAAAAACAGTTTCGTGGTTTCACATAAAACTAAATATACAGTTACCATACAAATTAGTAATTGTACTCTTAGGCATTTATTTCAGGGAAACGAAAGCTAAACTCACCTTCACACATAAATCTGTATATGAGAAATTTTATGTGTCTATTATGACACAAAACTCAAACCAGGCTAAGTCTTTTGATAGTCGAAAGGTGTAGGGGAGGCATATGGTTTTTTGGCTGGGCCTGAGAATTCAATTGACATAAGACAGATTTAACAGGAGAAAAGTATACAAATTAATGTTAAGTTTTATGTGACAGGGGATACTTCATAAAGAATGAAGACCCAAAGAAATGGAAAAACCTATGTGCTTTTACTTTGTGTTGAACAAAGAGAAGCAATTGTGGAAAAGTAAACTATGTGGATAGTCTAAAGGTAGATAAGAATCATTTCAGTGAGGTCTGTTTGTACAGAATTTTATTGGATTTATCTCCCTCTCAAAGAGCTCTTTGTTTTTCTTGGGATAGGGAGGACATCTTTCATGTGAGAATTTTTATCTCCCGTTTTCAGGAAGAAAAAGGAAGATGAGAGGGCTGTTCTTGCATCTGCTGTTTTTCAACTGCTTTTAACTCAAAATAATCCTTATGTCAAAGAGGCATATTTCAGGGTAGCGTATCCTGCTACCCTTCAATGGTTAAACAAACTGTCATATGTAAAGTATGGAATACTACTCATCAGTAAGATAAAATGAACTATTGACATATGCAACAACTTAAATGCACCTCAGGGGCATGATGTTTACTGAAAAAGCCAGTCTCAAAAGGTCACCATTTATATAATATATTCAAAATGATAAAATTATAGAGATTGAGAGAAGATCGGTGGTTGCTAAAGCATAGCACAGGGGAGTTCCTCCATGGTTACGGTACAGTTTTGAATATTGATTGTGGTTGTCATTACAAATGGGATATAACTGTATAGAACTTTACACACACACACATACACACACATTCAAGTGAGTGCATGTAAAACTTGTCAAGTTGATTAAGGTCTGTAGTCTAAACAGTATCATACAAATGTTAATTTACAATTTTGGTATATGATACATTATTTAAGATATCACCATTTGGGGAAGCTGAGTGAAAGGTTCACAGTATTGTACTTACTCTTGGCAACTTCTTGTGAGTTTATAATTATTTCAAAATGAAAATTTAAAGAACAAAAGACAAAAACAACTGTCAGTAAAGATGCAGAGCAAGTGGAACTCTCAAATCTTGATAGTTATGTTAAGAACACTGCAAACACTTTGGAATAAAATAATGGCAGTTTCTAAAAAGAAAATAAAAGCCATTTACAACAAACCCACAGCAAATATAATACTCAATGGAGAAAAGCTGAAAGCCTTCCCACTAAAATCTGGAAAAAGACAAGGATGCCCACTCTCACCACTGTTATTCAAAATCGTATTGGAAGTCCTAGCCACAGCAATCAGACAAACAAAAGAAATAAAAGGTATCCAAATCGGAAGAGAAGAGGTAAAATTGTCACTGTATGCAGATGACGTGATACTACATATAGAAAACCCTAAGGACTCAACCCAAAAACTACTCAAACTGATCAGCTAATTCAGCAAAGTAGCAGGATATAAGATTAATATTCAGAAACCAGTCACATTTCTGTATACTAAAAATTAAATATTAGAAAAGGAATATAAAAATATCTTTTTAAAATAGTACCCCAAAAAACCAAATACCTGGGAATAAACCTGACCAAGGAGGTGAAAGACTTATAAGCTGAAAACTATAAAACATTAATCAAGGAAATTAAAGAAGAGTCAAAGAAAAGGAAAGATATTCCGTGCTCCTGGGATGGAAAAATTAAAAGCATAAAAATTGCCATACTACCCAAAGTGATCTACAGATTCAATACAATCCCTATCAAATTACCATGGACATTTTTCACAGAACTAGAACAAACAATCTAAAAATTTCTATGGAACCACCTAAGACCCAGAATTGCCAAAGCAATCCTGAGGAATAAAAACCAAGCAGGAGGCATAACTCTCCCAGACTTCAGGCAATATTACAAAGCCACAGTAATCAAGACAGTGTGGTACTGGTACCAAAGCAGACATACAGACTAATGGAACAGAACAGAGAACCCAGAAATAAACCCAGACACCTATGGTCAATAAATCTTCCACAAAGGAGGCAAAAATATAAAATGGGAAAAAGACAGTCTTTTTGGTAAGTATTGCTGAGAAAACTGGACAGCTGCATGGAAATCAATGAAACTGGAACACACCCTCACACTATGCACAAAAATAAACTCAAAATGGCTTAAAGACTTAAACATAAGACAAGACACCATCAAACTCCTAGAAGAGAACATAGGCAAAACATTCTCTGACATCAACCTTACAAATTTTTTTTCAGGTCAGTCTCCCAAAGCAACAGAATTAAAAGCAAAAATAAATCGATGGGACTTAATCAAACTGACGAGTTTTTGCACAGCAAAAGAAACATTAAAAAAAAGACAACTTACAGAATGGTAGAAAATAATTTAAAACAATGCACAGACAAGGGCTTAATCTCTAAAATATACAAACAATTATACAACTCAACAGCAAAAAAACCAACAACCCAATTGAAAAATGGGCAAAAGACCTGAATAGACATTTCTCCAAAGAAGATATACAAATGGCAAACAAGCACATGAAAAAATGCTCAAAATCACTGATTATCAGAGAAATGCAAATCAAAACTACCATGAGACACCACCTAACACCAGTCAGAATGGCCATCATTAATAAGTCCACAAATAACAAATGCTGGAGAGGGTGTGGAAGAAAGGGAACCCTCCTGCACTGTTGGTGGGAATGTAAATTGGTACAACCATTGTGGAAAACAATATGGAGGTACCTTAGAAAACTATACATAAAATTACCATATGATCCAGCAATCCCACTCTTGGGCATATATCCAGATAAAGCTTTGCAGCACTATTCACAATAGCCAAGACATGGAAACAACCTAAATGTCCACTGACAGATGATTGGATCAAGAAGATGGAGTATATATATACAATGGAATACTACTCAGCCATAAAAAACAACAAAATTATGCCATTTGCAGCAACATGGATGGAACTAGAGACTCTCATACTAAGTGAAGTCAGTGAGAAAGAGAAAGACAAATACCATATGATATCACTTATATATGAAACCTAATATATGGCACAAGTGAACCTTTCCACAGAAAAGAAAATCATGGACATGGGAACAGATTGTGGTTGCCAAAGGGGAGGAGGAGGGAGTGGGATGAATTGGGAATTTGGGGTTAACAGATGCAAACTATTGCCTTTGGAATGGATAATAAATGAGATCCTGCTGTATAGCACTGGGAGCTAGGTCTAGTCACTTATGATGGAGCGTGATAATGTGAGAAAAAAGAATGTATACATGTATGTGTAACTGGGTCACCTTGCTGTATAGTAGAAAACTGACAGAACACTATAAACCAGGTAAAATGGAAAAAATAAAAATCATTATAAATGAAAAAAATTTGACAGTTTCTAAACAGTTCAGTTCTCCAGGAGAAATGAAAATACATGCACACAAAAAAAATAACTTTACAATGATATTCAAAGTAGCCTTGTTCTTAACAACCAAAAACTACAAACGACCCAACTGTCTATCACCTGGAGAATGGGTAACCAAATTGTGAAGTATTCACACACTGGAATACTATTCAGCAATAAAAAGAATTAACTACTGATACACCCAACAACATGGATTAATCCTCAAATTATGTTAATCGTAAAAAGCCAGACACAATGGAGCACAAATTGCATTATTCCATTTATATGAAATCTGAAGGGAAGCAAAATCAATATACGGTGAAAAAAATTCAGAGCAAAGGTTGTCCTGGGTTGGGAATTTTAATTTTAAAGGGGGTCCAGGGGAACTTTCAAGGAAATGGAAATTTCTTTATCTTGTTTTGGTTGATGGTTACTTGAATGAATATTATCAAAACTCAATGAACTGTATAATTAGAATCTATGCATGTTAATGTATGTACCAAGCATAAACCATAGTAAAGGAAAAGAAAAAAAAGTTGGTTCAAAGTAATGGTAGTAACACTGAAACTCCTTTTTATTTTAAATTAATGTGGGAAAAAAACAGGAAAAACTTTGTATTTAGTATGTATATAAATACATTAGAAACAAGTGAAGAAAACATACCTAAAATAACTGAAAGGAAATATGTCAAAATATTAACAAAGGGTTTGGACCATGTGTAATACTTTCCTTCTTTCTGTGAATCAAAAATTTGAAGAGTATATATTAGTATGAACATTAAAATGCATCTTAAAATAAATGTATTTCAAAAGAAAAATATAGAAATCAAATATGTTTTAGTATAAGACTTTTCATAAAAAATTAGTTCACAACTTAAACACAAAAACATAAGAAATACTTAACAACCATATGTCAGATCATGTGTTCCAATTTTTTTTCTTGATTTTTTAATTGAATGACCAAGATTTAATCAAGAGGTCATAAGCAGAACCCAACTTTATCATATTTTTTATTGCCCTTTAAAACCTGCTTTGAGATTATTTCTTTTTTTCCCATTCCTGGTTGGAAATTCACATATGTCCCAGAGGTATTTTTTCCTTTTTTGTTGTTGTTGTTCTTAAATCATAAGCAAATATTCCTTTGTTTTAACATTAAGGGTCAAATCCAATATAATAGTTACATAACTTTAGTTAGGTCCAGTGTAATAATTAAAACTCTTAAGTTCTAATTTAATTTAAAGTTTCTCCCTTCTCCCAGGTAGGGCCTGACCCAAAGTAGAAACCTGGAATTAGGAAAGACGGGCAGGGTAGATCACTACTCTATTTTCTAATTCATCTCTTCCTTCCTTACTAAAATTTCTGTTCTCTACAAAGTTAGAGAGGAAGAAACATAAAGTGCAGAAAAATGGTCAACAACCACTGTGGTCTTCTGAATACATAAATATAATATTATTTGTTTTTCACTTTTGGGGTTCTTTATGGAGGTTCCATAAAAAGAACCTTTCAATGTAGATCTTTTAATGAGAAACTGCCTCTTTTTAACTGACTCCTTAAAATTTTCTTTATTTGATGAGCTTTGGATTTCATTGCAATATTGGACTCAGATAATACCACACTGACCCGTATAAGATTTACCAGACTGATTTTCTTTAAAAAGGTCCATATTTGGACTCACAGACTTTTGGAAAACTTATGGTTTCCAAATGAGACAAGTTGGGGGATGGGGAGGGTTTGGGGTGGAAATGCTATAAAATTTGGTTGTGATGATTTTTGTACACCTATAATTGTAATAAAATTCATTAAGTAATTTTTTAAAAAGTCCATATTGGCTTCTTAAAAATACATACCTTTGGGGGTTACCTTGTGGCACAATGGATTAAGGATCGGGTGTTGTCGCTGCAGTGGCCCTGGTCACTGCTGTGACATGGGTTTGATCCCTGGCCTGGGAACTTGCACATGTCACAGGCACAGTCAAAAAAAAAAATGTACCTTTGCCCCCCTTTCAGAGAAAGTTCAGCTGTTCAGAATGAAGCACTCCTGTTTGTTTTACTGCCTTGGGCCAGTGGTACTAGTTAGTTTTTCACCTTTAGCTTGCTTAGGCACATGACAGTCTTATGTTTCACAAACTTCGTAAACACTTTTCAAACTCTCCCAGTGGTACACTGAAGCCTCTCTCTAGCTTCCTTAAGACTTAGGAGTCCTCCTCTGCCGCCTGCTAGAGCATGCACAAGACAATGAAATTTTCTCTAAAGACAGATTAATTTCCCTATCCATTTCTATATTAACTCTTAAATACTCTCCAAGTAGATTAATATATAATGTTGAGAGAGCCTGTTGTAATGATCCCATAGCATTTGTTGAACATGAGGTCTGGTTCTAGAGCCACTGCATCTAGTCAAGAAAGTTGTCCTGCACATATAGACACCTAGCAGAGAGGTTGTTTCGCTTACCAAGCCTTAGTCTAAACCACCAGGCTGGTTACTCTGTGATTCCTTAGCACAGTATGCATGCCTTTTATCAAGACACTACAGTAGTATCATTTTTGGTTGACTTATATCTCTCCTCAGTAGATAGGAGAGTCTGTGTATTTATTTTATTTTTAAAATTTTTATTAGAGTACAGTTGATTTATAGTGTTGTGTTAATTTCTGCCATATAGCATAGTGACCCAGTCATATATATAAAATATATAAAAATTTTCTCATATTACCTTCCATCATGATCTATTCCAAGAGACTGGATATTTACAGGTCCTGAAAATGCTTGGCACAATATTAAATGATCAATAAATGTTTGCTAAATAAATGAATAAACTTTTTTTTTTGCTTTATGGTTTAATGAGAAAGCAGACCACAATGTCCTGTTCAAATATTTCAGCTGTTTTTGTATTATTACTTTAACATTTGACTCCTCTCGTGTACTGAAAACATAGCAAGGACTTTCAAGATGGGAAGCTAAAACAGGCCTCAAAGAAGGCATACAAATTAATTGAGTTCATTGTGTTGTAAAAAGCAGAACAAATATAAATTTCAGGTTGCTCACAATCATTGCATTAAGGGAATCTTTAAAATGATTTCCACAGAGTTAATTAAAAATGTCCCTTGTTATCTAGGTTCTTAATTGACTTATACCGTTTTCTTAGTTAGTGAGAAACTTCAGGAGAGACTCAGCAGACAAATACTGAATAAATTATCATATGTTAGGCAAAACTGTGTAAATGTTCTGAAGTGAACAAGCTGATGGTAAAGGCAGTTAAAAAGGAACATGGACTTTGCAATGGAATCTTAAGAAGAACTCAGAGACCCTTTCCAGTTTTTATGATTTTCTGAGAACAGATGGGTGCATAAAAGGCCTAGCACTAACAAAAAATAGATTATTGCCTTCTCAATATGTAAGTTCCACATAATTAAAATTTAACAGATTTGTCATAAAGCATGATGGAGTTGACAAAATGGTTTTGCTATATAAATTTTACATTTTAATTATCCTATAAAAGAATAGAATAATAAACATAGTTTTAGAAATATTATTCTCTTTCACCTAGAAATGAAAGATACTATAAAATATTGTCCTTCTAATAAGTCCATTGCAATGAGAGTTTGAATACATTTGAGTAGTGTTAATTTTTCTTAAAAGGGGGCAGTAAAATATGCAACATGACCATATTATAATAGTAAAATAATGTTACATATCATTTTAACAAAATGAAAAATGTCAAGATAAAGATATTTTTCAAAGGCATGTTAGTGCATTTCACATATTATCAAAAAAGAATAGTTAAGGAATTTCTGGGTTCCCATAGGATAAATCCAGTTATCAATATCTGAATCTTTATATTACCATCAGAAAACTATACAGATAAACAAAAAGAACAAGCTAAATTCTCTATATCCCCTGCCTACAACTTAATTAAGATTTAGAAACTAATAAAGTTTTAAAATACTTGTAAAGTATGAACTAAACATTCCAAACCAGTCAACTATGTTCAGGGCCCAAACCAGAGTAGAATATCAGACAGACTATACAGAGAACAGGAGAAAGGGGCTGGGAACTAAGAATGATAGAACTGGAAAAAAAATCACTTCTGGGAAAAAAAAGAAAGGTTCCTTTGTGAGAGAAAAAGTGACTAGAAAATTCTGAAAACTGAGATATCAAAGAACTAGACAGTGATGAATTTCAAGAAATGATCATCAAAGTGTGCAGAGCCAGAAGTTATAGTCTTAGGAAGACACCACTTCATCACTTCCACAAGAAAAAGATGCAATTTGGAAGAGGGGTGCATTCTTTGGATGTCTTTAGAGAGAGGAAAAAATTAAAACAGGAATGGGGAGGGAGAAATTAATAGATGCGGGGAGTTAAGGATCCTAGAGAAACAAGGGTGAATTATAAAATCAAACCCTTCCACCTGCATAAAAACATACTATTCACTTTTTAAAAGCACTTTATTTAAAATTAGAAAATACATAAACAAAATGCCTTAAAATTATAAAATATTGTTGGTCCTTAAGAAGTAAGACATTTAAAAGAGAAAACATAAATATATTTATATGAAACTATTTTTAAAAGGAGAAAGTGACAATCAAGTTATTACAGGAAACAAAACCAAGACAAAACATGAGGTACGAAAAAACTATAATGAGTACTTTAACGTGAACTTAATATTCAGAAAAGTAAATTTCAGATATGAAATAAACTTTTAATCAGAAATCCAAAGCCTCAGTTGCCAACATACATACAAAAATAAATGATAGTGATCCAACTCAGGAATGAAGTTGAAGAAAAAAGAATAAGAAATAAACATTAGTATACAAGCTGCCCAAAGGGGAATGGATCCAAATAAATATCTAATAAGAGAAAAAAAAAAGAAATAAAAATGACTATGTGCCTGATAATGATTAAGAACCTCTCCAATAAAAATTATGAACTTTGGAACAAATCAGATTCACAGAAGAGTAAACAAAAGATTTTGCTAGAGGGTCCATAAACTGAGAAAGGCAGATGTACACAGTAAGTTTCCTGTTTTCACTATTTCTAGCATGAAAGTTGGTACAGTTGGTGATTTATAGGGAAAACCCAGGTTTTCTGACCCTGGGAAGAAGACTGAGTCTGGAGCGACCACTGGAAAGAGATAAGGGAACCAAGAAAGCAAACATCCAGAGAGAAGATCTTTAAATTATATCTCCTCATATCTCTGTTGAGAGAGATATGTTGTTGCAACCATGCGTGGGCAGCATATACTTGAACTAATAAGAACAGACATTAATAACTGTTATCTGAACTAATACATGAACTCGTTTGCCACGTAAGAAACAGTTTTCAGTTTGAACCCAGTAAACTTAATTGCCTACTAACACAAAAGAAAACACTCATCAGAGAAAAACAAAGAATACAGAGTCTTCAGAACTTAGCATTCATAATATCCTGGATATAATTCGAAATAATATGGAATAGGAAGAACTAGAAAAAAATGGTTTATTTTCAAGAGAAGAAAATAATCAGATGGCATAAATCCCAAGTTCTACCAATGATGAAATTGGTAAACAAATATTTTGAATCAGCTGTCATAATTTTTCTCAACCATGTAAAACTGCATATTCACAAATAAAAATAGTAAAACATTAGATAAATATAAAATTGTAAATAGAAATTTTAGATTTAAAAAACAATATTAGAGATTTAAAACCATATTCTTTGGATGGACTTAACAGCAGAATGGCAGTGACAGAAGAAAAACTTGAAAATACATTGATAGAAATTATGTAATCTGAAGAATGGGGGAAAGATTTTTAAAAATGAACACAGGAGAAAGAGAAAACAAATCATACTTGGGAGAGAGATTTGCAAAAGACATATCGTATAAAGGATTGTTATAAAAATATACAGTCTTACAACTCAACAATAAAAAGTAAACAACCCAAATTTAAAAAATGGGCCAAAGACCTTAACGGACACTTCTCCAAAGACATACATATGGCAAATGAACATATGAAAAGATGCTCTGCATCATATGTCGTCAGGGAAATGCAGATTTAAACAAAAATTAAATACACTTACACACCAATTAGAAAGGCCAAAACCTGCAAAAAGATGTTTTATAGCAGTTTCATATCATTTTATGAATAATAACCGAAACTTGGGAGCGATCACATGTCGACACTAAATGGCATATCAACAGAATATTTTTCAAAACTAACAAAAAGAGCTATCAGGACATGAAAAGATGAGGAAATTTACATGCATTACTAAGTGGCACAAGCCAATACGAAAAGGCTATATACTGAATGATTCCAAATATATATGACATTCTGGAAAAGGTAAAATTAAAAGTAAAGAGATCAGTGGTTACCAGGGTTGGGGGTAAGGGAGAATTAATAAGTAAAGCACAGAAGACTTTTAGGGCAGTGACACTCTTTTGTCTACTATATTGGCAGCTACATGGCATTATACATGCCATGGATTCTAAACCCATGGATTCTACTCCACCAAGAGAAAACCCTAATGTAAATGATGATTTTTTTCTGGTTCCTTGTTAAAATTTTCACTATGTACATCTATGATTCTTCCAAATTCAGTTAATAATTTTATTACCAATGCTTTGAATTCTTTACCTGGCAAATTTTTAATTTCTGTTGCATTATGTATTTTTTCACAGATTTTCTCTTGTTTTTGATTTGAGACCAGTTCTCTGCCTTTTTATTTCGCTTAACTTTCTCTGTCTCTATGAATTTAGGTAAAAGAGTTACCTGTTGTAGTCCTGAAGGGGTATTCTTATGTGGGAGTGCCTCTATATAGACTGCTTGGGCATAATGCCCTTGATAGGAGGGCTAAATTTCATGTGAACGCAAGTCACATTTTTTTCCTCAGGATTTGCTGTCAGTTATCAATTTGTAGGGGGTGGGGCTGGAGATGCAGGGATAGAGCTGGAGCTGGGTGTGAGGTAGTTCTACCCCTCTGCTCAGTGGCCATCACCACCCTGTCAGAGGTAGAGTCTGATTCCAAATTGCTGGAGCAGAAGCCCTGAGGTCGGGCCCAAGCTGCCTCTGTTCCCTTTAAGTGTGTGTTTTCCTCTCTCCCCTCACTGGGACCCTTGCTCCAGAGTGGAGAAGTGCTAAAATTAGTGGGGCCTTTATGGTCTTTTTGTTCATATCAGCCACAGAAAGAGATCCAAGCTTTCTCTGATGTGCTGCCTATGTAGGTGCCCCCATTATTTCCCTCACTCAGTTAAGATGAGGCCTCAGGTACAAACCCCCTTTGTCTCTTACAGCCGATCACTGCCTTGAGCTTCTGTCACCCCAACCCTGCTGTGGAGCCACACTGCAGGGCAGATGGGGCCCGTGTGAATTTCTGGGAGGTGAATAATGGTGGAATGGCTGCCTTTAGAGATCTGGGCTGCTTCTGAGGTGCTGCTTGACTAAGCACCAACAGTGGTCATTGCTACATCACCCTGACTATGCCCTGGGACCAGGTCACCTCTGCATTCCAGATCTAGTGGGTTTTCACCCCAGTTGTGGCCACCCCAGATCCAGTGACATGCTATGATATGGAGTGAGCACGGTTGGAACATTTGCTTAGCTTGGGCTGTGGTGCACTGTGAAGCAGCCATGGTAAATCCAACAGCCTCTAAAGCAGACCTCTCTCCACCCTGTTCCAGGGGCAAGCCAAAGGGGAATGCATGTCTCAGGAGTGGAGTCCAAGCTTCCCATTGCTCTCATTTTAGTCCCGGGGTCTTTCAACTAGCAAAGGGGGCTTATCTCCCCCTGCACCCAATTGGACTGGGGCACCCAATCTGTGGCTCTCCCCACTCACTTCTCAGGGTAAGTGTCCTCCCCCATTTTCTCTAAGTCCCCTCCCAGGGACAAAGGTCCTGACCAAATAGCTTTTCTTCCCTTCCTAATTACATATGTATTTTCCTTGTAGGCTTGGTTGTACAAGTGTCCTTCTGCCAGTTTCTAGGTAGTTCTCAGTGAGAATTTTTCCACATGTAGATGTATTTTTGATGCATTCATGGGGGGGGGCAGAGGTGAACTTCACATCTGCCATCTTGATCAATCTTCCCTAATATAAACCATGAACTTTGGGTGATAATAATGTTTTAATGTAGAGCCACTGATTGTAACAAATGTAACACTCTGGTTTGGGATATTGGTAGCTAGTATATTGCTTATATTTTTCATTTTCTGTGTATACATGATTTTTTGAAATCTTAAAAACCTTTCTCCATAGGGAGAGACTGACACTCCCTGGGGTAGTCAGTTCTCAGAATTAGTGAAAAGCTCAATCAGGAGTATGTCTTTGATATGCAAATTAATCAAATACAGAGCCACATCTCTTCTGTCTGGCCTGTGCACCCCAAGAAGCAATATTCCTCTGTCTTAATCAGCCCAGGGACAGGTACCATGAAACTAGGGACCATCTCCATGGCTTAGTGTCTGCAAAAATTACATAAATTATCTAATCCTAAACTGTTTTCCTTGCCCTACTTGCCTTTCCTATGGACACTCCAGTAAAACCTGTGTCTTAGGCTATCCTCTCAGTCTTGTACTTTCTGCCTTCTGACTTATACTGGTGCTTTCCCATGTGGCCCTGAGTTATGTGCTGTTTCTAGTGCCTTTGAGTATAATAAAAGTTTTTTCCTGAGCCTCTCCTCTATCTCCTCTTGTGCCACAGATGACTGACCATTATCCAAAAGAACACAGAATAGTGAGGGAGACTATGCATGTGTGGGCAAAGGAGATATATAGAAACTCTCTGTACTTTCCACTCAATTTTGTTGTGAATCTAACACTACTCCAAAAAAGAGCTTTTATTTTTTTTTAATGAACAGATTCTCAGAGACTTGGTAGTTAATATCAGTTTGACGAAAGTATATGTAATTGGGTCCCAGAAGGAGAAGAATGAGAAAATAGGGCAGAAAATAAATCTGAATTAAAATGGCTATAATATTCTAAATTTGATGAAACACATACATTTACAGAATCTGCATGCTCAAGGAACTCCAATCAGAATAAACACTAAGTAGTCCCTGTCTGGGCATTTTGTAATTTAACAGTTGAAGATTGAAATAAAGAAAATTTTGAAAGCAGCAACAGCAAAATGGCTTTTATGTCATAAAAGCCACGATTCATCTAAAATTCATTTAACTACTCATTAGGAAGTACAGAGCTTAGAAGAGAATAAAGAAACGTATTAAAATTACTGAATGAAAAAAATAAACCTGTCAACCATATTTTCTTTTTCCAGTGAAAACATACTTCAATAATGAAGGGAAAATAAAGACATTTTCAAATAAAAGGAAACAAAGGAATGTGTTGTCAGTAGGGCCTATATTATAGGAAGTAGTAAAGGAAGTTATTCAGGCAGAAAGACGTTGATACCAAGTAGAAACTTGGATCCTCAGAAAGGAATAAAGAGCACTGAAAATGGTTAATACAAAAAGATAATGTTTCCTTTAAATTCCTTCTAAATATGTACAACAGTTTAAAGCAAACTTTATAACAGCTCTTATAGTATACAATCTGTGGTAATGCAATGCATTTAATAACTATAACATAAAAGATGGGAAGGAGATAAATTGACCTTTATGGTTGCAAGGTTTCTACATTTTATTCAAAGACATGCAACATTAAGTGGATTGTAAAATATTAGGGATGTAGCTATCATCTTGCAATATAGTTTTAAAAATGCTATCTTTGCCCAATTTTGAGCCCCTGGTTAGAGGCAGATCAGTTCCTCTTCTTGAGAAGTCAATTAACTTCACACTCCCAACCACCTCCTTTATCAGTCTCACATTTCGGACCACAATATACCTGCACTAATTGCCCCAGCGCTAGATACTAGACAACCAGGGACAACCTCTATGCTTCAGAGCCCAGTGAAAGGATTCAAAATAGCCAGTCCTAAACCCAATTGCCCTGACTCACTCTTGCCTTCCCATGGAAACAATCGAGGTGCTTTCCCACGGTTTCTCTCTGCATTTTGTGCTTCCTGAGTGGTCCTGGGTGGTGTGCTGTGTTATTCCCAGGGAACCGTAAGTATAACAAACTGTAAAACTTACTAGTTTCACTCTATTGATGTGCATCTGGCTTCACCATAGCTCACCCAAGGTAATATGGTTAAAATAAATCTATAGAGAATTCACGGGAAAAAAGGAAACAAATAATATAGCGAAAAAAATAGAAGAATGAAAGCCAATGAAAAATTTTAAATGAAATACTAAGACTGAATCAAATAATATAAAAATACAGAAAAAATAAAAGAGATAAAAAGCAGACAGGATAAATTAAACAGAAACGTTAAACTGGTGAACATGAACCAATATCAATAATTGAACTTTAAAGAACCAAACACTGTAATGAAAAGAGAGATTATAAGAATGCATAAAAAAGCAATACTCAGCTACATACTATGCACAGAAGACTCATCACACATATAAAAACAAAGATTGAATGAAAGTAGATGGGTTAAAAATGTATACCAGGCACACACTATGCATAAAAAGGTTGAAACAACTATTTAATATAGAATAGATCTAAAACTGTAAGTATTATCAAAATAAAATGGGAAACTTCTTAAGGATTAAAAGGATTATTCACCCCTAAGACTTAATTCATATATGTGCATTTGCCTAATAACAGAGCTATGACATATATAAAGCAAAGACTGATGGAACTAGAGAAATAAAAAGAGACAATACTACAGTCATAGTAGGAGATGCTGTCAAGAGTAAGATCTAGCTGACAATCCCAAGTTAGAATTCTCACCACATGAAGGATATCAAAGATCATAATGATGTCAACATCCAGAAATAGAAGTCCACAGGCCTAAGCCCACTGCATCTTCTATGGGTTTGGATTCACCAAGGCAGTGGGTGGAAAAAACACTTTACCCACAAAAGGAAGCATCACAGAAATCTCAGTAGTGTGTACTGGTCTTCCATGGTCAGTTGGTCTCTCACAATACCCAACAGAGGGCACATTCACACCCGTTTCATACTGCAGGCAAAGACCCTGTTCTCTTCTAAATGGAGTAGGGCTGGCCAGGTACCATATGACACACATGCTTAAGCAATGTTAGGAAGTTCACTTCATACCCGGGACAGAGGAAAGGTTTTTCCTAATAAGAAGGAAGAATCTGGGGCAAAGTGACAATTCCTCACCCATCCTCCATGTAGGGGAATGTTTCAGGTCCAGGGCACTCTTTGGGCACTCTCAGAGTGGTGTGACAGGTCATGAAATGACTACTTCCCCAACAAAAAAGTATCTGCTCCAGTAAGAACAAAAGCTGCCTCTTCTCTGAGGAAAGCATTCCACTGCAATCATCCTGCCACCAGGTAGCTGGCTGATGATCACCCAGAGGGATGGTGCCATGTTGAACAATCAATGTTGTTCTCTGCTCCTGGCAGACTGGGCACTCAAGTGGCCAGAGCCATGGCAGGTCACAGGATAGCTGGTTCCCCAACATGTACTAATGCCACTCTCCCAGAAATTGGTAGAGCAACTAGATAAAATTAGCAAAGACATAGAATATCTGAAAAACACTATTAACTGTTTTGAACTATGGCCAACAGTTGTAGAATACACTGTTTTTGCGTACACAAAGGTATAAGGCCAATATCAACGTATTTAAAGTGATTAATACAGTACAGCATATGCTTTCTGACCAGAGTGGAATTAAAGAATAAATCAACAACAGTAAGATACATATGTTTGAAAACCCCCAAATTTTGGAAATTATAAACACACTGCTAAGTAATTTTGAATGAAAAAAGAAATAAAAAGGAAAATTAGGAAATATTTTAAATTAAAAGCAATAAAAATATGATACAGAAACTTGTGAGATGCATCTAAAGAAGTACTGAGTGTAACATAGTTATAGCTTTAAACACTTATATTAGAAGCAAAAAAAAAATCCAAAACCAATGATCTAAAGATTTATCTAAAGAAACTACACAAAGAAGAACAAAATTAAACCAGAATAAATGGAAGGAAACTATAATGATAAGAGCAGATCTCAACTGAACAGAAAATAAACAAAAACTATAGAAAATAAATGAAACCAAAAGCAGGTTCTCAGAAAAGATCAATAAATTTGATCAAGATAAAAAGAGAAAATATACTTGTTACTAGTATCAGAAGTAAAAGTGGGAAAATAATTATAGACACTGCAAATATTAAAAGAATAAGGGGATATTACAAATATTTTCCTACCAAGAAATTTGACAGTTTACATAAGTTGTCAACTCCTTAAAAAACACAAATTACCAAAACTGACACACGAAAAATAACGTCTTGCCCTATACAAATTAAGAAATTCAGTTCATACTTAAAACCCTTCTTTCAAAGAAACTTGAGACTCAGGTGGCTTCATTAGTGAATATCATCAAACATTTTAAGAGAAATGATAGCAATCCTATAAAACACTTTCAGAATATAGAAGAAAAATGAATACATACCAACTCACCTGAGAAGATCTTTATCTCATTAATACTAAGACCACATACAGATACCACCAAAAAAGAAAACTACAGATCAGTATTCCAATGAATTGAAATACAAATTTTTAAAAAATTATATTATGAAACCAACAGGTTTGAACCTAGGATTTCACACTTGATTTAGCCAAAAAAATCACCATATTGATAAAAGACAAGAAAACATAGTAATTTCAGTAGATGTAGGAAATGCACTTTATATCCAGCAGCCACTACAAGTAATAACTCTCAGAAAACTAAAAATAGAAACATCCTCACATTGATAAAAGTTATATAAAAAGTACAAACAGCTTTTATAGTCAATTATAAAAATTGACTGTTCTTACCTTAAGATGGGGAATAAGGCAGAGATGTCTACTCTAAGCACTGCTATTCAACATCACGTTAAGGGTCTCAGGAGCTGGAATAAAGTAAGAAAAATAGAAGACATTAACAAGGAAAAAGTTATTTCTATTCACAAACGACATGACTGTTTACATTGACATCCCTGAGGAATATAAATGGCATGTTCATATGAGTAAAATCTTAAGGAAATTACAGCAGAACTATTAGAACTAATAATGTAATTGAGTAAGGTTACAGGCTATAAGGTCAGTATACCCTCTATTGAAATTAAACATTTTTGCCCTTTGAAAAATGTAAGAACATGAAAAGACAAGCCACAGATTGGGAAAAAAATATTTTGCAAACATATCTTGTCATGTTTGGCATCATCTGGCAAAGACTTGCAAATGGACTATGTAAAGAAATATTAAGAATATTTTAATGAACACTTCATCCAAGAAGATATATGAATGGACAGTACAATGAGAAAATACAGATGCCACCAATAGACATCAGGGAAAAATAAATTTAAAGCACAATGCTAAAATACTATATATCCACTATAATTAATAAAATTTTAACAACTGACAAAACTCAGTGTTGACAAAGATATTAAGGAACTGGTGGTAGGATTGCAAAATGGTAAAATCTCACTGGAAAACAGTTTGGCAGTTCTTTTTGAAATTAAGTGCACATTTATTGTATAATTCAGCAATCCAGTCCTAGGTATTTACCCAAATGAAATAAATCTTAAAAACATTCTGAGGGGTAAACATATATCTATTTGCATGGAATTCTATAGAAGATAAAAAGAATGTCAGAAAACATATTCATATATTAGTTGGGATCTGGGGTTGTGGTTTTAGGGATGAAATTTAATACAAATGGGAATAATGTAACCTCACAGTATGAGGGCAATATTTTCCATTTTTATTATGCTCGTTAGCCATTATATGATTGTATAAAACTATACACCTAAAAACTGAGCAATTTATTTTATAATGTGTTTTGTGTAAAATTTAGCTCGGTAAAGATAGGCAGAAAAAGCAGCCAAGAAAATGAAACATAATAACGAAGATATGCTGTGAATGTGTGTATATATACATATACATATACATATATGGCCGGGTCACTTTGCTGTACAGCAGAAATTGACAGAGAATGTAAATCAATTATAATAAAAAAATTAAAATCTTAAAAAACAAATAAAAGCTAAATATAAAATAACAAATGTATGCAAGCAAAATGCAAGGAATAAGTAGGTATTATGATCCTGATATTATAAAAAGTGAATTCAATGCAAAATACACTAAATTAGAAAAGTGACACTTTATAATGCCAAAGGCCACAATTCCTAATGAATATATAACAAGAATATAAATATATATCAAATAACATAATATATACCTTCATAAAGCAGAAATGCCTGAAAAAACAAGAGCTATATGATGAAATGGTGTACTACTAGTAATGGATTTCTTTGACATGTAATGCAAAGAGAGGTCAAGTGCAGACAAAGAATGGAAAAGACTTAAAGTAATAAATAAGTGTATAATAATAGGGAATAAATTTTTTTCTCAAATTCCCAAAGTACATCTTAAAAACTGGCCATATATCAGGTCACAAAGCAAATCTCTATACAACTTTTTGTAAAGAAGGGAAACATAAATCAACATTATATGGCCATAATAAAACAAAATGTAAAGTTAAAATCTCTTCTACCCGGACTTTGATTTTCCTCCTCCTCTGGGGTCAAATTTTCCTTTCTTTGTATGCCTTATAACTTTTGATCGGATGTCAGGTATTGTAAATTTTACCTTGTTGGATGCTATATATTTTATATTCCAATAGACATTCATGAGATTTATTTTTAGAGGGGAATCATTTTGATCTTTTTGAATCTTACTTTTAAGATTTGAAAAGTAGAGTGAGAACAGCATTTACTCTGGGGATAATTTGTCCCAATGCAGAGTCAAGCCAATTAAGCACGCTGCCCAAGGCTTTGGTGAATCATGAGGTTGAAAACAGCTCTGGTTATCTCCAGCCCTATGTGATCTGCAAAGAGTATTACTTTTTATTCTTTCTGAAATTTCTTCCACAGCCTTAGGTAGTTTCCTCATACACCTGTGATTATCAGTACTCAACCTGAAAGGGACTTTATGCAGATCTCCAGAATTCTTTCTCTTTACAGTTCTATCTTCTCCAGGAACCTGCCCTGAGAATCCAACTGCCTTGTACTCCCTGGACTCTCAGTTCCATTTATCAATACAAGGAGACTGCCAGGTTCCTCCTGAATTCTTCTTCCTTGTGCTATGGCCTCAAATCTGACCCTAACACATTAAACTGAAAAAAAACATAAAGCTCACTTTGCATATTCCTTATCTTTCAGTGTTTCATTCCCTGAAGCCCAATATCTTGAAAACCATCATTTCATATATTTTAATGACTTGTAAAAATTATTTCAGTTGGGAGGGCAAATCCATCCACTGCTGTGAATGCACTTTTAAAATAATTTTTATTTATGATCATGTGACTGTTTTACATATTCAAAAACTAAAATGAACAAAAAAGATTGGAAAAAGCCCAGACTAAAATTAAATGCACACAAAAATAAGTGAACACAACTATATAAAATTGATAACCATAGAAAAAAATGTGTTAACTTTTGAACACAGTCCCCTAAACACTCATAGAAGAGTATATTCTAAGCACCAAAATAACTATAAAGAGATCGTGGACTTTTTAGTAGCTTTATTGTTAGTACTGGCATTGAAGAATAATTTTACAAACAACAAAATAAATTCAATTTGTTGGGAATGGGGGCTTTTACCACATGAGAAAGGAGATACAAAAATAAAGTGTGGAAATCTCTACATAGAGAAAAATATATTTCTATTTTGTAAAAAGCATATATGTAACAAAACAGCCAAGTCTATATTCTTTGTTATTTTCTGCCTTCTTTAATATTGTTTATAATGGCTTTTTATATCCTCTATATTAAATTTTTAGACTTCACAGACTCATTAATTTTATATTCCACTTGATTCAGTTATTTATAATAATTAATATTTTTTGGTGCTCAAATGATCACAAAGCAGCATTCAAGGTGTTTTAATCTGGATCTTTTGTCCTTTCACCACTAGCCTAGATACCTAAATTACTTTTGCTTTCTGAAAAAAAAGAAGATATTCAGGACCATATTTGTTTTTCCATTACTCAAGACAGAATCAGAAAGTCTCCTAACTTCTTTGTGTGGAAAACTGTATTTGAGATCAAAATTTGGTCATTTGCTTACAAATGAGATGGTCTCAGACCTGCAGGGGTGGTGGGCAGGGTGACAGCACTATGGGTTATTATAGTGGCAGAGATGGAAAATATCTTATTTTTAAAGTTATAAGTACCCATCTATTTTTAAATTTTAAATCTAATGTTATCTTGCCCCTTAAATTTTCTTCATACATAAAAAGTAATTCCCTCTATAACTTCCTTGTTTACATTTTCAGCCCTTCAGCTAAGCTATAATCATATCCCTTTCTTTTTAAAAGTCCTTGGTACAGACTGAATGTCTCTGTCTCTCCATTATTGATATGTGGAGATTTAATCCTCAATATGATGGTATTTGAGGTGGGAGTCTTTGGGAGTTTATTAGGTTATGACAGTAGAACCTTCATGAGGGATTTAGTGCCCTTATAAAAGAGGTACCTAAGAACCCTTACAACTTTCCACCTTGTAAGGACACAGCAAGTAGATGACTGCCTATGAACCAGGAAGCAGACTGTCACCAGACACCAAATATGTAAGTGCCTTAATCTTAGACTTCCCAGGCTCCAGAACTATGAGAAATAAATTTATGCCATTTATAAGCCATCTACTCTGTGGCATTTTGTTATGGCAACCCGAATGGACTAAGTCAGTCTTTTGGCTTATTGATCACAATTTTGTAATCACCTACTGACATATTTCAGATGTTATTATTCCTCTATTATGTTGGTTTCTAATAGATCTTCATTTCCCAATTTGCTTTGCATAGTTTTATTTAAAAAAATACTGTATTGATAATTGTATCAGGCAGGGTTCCAACGTAGAATAGCCACAGTCAAACAGCAAATTGAGAAAGAATTTAACAAGGAGATTATTTACACAGATGTGGGGAAGGGTTAAAGGGAACCAGCTACAAATGGTGCAGTATCCTGTGGTAGAAGCAGGAGAAAGCTCTTACAACTTCTAGACCAGAAAGCAAAAGGGGGGACCACAACTAGCAACATCCAGAGCTTATAGTAGAGGCTCCTGGAGGGAGGAAAAGGAATGTACTTCAACAAAGGATAAGCGCCAGATCATGACTTTGCAGGAAGGGGTCAGGGAAATAAATACCACAAGCACTTTTTCATCTGCCCTAGTCTCCTGAGGATTCCTCTCATTGACTAACTCCAAGGGTAAGATGGAAGTAAGAGAGTCCGACAATTCAGTCTATAAAGCTTAGCTTCCTAGAGCAAGAGTTGGGCTGAAAGTGAATTTGAAGAGTGAAACAATGGAAAATGTCTACTTCCCTCTCTCCTATTTCTAAGCTCCAAACCATTTCTTTAACTGCCAAATTCTTTATTCCATGCTATTTCAAATCCGTTATCTTCGAAACAAAATTTATTTTCAAAGATCCACCCAAAACTTACTTTTCTCTCCCACTAGGTAAAATGAAGTCATCAACCAATCATGTGCTCAAGGCAGAATGTGACTGTTATCCTAGACCTTTCATTTCCCTCCCTTCTAAAAAAATCACCCTTCAGACAACATGATCTGGAAACTATACCTTTAAATCATTTTTGAAACATATCTCTTCTTTATAGTTCTGACTGCCATAGTCTTAGTTCAGGTACTTAAAATCTTCTTCATGAACTATTGTAATAGATTCCTAACTGGTCCTTCTAACACTACATTTGCCCCCATCTATTTTGTCTTTTATATTTCTATTTTCAAATTATTCTCTTCATCAGGTCATATTTTCTCTTACTAGCCCTACTTATGGAGCCAACTCATTTGACTTTTCAGTTCCACTATTGCTCTTCTCAAATCAGTCAACATTATACTATAATCTGGTGATGTCTTTGATGTGATCATTATATAAAGATCAAATACCTTAACCTGGTATTAATGCTCTTTTGTAATCTATCACCAACCTGTTTTTTAGCCACATTCTCACCACTCCTTCACATTAATATTATGGTCTAATCAAACTAAAGTATTTATAACACCCCATACACCGTATTTTTACAACAGGCATTTATTGATTGCCTATAATATGCCAGACACTGAGCTAGATTCTATGTATTAAAAGATGGATGAGGTTAAGTTCATGCCCTCAATAGCTGCCTTTAATCACATTTCTGCTATCTGCAATACAATTCCCCTTTTTTCATTCCGGAAAGCTATTCATCCATCTAGATTTAGCTTAAACATGGCTTCCTATATGAAGGCTTTCCTGATCATAATAATTAGAGACAGGCACTCCTTCTTTAGTGTCCACTAATACCGTATGCACATTTTTATTTTAGTACTTAATACCCCACTGCTTTTAGTTACTTCTATGTCAGGCTCTCTGACTAGACTCTGAGTTATATCCACATATTTTGCAAATCTGTCTGTCCCTAGGAACTTGCAGCAATCTCAAAAAAATGTTCATAAATTAAAGAATGAATAAGTGAATGATGAATTCAGTGAATTAGTGTAAGAGAGATAGGATGAGAGAAGAGGAAAGCAGAGAAGAGAGGAAGGAGGGGTAAAATAAAATAATAAAACATCCTCCACAAACTCATTTTGAATCTGTTTTTGGGCCATAATACTGCCAGGATTGATTAAAAAAAAAAAAA
Source organism: Catagonus wagneri (assembly GCA_004024745.2). Lineage (NCBI taxonomy): Eukaryota > Metazoa > Chordata > Mammalia > Artiodactyla > Tayassuidae > Catagonus > Catagonus wagneri. The sequence continues at coordinate 22,239,569 of PVHT020000015.1, read as the reverse complement.
GGCAGGGCACTAAGGTGCTTGATTTGTCATGTCTAAATATTTTACACTGAGCAATTATCTTTACAGTAGGATTAATTTAAGGGCTATATTCTTTAGTTACATTTTAACTAGTCAGAAGTGATTCCACCTGTCAAGAATTAGCTTACAAAGTGACCTCATTAAAGTCAAGAAGAAAGGTCACGTAGAGCAATGTTCACATGTACAATCATACCTAGAAGCAGCCCAAACAATAAATCATATTTACCAACTTTGAATTATAGTAAATATTTCATTCATTGCTATCTCATACAGTGTTTGTATGTGTAAAAGCATAGCATAGAAAGAAATTTAACTCCTGGAATAGCTGGAAGGTGCTTGATTTCCAGATGGGTTATTTAGAGTGTTTCCCTCTACATGAGTTTTTCTGGGAATCTCAGTTCTGTTTTGCTATTTCTTTCAATGTACTATGCCCTTCCTGTTTATGTGATTTTTGTTATAATTTTGAGGAATATAAATACAACTTTAAATATATTTGCATTTAACTCCAGTGCCAAAAACTGTTTTATTTATAGTTAGAGAATTACTATTATTCAAAATATAGTAACAAGTAAAGGAAGGTCTTTTAGAATAGAGGACTAGCAATAGATGGGACTTTAGGTGACCTAGGCTCCAACACTCACTTTGTTAGGTAATCAGTCTAGTTGGTCTTAGGCTAAGTCACCTTCCTCTTGGACTCCAATTTTCTCTTCTGGAAAATTCTGTGCACAACTAGATCTGATATTGCAAACTAGAACATCACTATTTGAAGATTTTGGGGGGGTATTTTGGCCATGCCTACAGCTTGTGGAATTTTCTGAACCAGGGATTGAACCTATGCCATAGCAATGACTCAAGCCACTGCAGTGACAATGCCAGATCCTTAACCTGCCATGCCACAAGGGAACTCTCAGAGTTTGAATTCTTTATGAAATGGGTTTTACAAAAAATGTTTGGGGCTGTGTAGCATTAAAAAATGAAAAAAATGTAAATATGTTTGGTGATGGCTGCTGACTAGAGTAGTTGTGGTGATCTTTTCACAAGTATATACAAATACTGAATCATTATGTTGCACACCAGAATCTACAATATTATATGTCAATTACATTTCTATAAAAATTATTGAAAGATTCAATAGCCTTTCAATCTCAGATTTTCAAAAGTCCTTCTCCTTCCTACACTTCTAAACTGGTCAAGACATTGGCCAGTTAGCTCAGTTGGTTACAGTGTAGTGCTAATAATAAACTAGTCATGTACAGGGTAAACACAAAGCATAGTAAGGGCTTTGAGAACTTCCAAAGGCTTTGAGAATGTTCGAGGACCAGACCAAACTTTTCTTTAGTAACCACCCCAATCTTTCTATCTTCATATACCAGTCCCATTTCACATCTGCTATACACTCACAGACATGTGAGAAATAAATTCATAGCCTTTAAGATGAATTATCATTAAGATCCTCCCCATATTAAAATGTTGTAAAATTTTCAGAGAAAATTAGTAAGAATGATTTTTTTTTCCATCTGGGAAAGTCTATCACTACTTGTGCATTCTTTAATTGGTATGTGAAGGTAGTTTTGATTTGAAGCTTAGCGGTCTGATACTTTCTTGAATATTTGTCTTTTTTGTTTGTCTCCTTAAAAGAGGACCTTGTGCATCAACATTTTTTTCTTGTGTGTGGCTTAGTTTATTCTTGACTATACTCTCACATGACAGACAGTACATCATCAATAATGTTTTGAATGAATAAATCTGCAACAAGATACAAGACAAACCAAAATTTGCCTATAGGTAGAACTATGGCAAAATTTTGAAGCTTCTTAAATGCACAAATATATACCCAATTTTTTAAGTTCAAAGATATAGTATATTTTACAAGCTAAATCAAAAAAATTATTAATGGGAGTTCCCATTGTAGCTCAGTGGGTTAAGAACCCGACTAGTATCCACGAGGATGTGGGTTTGATCCCTAATCTCGCTCAGTGGGTTAAGGATCTGGTGTTGCCACAAGCTACAGTATAGGTCGCAGACACAGCTTGGATTCCACATTGCTGTGGCTGCAGTACAGGCTGGCAGGTACAGCTCTGATTGGATCCCTAGCCCAGGAACTTCCATATGCCTCAGTTGTGGATCAAAAAATGAAAAGAATTACTAAAAGGGTCAATCCAATTGGAAGCCAAAGTAAAGAGAAAGTTCTGATAAATCAATTTAGATCACTGTATAACTATGTACTTCCAATTCCCTGAAGAAACAACTTTTCTGAATTTTAAAACTATTATCTTTTGTTTTATGTTTTGGAGTAGAGGTAAATTAAATAGTCTTAGGGGAGCATTAGTATCTTCTATAAGACAGAGATTGAAGGCTGCCTTTTCCTTTTTATGACATCTTTCATATATTGGCCAATCAGTATTCATTCATCTATGAATACACTTTCAAGTATTTTTATTAATCTGTGAATTCTATATGCTTTTTAATTAAAATTTATAAATGTGTATCTTTTTTGCAGAAGCTTGGAGTTGAATTTAAAACTAAATATAATAGGGTTAATTAGCTAGTCTTGTTTACTTATACTTTTTTACTCTTTAAAATAAAGATGAATTTACTACCCAAGGCAATCTACAGATTCAATGCAATCCCTATCATATTACCAAGGACATTCTTCACAGAACTGTAGCAGAACATTTGAAAACTTGTATGGAAACACAAAAGACTCTAAATAGCCAAAGCAATATTGAAAAAGAAAAACAGAAATGGAGGAATCAGGCTCCCTGATTTCAGACAATACTAGAAATCTACAATTATCAAAATAATATGATACTGGCACAAAAACAGAAATATAGATCATGGAACAGGATAGAAAGCCCAGATATAAACCCAAGCGTCTATGGTCAATTAATCTATAACAAAGGAGGTAAGAACATACAGTGGAGTTGTCGCTTCAGTAAGTGGTGTTGGGAAAACTGCACATAAAAGAATGAAATTAGAACACTCTCTAACACCAGACACAAAAATAAACTCAAAATGGATTAAAGACTTAAATATAAGGCCAGATACTATAAAACTTCTAGAGGAAAACACAGGCAGAATGCTCTTTGACATAAATCACAGCAACATCTTGTTTTATCCACCTCTTAGAAGAATGACAATACAGACAAAAATAAATGAGGAGGACCTAACTAAACTCAAAAGCGTTTGCACAACAAAGGAAACCATTAAAAAGATAAAAGACAACCCACAGAATTGGAGCAAGTCTTTGCAAATGATGCAAGAACAAGGGCTTAATCGTCAAAATATATAAACAACTCATGCAACTCAACAACAAAAAAACAAACAACCCAATTGAAAAATGGGCAGAAAACCTAAACAGAAGACCTTATCTCCAAATAAGACATATGGATGGCCAACAGGCACATGAAAAAAAATGCTCAACGTCACTAACTATTAGAGAAATAAATGAAAATCAAAACTTCTATGAGGTACCACTTCACACCTGTCAGAATGGCCATCAATAACTAGTCAACAAATAACAAATCCTGGACAGGGTGTGGAGAAAAGGCTACCCTCCTTCACTGTTGGTGGGAATGTAAATTGGTACAACCACCATGGAAGACAGTATGGATGTACCTCAGAAAACTAAATATAGAACCACCACATGACCCAGCAATCCCACACCTGAGCCTGTATCTGGACAAACCTTCATTGAAAAAGATACATGCACCCCTATGTTCATTGCAGCACTATTCACAATAGCCAAGACATCGAAACAACCTAAATGTCCATTGACAGATAAGTGGATTAAGAAGATGTGGTGTATATATAGGAATGTGAGATATATATATATAGGAATACTACACTCAACCATAAAAAGAACAAAATAATGCCTTTGCAGCAACATGGATGGAACTAGATCTTCTCATACTAAGTGAAGTAGGTCAGAAAGAGAAAGACAAGTATATGATATCACTTACATGTAGAATCTAAAATATGGCACAAATGAACCTATCTACAAAACAGAAACAGACTCACAGACACAGAGATCAGACTTGTCATTGCCAAGGGAGAGGGGCGATGGAATGGGATGGATGGGGAGTTTAGGGTTTTTGGATTCAAACTGTTACATGTGGAATGGATGGGCCATGGGCCCTACTATACAGCACAGGGAACTGTGTGTGATTGCGTCACTTTGCTGTATAACAGAAATTGAAGAAACGTAAATCAAATACACTTTACTAAAACTGTGAACTTTAACCTAGAATCTTTTTAAAAAAATCTTTTTTGTTTGTTTTTCAGGGCCACACCCATGTTATATGGAAGGCTAGGGGTTAAATCGGAGCTGTAGCTGCTGGCCTATGCCACAGCAACACAGGATCCAAGCCATGTCTGCGACCTATGCCACAGCTCACAGTATCAACAGATCCTTAACCCACTGAGCGAGGTCAGAGATTGAATGCACATCCTCATGGATACCAGTCAGGTTAGTTAACCCCTACACCATGACCAGAACTCCTTAGAATCTTGGATGATCGTATTTGCAGGTAAAACAAATGAGTCATAATATGGGTTTTATTGGAATAGATACTTGAGTAAATGGACCTACTAAAAAGGAATTTTATCTATATAAACTGGTGTATGATGAAAATATTTTCAGGTTTATTATACAGTTTTACTTTCAGAGTTACTAAGGAAAACTTTTATTGATCTCTGGTGATCATCAAAAAACAGCAGGCACACAGTTTAGATGATGTGGCCATTTGCAGAAACTACCTGCTAAGAAAAATATATATAGTTATATTTTGAAAATCAGAATATGATTACCTGTTATTTTGATTATCTGAAATTTCACTATGTCTGCTGATGTGTGTCTTTTCCATTATGAGATCCCCAGCTTAAAAGAAATTGCATCTTGCCTGTGTTCCTGTCAGATCACTAAGGATACACTGTATAAACAATTGTTTAGAAAAGTGTTTTTCTTTGTAAAACTGATGATAACCTGACAACTGAAAAGCCACTGCTAACGTTGGAAACAAATTATCAGAACTTTCTTCTTTTTTTGCCAGATTGTTGACTGTGATTTAAGATAAAAAATTCTTATTTCGTTTTATATTCAGATTGAGATAAAGTGAGATCTGATCTCTCATACAAAAGGAAAACTAGAAAGCAGAATGAGAAATGGAGTTGAAAGTTTTCTCTTCTTCAACTTTAGGTGTTGATGATTTTTACTGATGAATCGCTGACAACAAAGATAATTAGATTTCATTCACAAAATAATAATTTGGGGAAATTTTTCAGGTTTAGATGATTGTTGTTGTTTCATGTTTTTGTTTGTGGAGTTAAAATAAAATAAAATAGCTTTCTACTTTAAAACTAAGATGTATGACATTGGTTCTAGCCACAATGAGTATGCCTACTACATTACACTGATTACATCTAAAAACTAGGCAAAAATACAAAAAAAACACCACAAAACCAAAAGTCCAAAGAGCCCTCTCAGCTTCCTGAGAACTCTAAAAAGGCCAATATAAAATAAGTAATTGTTTTCGTTTTTGTTTTCTTTCCTTTATCTTCTAGCTTTTGCTTCAGGGCAGGCCAAATCAATGACTGGATAGCATACAAGTTACTAAATACTGTAAGAGAAGCCTATGTTTTAGAGCCAGAAAAACATCCATTTTTATTTATTATCTTTTTTTCTCTCAGCCATGCCTTAAACCAGTCTGATTTGAGGCACAGTGACTGATGTATGAGCACCTAATACCAGGAGAAAAAGATCATCTCTCTGAATAAAGGAACTGAGGAAATGGTCCCTCGTTATGCAAATAGTAAGGGTATACCTCATAATTTGCATATTTCTTTTCTCTTGCCCCTTCACTCCAAGTGCAGCCCAAGTGGCATGAACCTGCAGAGCATCATGAAAAATTTTTGAGAGAATTCCATCTTTCTGATCATAAAAATGGGAAAATGGGCCCTTCACAGCTGAAGACTGGGGGGAAAATCTACAAGAGAAAAAAGAAGTAGATTCTGAGTATGAACATACTAAAGGTCAGAACTGACCCCCAAGCTGTGCATGCATGGGAGACACACCCAAAAAGTAACAGAACATTTGAAAACTAAATTACCATGTAAAAGTTGTCCAAGGTCCATACTAAAACCTGAGTGGCATATGCAACGGACACACAGGAATGGTACTGAATAGGTTTTGAAAAATGAACTGGCTTTGGAACTACCTTCCTGTCTCTGGAAGCTAAAAAAGAACTTAGAGTCTGACCTTACCAGGTTGATGCCTACTAAAATAACAACAGCGAGAACAATAAAAACAGTAACAAATCAGCATTCTCCAAAGGAATTTTAAAGGAATGAGACTCATCATATTAAAACTTCCAGGATACAATACAGAATTACTGAATATACCAAGAAACATGAAGATCTGACAAAAATCTTAAAAAAAAAAAGACAGCAGATGTCAATTCTGAGATAAAATAGAGGTAACTATTCTGAGATAAAATAGAGGTAACTATTATCAACCAAAGACCTTAAAGTAGTCGCTATTATTATGTGTAATTAAAAAGCGAATACTCTTAAAACAAATGAAAAGAGACTAAATACTCAGCAAAGTATAAACTATATGAACAAAAACAAACAGAAATTTTGACTTTCAAAATATAATGTTTGAGGAGTTCCAGTCGTGGCACAGCGGAAACGAATCCCACTAGGAACCATGAGGTTGCGAGTTTGATCCCTGGCCTTGCTCAGTGGGTTGAGGATACAGCGTTTCCTTGAGCTATGCTGTAGGTTGTAGATGTGGCTCGGATCTGCTGTTGCTGTGGCTCTGGCATTGCTGTGGCTCTGACGTAGGCTGGCAGCTACAGCTCAGATTAGACCCCTAGCCTGTGAACCTCCATATGCAGCGGGTGTGGCCCTAAAAGGACAAAAGACCAAAAAAAAAATATTTTAAGTATAAAGTATACTGGAACATGCTCAATAACTGAATGGAGATGACAAAGGAAGAAGTCAGTGAACTTGAAATTAAATAGAAATTAGCCAAAATGGGAGTTCCCGTTGTGGCTCAGTGGTTAACAAATCCGATTAGGAACCATGAGGTTGAGGGTTCAATCCCTGGCCTTGCTCAGTGGGTTAAGGATCCAGCGTTGCCATGAGCTGTGGTGTAGGTTGCAGACGCGGCTGGGATCCTGCGTTGCTGTGGCTGTGGCGAAGGCTGGCAGCTACAGCTCCTATTAGACCCCTAGCCTGGGACCCTCCATATGCCGCGGGTGCGGCCCTAGATAAGGCAAAAAAAAAAAAAAAAAAAGAAATTAGCCAAAATGAACAGAGAGGAAAAAAAGCAATGAAAAAACTGAATAGAATTTCAGGGATTTCTAGAATGATATCAAAACATCTTTTACTCATGTCACTGGAGTCCCTGAAAGAGAGGAAAATGAGATTAGTGCAGAAAACAATACTTGAGAAACCAACGGTGAAAACTTCCAAGAGACAAAACTAGATAAACTTAGAGAAAATCATCTCCAAACACAGAATGAGCTGAATCCCAAAGGTAAAGAAAAAATTCATTTCTTACATATAAGGAAACAATAATTGGAATAATTGCAGATTTCTCATCAGAAACCAGAGGCTATAAGATACTGAGTATCTTTAAAATGCTAAAAGACAAAGAACTGCCAATGCGGAATTATATAATCAGTGATAATAAAGTTCAGGAATGAAGGAAAAATAAAAGCATGTTCAGATGAAGATAAACTAGGAGAACTGAAGACTACTATACCTGTTCTAAAAGAGTACCAGTGGATTTTTTCTGGCTGAAAGAAATGATGCCATTAAGTAAGCTTAGGGCAGAAGTATTAAAGGAAGCGTACAAGTTTAGTAAATATTTGGGTAAGTAAAACAAATGCTCTTTCTCCTCTCAGGGTCTTTATAATGTGTATGGCTACTGAATGCAAAACTATGAGTTTTCTAGAGAACATTTTAATATACATTGATAAAATATATATAGCAACTGTAACATAAAGGGGAGAGATTAAATGGACCTATGGGGTTATAAGACACTTTACATACTCTAAGTAGACTGTGAGAATGCATGTTAAAATGTGCAGTAGAAATGGAGTTCTTGTTGTGGCCCAGCAGAAATGAATCCGACTAGTATCCATGAGGATGTGAGTTTGATCCCTGGCCTGACTCAGTGAGTTGGGGATCAGGTATCACCATGAGCTGTGGTGTAGGTCACAGATATGGCTGGTATCCCACACTGCTGTGGCTATGGTGTAGGCCGGCAGCTGTAGCTCTGACTCAACCCCTAACCTGTGAACTTCCATATGCCATGGGTGCAGCCTTAAAAAGCAAAAAATAAATAAATAAAAATGTATAGTGGAAACACTAAAAAAAATAGAAAAAATACAGAGAAAAAACATAAAAACCAATAGATAAAATAAACTGGAATATTAACATATATCAATAACCAAAAAGAACAGTAATTAATGAATGAATTAATCAAGACACTCTCTTGATAGTGTCTTTCATACAAGGAAAATTTAAATTTAAGTCCAGTTGATTGTTTTTTTCTTTTTGTCTTTTTTAGGTATGAATAGAGAGAAAACATGTTCTAGTCTCATATTTCACATATTGACAAAGAACTTTAACCCAAATATATGAGAAACATTGAAAATTTGGTTATAAGAAAAAACAATCAAAAAATGGACAAATTATCTAAACTGACGCTTCACATCAATAAACAACCAAACAAACGAACATAATGACAAATTAAACAGACAAAAAAAATGTATGTATAGGGTATGTACATTAAATAAATTCCCAAGGTCTTATATTTTTAATATGTAAAATTTTAATCCCTAGAATAGCACATATATTTTAAGGCTATTATTTACAAATAAATATAAGGCTTGAAAAAATGGGTGATTTGGCAGTTGCAAATTACATCACAGAAAGTATGATCCAAGATACAGTGAAGAGTGGTAGCCATTTTTCCCTTTTCTGCCTAGCATATTTCACCATTACTTTCTTTTTTTGTTTTGTTTTGGTTTGTTTATTTCTTTGTAATTTCTTTTTTTCCCCCTCTTCTTGTAACAACTTTCATCTCCTCTTTCTTTTGGGAAATGACTCTTACCCAGTTTCATAGTAGCTGCCTCATCCAGGCCAATCATATGACATATTCCCATGGGTTCACTGATAGTTCTGTGATTAATTCTGGAAAATTATATACAGATCCATGTGCAAAGTTCTTTCTTGAAATTGTGTTTATTTATTTATTTATTTATTTTGTTTTTTTAGGGCTGCAGCTGTGGGATATGGAGATTCCCAAGCTAGAGGTCCGAACTGGAGCTGTATCCGCCAACCTAAGCCACAGCCACAGCCACCGCAACTCAGGATCCAAGCTGCATCTGCGACCTATACCACAGCTCACAGCAATGCTGGATCCTTAATCCACTGAGTGAGGCGAGGGGTACTAGTCAGGTTTGTAACCTGTTGAACCACAAAAGGAACTCCCTGCCATTGGGTTTACAATGCTGGGTTGACATTCGCCTGAGTCTATCAGTTAAACAGCATTCCAAGCTACATGGCACACGCCTATCTGCAGTGAGAAAGAATGAAACAGAAAACTAGAAGTAAGAAAATAAAATTTCTGGATATTTGAGTGAGGGTGAAGAGGGAGAGAGTTGATGACATCATTCTATATGAACCAATAATACCCTTTTTCAATTTATGATTGATTGGGTCAAGTCCTTGTAACTTTAAAGGAAATGAAAATGGCAATAGAAGAATTAAAATCAACCTTACAAACAGCAAAATGGCAAAATTTATATCACTCAGAAATGATCACATCAGAGTGGAAGACAACTTTGAGAAATTTTCAAAATATAGTATATAGAGACAAAGGAAACAATGAAAAGATGGTTAAGTGTGGAAGAGAAAGGAGCGAAATAATCTAAGACATATAGGTATTCCTAAAGATGAAATAAGAATAACTGGAAATGGAGAAAAAAAAAACACTATCTTTTTCTTTTTTAAGAATGAGTTTAATAAAAAGACAGAAGGTAATTCTTCCAGTGCCCAAGGGAGGCCAGAAGTATTCTTAAGATTTTCAGGAGTTACTCTTAGGACTCTCAGGAGTCGGCAGGCAAATAAATACATTATCTCTTTCAGCCTGCAAGTGGGATAATCCTGAAGTGTATTTTTTGCACTTTTCTAAGAGTTTACCTGTGGAAACAAGCTTCAGTTGCTCACTGTGGTAGCTAGTGTACTAAACTAAAGCACTTTTACTGGCTGTCTTCCCTTTCCACAATCACTCCCCTACAGCTGTGTCCACCGCCTCCCAAATAATCTATTTGCACTCAAATCCTTTTATCAAGGTTTCCTTTAAGAGGAAACTGCAAAGTAAAACAGCTAATTTTTTTGTTTCTTATCTTACTAATAAATAGCATCAATCAGAAAGGTGTTTCACATTTGCCATCCTACCTGCATGGTTCTTTTTGTGATACCCTGAAAAACTAAAAGTGGAGGGAGTCCTACTCAATGCAGTTGATGATCTATTCTCAGATCTTATATCACTTGACATATTAGAAGCCTTTAAAATGTGTGATAGCTCTCCCCTTGAGCAAAAAACTTCCCTCCTTCAACTTCTCAGATATCACATCCTATGGGTTTTCCTTCCACCTCACCACCTGCTACTTCATAGTTTCCTGTTTTAGTCCCTCTTCTTACACTTGAAACATTGGAACAATCCAAAATTCAGTCATTTACAATCTTATATTCTCTGTCTACACGTGGTCACTTGGTCATCTCAACCAGATATATCACTTTAATCTTCATCTATATGGTATACATTCAGCACATACCACTAACTGATTTTATAGTATTTTATCCAGTTATATTCTGGATATCAACTTATCAGTGTTAAATATAAAATTAACACCAGGTCCACCCCTCTGAATGAGCTCCTTATGCAGTGTTCCACACCTTGGAAACTGGTATCTTCATTATTCCAACTACTTGGGCCAATTCCGGTGTGGTTCTTGACTTTTACTTTCCTATATGCCCCATATATTGTCCTTCAGCAAATTAAGTTAATTCTGCCTTTAAAATATATCCAAAACAAAGTTGTTTGTAGATATTTTACCCAGGACTAAATTGTTTGCTAGCCTATGAACCGTATACTGCATTTATACTTATTTTTGAAGTATTCTCCAAATAGTATTGACTAAACTATTTGCATCATCAAATTCTCAATGAAACTGGTCTATTTTGGGAAAACTGATCTATTCTAACTGGCCCGTTAGAAGATCCATCAAAAAGGAAAGTATAATAAAATTTGAAAATTTCAAAACATCACTTAAACTCCTGTGAGGAGACTGTAAATTTTTTTTTTCTTTTTTGGGCCACACCCGTGGCATATGGAAGTGCCTGGGCTAGGGGTCAAATCGGAGCTGCAGGTGCAGGCCTATGCCACAGCCGCAGCCACGCTGAATCTGAGCTGCCACTTGCTGCAATACCAGACCCTTAACCCACTGAGCAAGGCCCACATCCTCACGGACACAGTGTTGGGTTCTTAACCTGCTGAGCCACAATGGGAACTCCAAGACTGTAAATTTAAACTCCTCCTTGTAACTCTGGACTTAAAAAACGATTATACGACTAGGAATCTAATTTTCTCATGAGTTCAGGAACAAAATCAAGAGACTGCTAACAATGCTTAACTCTGAGTTGGGAGTGGAAGTTAAGAGGATATCATTTCTTTTTTCTTTATATATAATTGTTCTAATGTTTAAATTGCTAATTTTATATGTTTTACTTTCACAATAAAAAAATGAATAAAGTTATTTAAATAATCATTGTAAAAGAGTGCTATTTAGGAAGCGATTTACACTAAAAGATATAAATGATTATTTCAAAGAAATGTGATTAAATAATGTTCTTCTAGTGGAATAACCAAAAGGCCAATGGAATATAATAGAAATAATAAGAAAAAAACCTTAATACTTAAAATAATTTAGAGCATGACCAATGCATAGCATAATGACTAAGAGCACAGATTCTGAAGTCAGAATACTTGGGTCCAAGTTCTGGATATGCTCCTTATTAGCTGTGTGACCTTAGGCAAATTACTAAATTTTCTATATGTCAGTTTCTTCATCAGTAAGGGAGAAATGATAATAGGACTTAACTGAGGATAACTAGGAGGATTAAGTGAATAAATATATAGGTATAAGACAGAATAGTGACTACCAAATAACAAGCATTATATAAGATTTAGCTATTAACAGAAATCAGAGGCCTATATATGTAAGTTATATATATCACTAATTAGTAAAATGTGTTTCTCATGAATGTATGTGTGAGCAATTCTGAAATTATGTCTAAAATAGGATAGCATAAGTAAGTAAATATATTATCAAAAATGAGAGTCAGCTATTAATGGTAATTTCTTGGTTTTATTGATTGTACTGCAGCTATGTAAGATTTTAATATTTGAAGAATCAAGGGAAAGGAAAAATTTCCACAGGAATTCTGTGTAAAGTTTTTGCAAATGAATTTGTAAATCAAATGAATGATATAGCAATAAATAATATTGAGTCATGTTAGCTCTTGAGAAAAATACTTATGACTGCTCATTACAAAATAAGATGTATTCCAGATGGATGTAAGAGGTTTTACGTATGTTTTTAAAACACTGTAGGAGCATATAGGAGAATAACTATATGAGCTCTGGGTTGAAAAATGCTCTATGAACATACAACTAGCATAAGAAATCAAAAAGGAATACAGGTATTATTTCATAAAAATAAATACCATATAAAGATATCATTAATAATTAGAGGGCAATGTACAAATTGAGTTAAACATTTTTATCAAAATACATTAGAAAAAGAATTAGTATTTAGGCAGTATGCAAAGGTTTCCTACAATACAATAATGGAGTTCCTATCATCCCAATATAAAAGAAAGTTGATGTGGCTAAAATATATCTGACAAAAAGATTTTAATCTAAAAAGCATTACTAGAATAAGTGATTTTTTTGGGAGTTCTCGTGGTGGCTCAGTGGGTTATGAACCTGACTAGTATCTGTAAGGATGCAGGTTAAATCCCTGGCTTTGCTCAGTGGGTTAAGGATCCTGCATTGCTGTGAACTGTGGTGTAGGTAGAAGATGTGGCTCAGATCCCATGTTGCTGTGGCACAGGCTGGCAGCTGCAGATCCAATTCAACCCCTAGCCTAGGAACTTCAAAATACTACAGGTGCATCCTTAAAAAGCAAAAAAAAAAAAAAAAGCTTTTTTTTGATAACACGATTCAATTCAACAGAAAGATATAATAGCATCACATTTATATGTTGTTAATGATAAAATCTCAAAATGTCTTAAGCAAAATTTGTCAGAAAACCAGAAAAATAAAATATTCCACAACAATAATAGAAGACTTTATCATACCTCTTTTAGTGATTAATAAGACAAGCAGATAAAAACTTGGAAAAAAGCTTAAAATTTTTAAAGAAATAAGTTGATTTAATTAACACATAGGAATATTTAGAAACAACTCTGGAGTTAATCTTCTTTCAAATATACACATAACCTTTATGAAAATTGAACATTACCAGCATCAGAGAGCAGATATTAATAAATTTCAAAAATACCAAAAATAAAATAAGAGTATATCTATAATAAAAATTAGGTCAGAAATCAATAACATACACAAACACACACACACACACACACACACACACGTATATATAATACAAGTTAAAAAATACACTTCTAAGTAATCAATTGGTTAAGGATGAAATAATAATGAAAGATAGAAAATATTTTGGGCTGACCAAAATAAATGCTACATATCAAAACTTGGGATCTACAGCTTAAGCACTACATATAGATAAACATATAAATATAAAAGAGGCTAAAATAAAATTCATTATCTAAGTACACAATTTAAGAAGTTAGAAAAATATGGATATTTCCTATTTGCCACTTCTCTTAGCCCATCGTTCTCTCTTCTCTTCAGTCCTATTTCCTGTGAAGTTGTATATGTATGTGTCTCATGGGTCTCTTATAAAAATATACTTCTTATTGTAGGATAGCATCAGAAGTTTGAAATCTACTGGTCTTATGGCTGAATTGGAAATTGGTGTAGAAAACTAAGTACCTAGACCAGACTTTCTACTGAAAACATCCTAAAATGCTGCATAAAATGCATCAGTGCTCTGACACAAAAGTAAAGAATATTTAGATTGAACACTAATTGGAAACCCAGTGAGTTTATTTTAAGAAAAGTGTTTTTGTGGGGATTAGGATGGCAGAGCAAGAGGACCGGGAGCTATACTCCTCCAACAAACACATCAAAAATACATCTACATGCTGCATAGCACAGGGAACTATATCTAGTCAATTGTGATGGAACATGATGGAGGATAATGTGAGAAAAAAGAATACGCATATACATGTATGACTGGGTCACTTTGCTGTACGCTAGAAATCGACAGACCACTGTAAATCAACTATAACAGAAAAAATAAAAATCATAACAAAGTACATCTATAGGACTTTCCATTGTGGCTTCACAGTAATGAACCCAAATGGTATCCATGAGGATGCAGGTTGGATCCCTGGCCTAGCTCAGTGGGTTAAGGATCTGGTGTTGCTGTGACCTGTGGTATGTAGACCGGCAGCTGTAGATCCAATTAGGCCCCTAGCGTGGGAATGTCCATATGCCACAGGTGCAGCCATAAAAGACAACAACAACAACAAAAATCTACATGTGGAGCACTCATGGAAAACTAACTGGAAACTTGCAGATGAATTCATACAAGCTGTAAGAAAGATCTCTATATAACAGGTAGAATGGGGAAAAAAAGGCATTGGGTTGAGTCTGCAACCCTGAGAGGGATCTATAAGGAAAATAAGGTCTGCGTGGATGGGTTCTTGCCCTGAAGAGTGAGCAGGGTGAGACACAATCTGGACATCCCAGTCCTGGGGTACTGTGGGGAGGAAATAAGCCCTGTTGTGTGCTGGGAAATCTTCTGAGACAGACAGCAGGGCTCAGGACTAGACTAGACTAGACTATTGCAAGGACTGTGAATGTGCTGGCTTGTCAACAATAAGGACAGAGGTAGTCATGCACTGGTGACTGCCACTTCACAGCACTTTCCAATTCGAAGAGGCACATACCACAGCCCTGCTCACTCCACACCACGGCCTGGTACAAGCTCTGGGCAAAGACTCAGTCAGTAGAGACAGACTGGGGTATCTGTGGTGTTATGTGAGTGAGGCTGTGGAGCCCACTGTCAGTGCATTCACCAGGTTGTGCCACAAGTGGCCACAGATGCTAAGGACTGAATCTTAGGCAGATAGGCCCTAGGAGAAGACTCCATCTAGCTATGGAGAGACAGCCTGGAGGGCCTCTGATGTGGTTTGGGGTGGGGCAGCAATGGCCATTATTAGCATACTCAGTAGTATTAGTATGCATTACTAGCATGCTCAGTAATATGCAGTGGTTCAAATCCCCATGAGAGGGTCCTGGTTCTGCCCACTCCACACAGTCAGTGCTAGATCTGAAGTAGACAAGTCCTGGGTGAAGACGGCCACAGAGACAGTCCAATCTTAGGCAGCAGCACAGTTACCTTAAGTCCTACAGCCAGGACACCCCAACCCCAAGTCCCAGCCTATTTCACACCACAGCCTTTCACTAGATCTGAGGCAAACATAGGAGAGAAAGGTATGCAACCTTGGGCTGCTACTAAGTGGAAATGCAGATGCCTACACAGGTAGTGCTTAAGTCCACTATGACGGCACAGGCCTTACTTGCTTTAGAAATCACCAGCTTTGCAGCAGGGCAAACACTCAAGGGCAGTGTAACCTGACTGAATGCCACCCTCAGGGATTCTACTTCAACAACTGGGGAAGAGACACAGCCCCTGACATAGCATTTACAACCACTGCAGCAGAGAGGAAATCTCACATCACATCCTGTGAAGGCTCTAGATATTCCAACATAAACCACATTCCCTGTCAAGGGAGTAACAGCCAGCATACCCTGAGGAAAGATGTGGCTGGCAGCCATACAAAACCAGCCTTTGCACCAAAAACGTTGGACACACATCATCTACACTGGGACACACCCACATAAAAACACTCCTCCAAGACCACAAGATATAACTGTTTCTCCTAAAATGAAAAGGCAGAGGGACTATACTCAATTAAAAGAACAAGAGAAATTCCCTGAAAATACAAATAATGAAACAGACCTCACCAATCTACTAGAACCTGAGTTCAAAAAAACAATCGACAAACCTCTAGTCATACTTACCAAGAAGAAAAGAGAACCCAAATAAACAAAATAATAAATGAAAGGGGAGAAATAACAACTGACATCATAGAAATACAAAAAATCATAACTGAATACTATCAACAGTTACATGCTAAAAATTAAACAATGTAGAAGAAATGAACACATTTCTAGAAATATACAGACTGCCAAAGCTGAGTCAGGAAGAAACAGATAATTTGAACAGACCTATCACTCAAAGTGTAATAGAATATGTAATAATAATAATTTTTTAAAAACTCCCTGAAAAGAGAAGTCCAGGAACAGACATCTTAACTCAGGAAGTCTACCAAACATACAAAGAAGAATTTATACCTATCCTTCAATACCTATTCCAGAAGATTGAAGAGGAAGGAACAAATTCATTCTATGAATTTACTAAATACTAATTTATATAACATTAAACCATATAAAGACACCACAAAAAAAGAAAATTACAGGCCAATATCTTTGATGAATATAGACATAAAAATCCTCAACAAAATATGAGCAAACAAAATCCAACAATACTGGAGTTCCCTCACAGCTCAGTGAGTTAAGGATCCAGTGTTGTCAATGCTGTGGCTCTGGTTACTGCTATGGCCCGGGAACATCTGCATGCTTGAGGCATGGCCAAAAAAAAAATTAACAATACATGTCTGTGAGGATGCGCATTCTATCCCTAGCCTTGCTCAGTGGATTAAGGATCTGCTGTTGCCACAAGCTGCAGCATATATGATAGCAGCAGCCATGTTGCCGTGGCTGTGGCATAGGCTTCAGTTGCAACTCCTATTCAGCCCCTAGCCTGGGAACTTCCATATGCCACAGGTGCAGCCATAAAAAGAAGAAAAAAATTAAAATCACATAAAAAAGTAGCTAATAGTAAAGTTAACCTAGAAAGTGAAAGACCTATATACTGAAAACTGTAACACACTGATAAAGGAAACTGAATTTAACTCAAAGATATGATAAGATATCCCCTGTTCTTGGATTAGAAGAATTAATATTTTTACAATTGCCATACCACATGAAGCAATCTATAGATTTAATGTAATCCCTATCAAAATACCCATAACATTATTCACAGAATTAGAACAAATAATCCTAAAATTTATATGGAAAAACAAAAGATCCAGAATCGCCAAGGCAAACCTGAGGAAAAAGAACAGTGGAGGTATAACCATTCCAGACTTCAGGCTATATTACTATCCACAGTAATCAAAACATCATGGTATTGGCACAAAAATAGACATAGAGATCAACGGGAAAGATTAGATAACCTAGAGATAAACCCACACACCTATGGTCAATTAATTGACAACAAAGGAGGCAATACACGATGTAAAATAGATAGTCTCTTCAGCAAGTGGTGTTATATAAGCTGGACAGCTCATGCAAATCAACAAAAATTAGAGAGCTCCTTCACACCGTACACAAAAATAAACTCAAAATGGTTTAAAGACCTAAACATAAGACATGACATCATAAAACTCTTAGCAAAAAACATAGGCAAATATTCTTTGGCATACATTGTAGAAATATTTTCAGCCTCCCAAGGCAAAGCAGACAAAGGCAAAAATAAACAAATGGGACCTAATAAAATTAAAAGCTTTTGCATAGAAAAGGAAACCATCAATAAAACGAAAAGACAACCAACAGAATGGGAGAAAAATTTCCAAATGATTCAACCTACAAGGGGTTAATATTCAAAATACATAAATAGCTTATACAATTCAATACAAAGAAAAAACAACCCAATAAAAAATGGACAGAAGACCTAAACAGACATTTTTCTAAATAAAACATACTAATGGCCAACAGGCACATGAAAAGATGCTCAATACACTGATTTGAGAAATGCAAATCAAAACCTCAATGAGGTATCACTTCACATTGGTCAGAATGACTATCATCAAAAAGTCTGCAAATAATAAATGCTAGAGAAGGTGTGGAGAAAAAGGAACCCCCTTGCACTGTTAGTGGGAATGTAAATTGGTGCAGCCAGTATGGAAAACAGCAGTATGGAGATTCCTTAAAAAGATAAAAATAGAACTACCATATGATCTAGCAATTCCACTCCTGGATATATATCCAGAAAAAAAATTTAAATATTCGAAATGACACCTGCACCCAGTGTTTACAGGAGCACTATTTTGGGCTTCCAGTGTGGCTCACAATATAGGAGCACTATTTATAGTAGCCAAGACATGGAAACAACCCAAGTGTTCATCAACAGACAGCTGGCTTTAGGACATATCATACACACACACAGACACACAGACACACAGACACACACACACACACACACACACACAAAATTACCCAGCCATAAAAAAGAATGAAGTATTGCCATTTGCAGTAACATGGATGGACCTAGAGAATATTATACATAGTGAAGTAAGTCAGACAGAGAAAAATAAATACTATGTGATATCTCTTATATGTGGATTCCAAAATAATACAAATGAAACTATATGTAAAACAGAGACTCAAAGACATTAGAAAACAAACTTACAGTTACTAAAGGGGAAGGAGAGCGATAAATTAGGAATATGGGATTAACAGATACAAACTATTATACATAAAGCAGATAAACAACAATATTTAATATATATCACAGGGAATGATATTCAGTATCTTGTAACAACCTATAATGGAATATAGTCAGAAAAGTAAATAAATAAATAATTGAATCACTATGCTGGATACCTGAAACTAACACAATATTGTAAATCAACTGTACTTCAATAAAAGTAGTTTTTTATAATATGAGAATATTCCAAATGAATACAACTAAACGTCTAAAAATAAATTTAAAGATCAACATAATGTACAAACTAAACAAGAGCAGTTAAAAAACAAAATTAAGAACATAAATTAAGATATAAAAAATCTAATAAAGGGATAAACAGAGCCACATTTTTATAATATAGTAATAACCTTTAGAAACCTCTGGCAGTCTAATGGAGGAAAAAAAACAAGGAGTACACAAACACAAAAACCTTAGTAATTATACATTGGACTGAAGCATAGGTAGAATGCTAACAATTACCAAGTGGTTACACACTTGAAATGAAAGGCAAATACAGTCCACCCAATTAGAGAAATCAATATGTACTAAAAAAAAAAAAAAAGTCCATCATATAGAAACAAATCAATAAAATAAAGATAATCTAATAGAGTGAAAAGGTCAGAAGACTTGAACAGACATTTCACAGAACAGGGAGAAGAAATGGACAATAAAATTCTCTGAATAGATGCATACACTTCTAGAAAGTGTATATTAAAATAATACTATTTCACACCCATCAGATAGACAAAGATTAAGTATCCGACAATGCTGTTGATTTGTATGTAGGATTTCTAGAAGTATAACCGACTGATAGTGAGATCATAAATTATTAGAACCATTTCAGAAAAAAATAAAACTTAACATTATCTAGTAAAGTTGATTGTGCACCTTTCTTTTGATGTAATAAGTCCATTTGTGGATATAGACCTTAGAGAAACTCTAACATCTGGCATGTAGAAGAATGTGCATAGCAGTGATGTTTGAAACAAAACACTAGAGACATCGAAATTTACATTATGGGCAACATTGATAAATAAATTGTATTGTATTCATACAATGGAAAACAACATAGCAGTGAAATTTAAAGACCTACAACTATATGTCTCAGTGTGTGTAAATTTCATAAGGTTGAATGAATAAAGCGAGGGGCAGATAATACATATAGTCTGATCCTAGTTCTACAATTTATATACCTGAAAAATTAGAGTGTAATATTTCAGGATACGTATCTACATAGTAACGTTAAAATAAATTATGAACAATATTAAGGAAAGCTGTTACCTCCAAGAGAGAAGGAGGAAGAGGAGTATGATCAAAGAAGACTGCACAAAGGGATTCAAAGGTACTTATAATTTGGTATTTTGTATACTGCATGTTGGGTAAATAGTACTCTTTTTAAGACATTTTTCATAAATTATAAGTAAGAAAATGTTTCACACATTTCATACTAAAATACAAATAGAGCACCACAAAATGTATTTTCTGAAATTGTCCAGAGTTCACTTCAAATTTATTAATACTTGATAGAGGCTATTTACTAGAAAGTCCATATTAAAAGAAGACTGGGAGGAGTTCCCTTCGTGGCTCAGTGGTTACCGAATCCGACTAAGAACCATGAGGTTGCGGGTTCGATCCCTGGCCTTGCTCAGTGGGTTAAGGATCCGGCGTTGTCCTGAGCTGTGGTGTAGGTTGCAGACGCGGCTCTGATCCCGCGTTGCTGTGACTGTGGCGAAGGCCAGCAGCTACAGCTCCTGTTAGACCCCTAGCCTGGGAACAAAAAATAAAATAAAAGAAGACTGGGAAACTAAGAGATTATTATGTGAGTTGATTCTAAAGTGACTTTGATTCACCCCCTTTAGCTAATAAATTCATCTGTCTGGCCTGTTCATTTAGATACGTCTGTAATTACCATGCATGTGCTGTTGTTTCCAAGTTGAAAAGGAAGGTGACAGTGGTTACACTGCTCCACAAAAGTAACTATCTACCTGCTTTTTCCTTTTCATTCTGACCTAAAATGGAAATTTTGTTGAGATGAATTTTCTTTTTGATTAAGAATAAAATGTTATTGTCACAAAGTGAATTGAACCAGAACTGCTAAGGATCCAATCATACAGATGCTAAGTAAATGCTGTATTTACTTGATATGCTCAGGTTTTCTCTGTATTTCAAGGTATTTATAAATACTTGCACTAATAATTACCACCCATTATTAAGAACTGCTTACCCTTTTTTTTTCCTCAGTGAGCTGAAATCAATGTTTTAAAAAGATATTGTGCATGAAAAATATCCCTTAGAAGCTGTTCCCCAAAATTAACTTTAGTGATTCTGAGATCCTTTGGGATACTAAAGTGCAACAACAGCTCTAAAAGCATGCCTCTAAATTCCCCCACTAATGTACCTGAGGTTAAATCAAATGACTCATGACTTCTCTGGTATTTATGTTATTTTAGCAAGATCAATCTTTAAGTAGAAAAGAATTAGTAATTATGGTTGCTGTTATCATCTGTGAAATAATCATTTTAAGAACTTGAAAATGAGTCTTGCCATTTAAAAAATCCTATCTGATTTAATAAAACAATATTTCTAATACACCTATTTTTGCTTGTGATTTCTAAACAGTAAAATAAAGTGGCTTTCTTTGGAAAAACTACAAATATAAAATAAGTCCACTTTCCAATCTGTTATAAATTTGAAACTAATTTACCAGGAAATAAGTCAAATATTATAATTTAGTAAGGGAAAGAAACTGTGAATGTGAGCAAATTAAAAATAGAAAGTAGTCATATTCATGAAGCCTGTTGCTTTCTTCTAGTCAGGCTGTTGAAGAATCTCAGATATCTCCTGGGCAGTACTTTCTCCTTAATGTCCACAGTTTTGTTTCCCATTCCACCTATGTCTTATCATTTCATTCAGCATATCTAGGGACATGAACACCATGTATATCTTACACATTGTCAGTGTATCATGTCGACATTCAAAATCAGTTTTGGTGATAGAAATTAGAATAGTATTTGTCTGCATGGTGGTGGAGGGTAGCAGGGCAAGATCGGATTATTTTTGAGTGATGTTTTTGAGGTAACGGATATGTTCTTTATTTGAGCTGAATGAGAATAAGGCAATTATATTTGTAAATATTCATTTCTCTGTATATTTAAGACGTGTATTTCACCCTCCATAAATTTTGCCTCAATAAAGTATTAGCAAAAAAGAAGGAAATAATATAAATTACAGAATATCTTGATTCATATTTTACCTTAATATTTAGAATAAAATCCAAATATCTTACCATGGTTTGTGAAATTCTATGTAATCTCATTCCTATAATGTCTCTCCATCTTCCTTTCCTGACACTCTTTCCTCTGCTACTTAGTTTGCGCCATGTGGTTCTTGGCTGTTCTTTAAAACTAAATACCACACCAGCAGCAGCGATCGGAGCCTCCTGACAGCACGCGCGGCAGTGTCCAGACAGCTGGCACCACCCACACACTCCGAAGTGGAGCTGTCCGGAAGTGGAGCGCCACCACCGGCTGCCAGCCTGGGACTCAGATTCGAGGTGGAGGAGGAGGGGATGGAGCGGGGGCTGAAGGAAAAGGAAGAGGTGGGCCCCTGAATCCAAGGAGAACAGAGGAAGTTAAATCGATCCATGGCAAACTGGAAACTGAAATGGAAGACGTGTCAAAAGTTCTGCTTTTTTTCTGTTTGAAACAACTGGTGAAACTGAACAAGCTGGGAAGAAAATAGTAAGAGCGGTGAAAGATGAAGCCCTCCCCGAAGGCGCAGAAGTGAGGCGGGGTTAGCTGGAAGCCAGAGAGCCCCTCAGGACTTCCAGAAGGCCAGTGAGGTACCTCATGCCACCAAGGGGATTCTCTCTCTTGGCCAAGCAGCGGCCTCTGGAGGACGATAAGCAGCAGGTTGACTCAGCCTGGCTGGAAATGCTTATGTTACCCACAGGGTCACAGAGACGGAGCCCACAATGATCAGTCATCAATGCATAGGGATATGGCGACCAGATACAGTGCGGTCGTCGGCCGCATGCGGCAGCTGGAAAAAAAAAAAAAATCTAGAAGATGCTGGACTATTTCCAAGCCAAGCTGGTCCCGGCAAAGGGCAAGTTCAAAAGCGCACTGAGGAACCCAGAGATCACAACCAGCAGCTCACAAGCGCAGTGACGTCGCGCGGCCGCGGTATTGGACTAAGGGGAGCAGCGCGGCACCAAGGACTTGTTCTGCTTAACCCCAAGCAAGGGCCTGGGGCAGAAAGGGCAGAAAATAATTGAATAACAAAGCCAAGAACTATCAGAGCCTCAGCGACAGCAGTTGTGATGGCTGTAAGAGCCAAGCAACAGAGACCTCTCCCTAGGGTCATGCCTCAGAGGACCGGTTGCGGCATCTGTCCCTCCACTGCTCAAAAGGCAGCTTTGGGATGATAACTGACAAAAATACGGTGACTAGAATTTTCACTTTTAAAATTTATTGTAGGGAGTTCTCACCATGACTCAGAGGTAAAGAACTTGACTATCCATGAGGATGAGTGGGTTCCACCCCAGGCCTCGCTCAGTGGCTCAGTGGGTGGGGGTTCTGGCATTGTCATGAGCTGTTTTAGGTCATGAGCTGTTGTAGGTCACAGACACAGCTCGTATCCCGCAATGAATGCTATGGCTGTGGCATAGGCCTGTGCCTACAGCTCCTATTCCACCCCTAGCCTGGGAACTTCCATTTGCCTGGGGTGTGGGCCCAAAAGATAAATATGTGTGTGTGTGTGGGTGTGGGTGTGTATATAAATAGTAGTTATAGGTTCCAAAAGCTTTGAATTTGGTAGGTACTTATTTTCATGACCCCTCTTGCCTTGGTCTTTCCTAAGTAAACTTACAGTGACCTTGTAGCTTTCACCTTCTTTAGTTCGAATTCAAGATTTTTCTACTAGATCCCTGCTGGTATGGTGGTATGGTATGGGAAAGTAGACAGGTTCTATATAAATGCTTCAATTAAATCCCTGTTTTTAGTTGGGCTATGTCCTTGGCCTGTGATGTCCCAAGTGTGTGTTTGTTTTATTTTTTGGAGGCCCTGAGTCACATGGAGTTCATGGGCTCAGAATCAGATCCCAGGTGCAGTTGCATCCTACTCCACAGTTGTGGCACCCATGCCAGATCCTTTCATCCCAGCGGGGATGGAACCTGTGCCCTAACGCTGCAGCAGAGACTCTGCTGTCCCAGGCATGTGCCACAGCGGGAATTACCTAAGTGTTTTTGTTTGTTTTTGATTTTGTTTTTGTCATTTTTGGCCGCCCCGAAGCATATGGAGTTCCTGGGCCAGGGGACAGATCAGAGCCACAGTTGCAACCTAAGCCACAGCTGTGGCAACACCTGATCCCTAACCCACTATGCAGGCCAGGGATTGAACCCATGTCCCAGCGACTCAAAGGATGCCATGATCCTGTTGCACTACAGCGGAGGCTCCCTCAAGTGTTTTTTATTATATAAAATATTTTATTTCTTCTACCACCAAGTATAAGTGAGACAGGAAGGCATTTCTCCTGTGATTCTTTTTTTTTTTTTTTTTGCCTTTTATCATTTTAGGGCCGCACCCGCGGCAAATGGAGGTTCCCAGGCTAGGGGTCTAACAGGAGCTGTAGCTGCCGGCCTATCCCACAGCCACAGCAACGCGGGATCAGAGCCGCGTCTGCAACCTATACCACAGCTCACGGCAATGCCGGATCCTTAATCCACTGAGCAAGGCCAGGGATCGAACCCACAACCTCATGGTTCCTAGTCGGATTCGTTAACCGCTGCGCCACGACGGGAACTCCCTCCTGTGATTCTTGAGACAAGGTTCTAGTTAAGTCTCCCTGATTCCCAATAGGTTTTTGATATGGAAAATGCTCTGAGGCATTTTACAAGAATTACTTTTTCTCTCTTTCTTCCAGATCGTTAAGGAAATCTTCTTGGATAAGGCCCACAAAATTGTGGATGCCCCTGTAAAAATGCAGCTACAAGGAGTATCTCATTCTCACACTATACCTCAATCAATCTCTAGCATTTCATCCAAATGTCTAAGTGTTTCTCTGAATTTATGGCTATAGCAGTGGATTTACCTGTCTCTCCAGGTTTTGGGCTGGCATTTGTTCTGCAAATTCAGTTGGATGAGAAGTCCAAGAAATATAAATTCATTTTAAGCTTTTCTAGCATTTTCTTGTTATAGAACTGAAACAATGAATTCTAAGTTCTTTGCATGTTAGAGCTGAGACCAGAAGTCTCCCTCAACTCTAATTTAACACCAACCAATGAAGCAACATCATCATCTGTAAATGGCTACCTTTATATTTCACTGCCCCATATTCATCTATTGCAGATGGTCCAGATTAGAATGATGTCCTTAATTATTTCATTTCTCCCTTATCTTCTTTCCTTCTGGTATATATATTAATGACTTCATCTAGTTTGAAATTTCAATCTCTATACTGAGCAATAGAATTCAATCTATATTATG
>PVHT020000015.1:22140547-22214085 GCA_004024745.2 Catagonus wagneri | reverse complement strand
TTTTTGCCTTATCTAGGGCTGCACCCACGGCATATGCAGGTTCCCAGGCTAGGGGTCTAACAGGAGCTGTAGTCGCAGGTCTTTGCCACAACCACAGCAACGCGGGATCCGAGCCGCGTCTGCAACCTACACCACAGCTCACGGCAATGCTGGATCCTTAACCCACTGAGCGAGGCCAGGGATCAAACCCTCATGGTTCCTAGTCGGATTCGTTAACCACTGAGCCATGATGGGAACTCCCCAGCTGTAAATTCAGTGACAGTGTTTTACCTGATAAAGGCAAACAGTGGGACAGGGGAAATTATATCTGACTGGCTTTCTCAGGCCTTGTGCCAAATATTTGAATACAGATATGGATAGAGGTGGAATTTCTTTCATTTTATTAATAGCAAAAAATTACTATTATAATAGTAATTATAATACTTTTAGTCCTAAGGTATATAATTGATGGCATAAAAGTTAATCAAAAATTACATAAGAATGAACTCAGAGTTCCCATTGTGGCTCAGCAGTAAGGAAGCTGACTAGTAGCCATGAGGACGTATGTTCATTCCCTGGCCTTGTTCAGTGTGTTAAGGATCTGGCATTGCTGTTACTGCAAGCTGTGGTGTGGGTCGAAGATGCAACTCAGGGAACTTCCATACACCATGGGTGTGTCCCTGAAAAGAGGAAAAAAAAAAAGGAATGAACTCAAAACATAAGAAGAGCAGGTAGCTGCCTCAAATATAAAATTAGAGGCATACTTCCAAAAAAATGCACAAAATATCTTTGTTCATCCCGTGCAAACTTACTACCACTGATTTTAGGGATTTAATTGTAAAGATTCCTCACATGTGAAGTATATATCATTTGGCCATGAAATGGATATCCCTGTGTCACTCCCTTCTTGATTCTTTTGCCAGGACTGGTACCTGCATAAGTTGGCAGGGTTTTGCTATTTGTTACAGTCCAGTATTGTTACCTATTGTCACCATGCTATACATTCTATCTCCAAAACTTATTCCTCTTTCATACCTGGAACTTTGTACTCATTGACAAACAACCACATTTCACCCTCCCCCAGTTCCTTGTAACCACCATTCTACTCTCTGCTCCTATGACTCTATTTGACACTCTATTTGGCTTATACTTGAGACCATACAAACTTTTTTCATTGCTGGGATTATTTCACTAAGCATATCCTCCAAGTCCATCTATATTGTTCCAAGTGGCAGAATCACATTATTTTTTAAGGCTGAAAATATTCCATTGCATATGGATACCAATTTTCTTTATCCATTAATTGGTCAATTGACATTTCAGATGTTTACATATTTCGGCTCTTGTGAATACTGTTGCAATGAACATGGG
Organism: Catagonus wagneri; assembly: GCA_004024745.2. Classification (NCBI taxonomy): domain Eukaryota; kingdom Metazoa; phylum Chordata; class Mammalia; order Artiodactyla; family Tayassuidae; genus Catagonus; species Catagonus wagneri. Next base: position 22,212,735 of record PVHT020000015.1, on the reverse strand, counting down.
AGTACAGAATACTCTGAGATCCTAATTTCAATTGCACTGGATAAATACCCAGAAGAGGGATGGCTGTGTCACTGAATTACTCTATTTAACAATTTTTGAGTAATCTCCACACTGTTTTTCACAGTGTCTGTAACAATTTACCTCCCACCAATAGTGTACCAGGGTTCTCTTTCCTCTACAGGCTGTCCACACTTTTTTTTTTTTTTAATGCTAGCCATGCTAAAATGCATAAGGTGATCTCACTGTTATTTTAATTTGCATTTATCTGATGATAATGATATTGAGGACCTTCTCAAATATCTGTTGACTCTATTACATCTTCTTTGGACAAATGTCTGCTCAGGTCTATTTCTCATTTTTTTAATTGAGTTATTTGGTTTTTACTAACCAAACTGAGTTGAGTTGTCAGTTCCTTACATATGTGTAGGCATTGACCTCTTTCTTATCAGATATGTGATTTGAAAATATTTTCTTGAATTATGTATGATACCTTTTTATTTTGTTTACTATTTCTATAGCTGTACAAAGTTTTTTATTTGATATAGTCCTTATCTATTTAAGCTCTTTTTTTATGTCATATCCAAAAAAATTGATGCCAAGACCAAAGAGCTTCTCCCTCTATTTTCTTCTAAAAGTTATGGTTTCAGATCTTATGTTTAATTCTTTAATCAATTTCAGTTGATTTTTATATAGGGTACAACTTCATTCTTTTGGATGCAGATATCCAGTTTTTACAGCACTGTTTATTGAAGAGACTGTTTTTCCCGTTGTGTATTCTTGGTGCACCTGTCAGTAATTACTTGACCATATATGCAAGAGTTTATTTCCGGGCTATTATGTTCCATTGATTTGTCTGCTTTTATGCCAGTACCATAATTGTACTGATTACTTTAGCTTTGAAATACAGTTTAAAAATCAGGAATTGTAATGCCTCCAATTTTGTTTTTCTTTCTGAAGAGTGCTTGCACTATTTGGTGTTTTTTGTGGTTTCATGTGAATTTTGTGATTCTTTTTTTTGTATCTGTGAAAAATTTTTGGTAAGGATTACCTTGAAGCTGTAGATTGCCTGGGGTAGTATGGACAGTTTAACAGTACTAATTCTTCTAATGTATGAACATCGGACACTTTTCCTTTTATTTTCATCTTCAGTTATTTTTACTAATGTTTTATGATTTTCAGTGTACAGATCTTTCACTTCCTTGGTTAAATTTATTCCCAAGTATTTTATTCTCTTGGACACTATTATAAATGGGATTGTTTTCTAAATTTTTTGGTGAGTTTGTTGGTAATTTTCACAAATATAATTGGTGTTTGTAGGTGGATTTTGTCTTACAACTTTACCAAATTTGCTGATTGGTTCTAACAGTTTTTTTGTTGTAGATTTTAGGACTAAATGGACTATTCTCATGTGTTCTGCAAATATAAAAATTTTACTCCTTCTTTTCAGAGATGGATGACTTTTATTTTTCTTGCCTGATTGCTCTGTATAAAACTTCTAGTTGTATGTTGAAGTAAGTGGCAGGAGTAGACATCCTTGCTTTGTTCCTGATCTTACAGAAAAATCTCTTAGCTTTTTAACATTTAGTGTTATTTGTATAAATATATGGCCTTTATGATGTAAAGGTACATTTCTTTTATGCCTAATTTGTTGAGGGTTTTTTATGAAAAGTTACTGAATTTGGTCAAATGCTTTTTCTGCATCTATTGAGGTTATCATATGATCTTTATCCTTCATTCTGATAGGTGGTATATCACACATAGATATGCATATATTGAGCCATCATTGCATCTAGGGGTAAATTTCACATTATCAGGGTGTATAACACTTTTAATGTGCTACTGAATTTGGTTTGCTAGTATTTTGTTGAGGACTTTTGCATCTATGGTCACCAGAGATATTTACGTATAAGTTTCTTTTCTTGATGAATCCTTGTTTAGCTTTGGTATCAGGGTAATGCTGGACTCAAAAAAATGAGTATTAAAGTGTTTTTTGCTCTCCAGCTTTTTGGAAGATTTGAGAATAAGTTTAATTCTTTAAATGTATGATAGAAATCATTAGTGATGCTAATTCCTTGGTTTCTCTTCTTTGGAAGATCACTTATTACTGCTTTAATATCTTATTCTTTTTGGGTATGTTCAGATTTTATATTTTTTTCATGATTCAGTCTTGATAGGTTGTATATTTCAAGGAATTTATCCTCAAATTCTAGATTATCTAATTACTTGTTGCATATTTGTTCACTTCTAATTGTCCTTATAGATATTGTGAACAGCAATACTTAAAATCATTACCAAATTAGCATATTTAGATTACCAAAGATAATTCAGCAAACCTCCCAGGGAAGGAAGAAAAATATTTTTGTATAAATTTGGAGTGTGGGAGAAGATGGGATGGATTTAAAAATATTGAATTTTAACGATGTCTTCATATTGTCAATTGCATATCTTCACCTTCAACTTTCTAAAATAAGACAGGCTCGTATTTTCAAATGTCTATTGAACATTTTATTCAGATTTTGAAAGTAATTCAAATTTAATATGCCTAGGATCAAAATATCTTATTTGTGTGTTTCCAAATATAATGCCATCTCTAAAAATCAGTTAAGTCTGAATAGGAATCTAATTTATCCTAGTCTGTTTTGTCCCCCTAATTCATAACATATATCTAATTAGTTACTTCTGAAATGTCTCTTAGATTCACCACCTCTTTCCATTCTCATTAGCAACATCTTAGTTCAGATTCCTCATATTGTCTCACAAAAGGAATAATGTGAAAAGTTTTACCATTTCCATTATCTTCCAACTGTGATTAATAACCAATATCTCAGCTCATTTCGTATTATCTTTCCAAAACTATTAATGTTTTAACTTCAAGAAAAAGGAAGTTGAACTCAGAATGAGTTAGATGTAAGAAGTACTGATAAAGCAAAAAATTATTAAATGTATATGTCAATCTATCTACCACTAACTGCAAAAACCACTATTGTTAATAATAACTACTTTGGTGGATATTCAACCAGGAGGAATTAAATACTAGAACAAACATAAGCTGGGAGGGGTACGATCTGGGAAAAGTATTCTTTTTTTCTTTGATTTATAAGCTAGACAAGTGTGAAGATGTGAAATAAACAAATTTGCAAAATATTGATATTTAATCATGGAGATAATAACATGACAGATCATTAGACCATTCTATCTAAAATCCAACCACATAATTGTCCACAAAAGGTTTCAACGAATATCAAAAATAAATGCTATATTGCCTGTATTACAATCCAGAATTAGTAGTGGAAATTTAACTAAAATTCCATATGTTTGGAAATTAAAAAAAAAAACACTTTTCATTTAACTAACAGATCATAGGCAAATAAAATGGGAGTACATAATTTGAAGTGGATGATGATGGCAAAAATACACATAGCTTGTGTAATACAGCTAAAGAACTACTTAGCTGATGTAATGAATTACCTCTACACTGCCCCTATTGCTGTTCCTTCATGAAATAAATTTTGACTCTTTTTGTACACATTCCTTCTACTGCTTCTATATGACCTTATTTCTCTTTACTTTTCTACATTTTTTAAAAAAATTAAAAAGGCCTACAAGCTCAGATAAATACAAATATTATAAATTATAGTTTACTCTGTCATCATCTGTGATGGTCTGCACTGTATTAAACCAAGTTTCCACACTGCAGTACCAACCCCCAGTACCTCAGAATATAACTGTGCTTGGAAATAAAGTCTATAAAGGCATGATTAAGATAAAATATGGCCATTAGTGTGGGACCCTAATCCAATATGACTAGAGGACTTAAGAATAGGAAGAGATGCCATGAGTGGTTTGTACAAGAGGGACAACATGGCAAGAGGCTGTAATAATGGAGTCATCAGCAAGCCAAGGAGGTAGGTTTCAGAGGAAACCAACCCTCTGGCAACTTGACCTTCAATTTTCAGCCTCTAGCATAATGAGAAAATAAATTTCGGTTATTTTAGTCACCTAGCCTATGCTATTTGTTGAATTACTTGGGACTACTTCACAATTCTTGGCAGTAATTTTGAGTTATCAGCCAACCAAAAGGTACATTTTATACTACAGCTACTTTAAGCACCTCACGAGAGGTAAATTTCATGTATTTTTGTTTTTTTGCTTATCTGTTGTTGAGCAAAAATCGACCTTTGTGTATGATTAATGCACTTTTATCCTTTGGTGATTATGGACTGAGGGAATCAAAATTCATTAAGCTTCCAAACCATCCACCCAGAAGTTTTCATTCTTAGAGATTAAAAAAAAAAATAACTGGAAGAGTAATCCTGATGATTTCTAGAATATGTTTAAGTAATCTGACTATTAGTTTGAAAGGATAATTAGAGAAATAATGTCCTAGTATTAGTCTTCATTACTAGAAAAACTTTTAGGAACAGGGGGCATTAGAAAAAGTGTTTCAGGTGGAAGAGGAGATAACCTTAAGAAGACTATTCTCATATATGGCTAAGTCCCCTGTCGGTCATTGCCCTTCATTAAATGAAGCAATCATGCGTATGCCATTTACACAAGGTAGGTTTATAAAAAGAGAGCCTTCACTGAAAATATTATCAATTAGAAACTTCTTTATAATTCCACTCTATAAAAAAACAGTTTATATGCTTAAATAAGGCCCCAAGTCTTCTTGTGATCTGTCAATCACATAAGAAAATTGAACAATCTGGGCCTTTGAGAGAAAATAGTGATAAAAAGCAATTCACACACACTTGTAATAATGCAGGCTTTCAGGTCCATTAATTTTTCATCCATGGGCTAATGAATATAATAAACTAGAGATGAATCTTTTTAAACAAAATGGGATTTCTGTTCACAATAGGAGTAAAAGCAAAATGCTTAATAATGAAAATAAGATTATCCATTTATTGTCACTAGGCTTTGGTATTTGAAGTCTAATATATAGAATCTTATATTTAGAAAGGACATTAAAATTATTTATTTTAGTTGTTCCCAATAAGAGGATTCCCTGCCTTAGAATTTCTGATCATTTTTAGAAAATACAGAATTCTGTACCACACGCACACTGAATCAAACTTTCTGGGTGCAGGGCCCTTGTATCTGAATTTTAAGCCAGCATCACAGTTCTGATAGGAATCCAGGTTAAGAACAACTGCTTTAGTCTAACCCCCTATACAATTTTAAAATGTCTTCTATAAAATTTTTCTGTAAAGAGACATGCAACAAATATTTGAGACTTTGTAGACCATACAGTCTCTGTCTGACTGGCCAACTCTGCCATTGTAATGTGAAATAATACATGAACAATATGTAAATGAATAAGCATAGCTGTGTATCATACAAAAATTACTCACAAAAACAGAGGGAGATCAACAAAAATGGTGCAGAATCTCTGAAAATTCTCTCCTTCATAAAAGCAATGAAAAAATATACCAAAATGGAATCCTTTTTAAAGCTATGGAAATTCACCAAAATCTTGCAGCAATCTGAACAAAGTCTATTTGAGGGAAAAAAAGGCAGGGCCTCAGTAAGAAGAATAAACTTTATGGGTTTTTAACTTCCCTTATTATCAATTTTCCCTCCCCTCCAACTCCACAGTGGTTTTGAAAATGACCAGCCAATCCGAGGGGGCATATTGGGGCTTCGCAGTCACCAGAGGTGGCACAATGGAACTGGGGCCCATTCAGAACCTCATTCCCAGAGAACTGTCAGTATTCGAGCTCTCTGTTGGTTCCCTGGAAGACCCCACTTACAACTTTGCTTTTATTTGACCTGACATGGAACTTGCCCAGCATGAAAACTTTTCCCTAGGTACATATGTCAAAGAAAAAAAAGAGAGAAATTAGAGGAGATTGATTAAATTTGTAGCTGTCTGAAGTAGACTACCGAAAAAGCTTAAACAAAAAACCTAGGAATGAAAATGTTCAAGGAAGCTTTGAAACGCTCAGAGACATTCCTTGGAAGTGTAGATGGTTCATGTATATAGCTGTGTATACGTCTATGGCTATATACATGTTCAAGAAAGATATGAGAAAGCCTTAAGCCCTCACCTCTGGCTAACTTTGAGATTTTATACTAGCAGGAAGTAAAATATAAATTTTGGAAGAATATAATAAATTGGAATTTTCAGTTTTCTGGCTGAGTGTTGAATGTGAATCTGAACAAACACAAGGGCTCTTTAGAAAAGACTGGGTGAATTATTGGTTCCACATAACCACTAAGTTAATTGAGCAGAAACTTAAGTGTTCACACACAGCAAAGACTTCATAGAATTAGTTTAGAAAATTAACTTAACAATAACAAACCAGCAACATCACCAAATCCTAGATCAGGATGATAATTACCAAAGTTTCTATGTTATATTACTCAAAAAATTCAGTTTTCAGCAAAAAAAAGTATGAGATGAGCAAAGAAACAAGCAAGTATGGCCCATCTAAAGGAAAAATGCAGTTAATAGAAACTCTTCCTGAGAATGTCCAAACATTGTACTTACTAGACAGGCTCTAAATCAGCTATTTTAAGTATGTCCAAAGAACTAAAGGAAACCATGTCTAAAAAAATTAATAACCAAATTGAGAATATCAAAAACATAAATTATAAAAAACAAATAGAAATGCTTGAGTTGTGAAAAATTCTCCAGAGGTGCTCAAAAGTAGGTTTGAGCAGGTAGAAAAAAGAATAAGCAAACTTTAAGAAATGTTCATTGAGAGTATCTAAGAAACAGAAAGAAAAAAAATGAAGAAAAATGAACAGAGGCCCAGAGACTTGTAGAGCACCATTAAGAACAATTAATATGTACATAGTAGGAGACCCAGAAAGATAGAAAAGAGCAAACTGATGAGAAAGTCTATTTGAATAAATAATGGTCAAAATCTTGCTAAATTTGATTTTTGAAAATTAATAAAATCATCCAATAAACTCAACAAACTTCAAGTAAAAGAAACTCAAGGGGATCCACAAAGAGATACATCATAGTGAAATGCTTAAAAGCCAAAAATAGAGAATCTTTAAAGAACCAAGAGAGAAGTGATTCATCAAGTATAAGGAACCCTCAATAAAGTTAACAACAGTTTTCTAATCAGAAACCATGGAAGACAGAAGCAGTGGGGATGACATTTTAAGATGCTAAAAGACAAAGACTGTAAGCCATTAATTCTATATCTAGCAAAACTCTACTTCAAAAAATAAAAAACTGAAAATATTCCCAGAAAAAAATATTGTTGTAGATCTATTCTACAAAAATACTAAAAAAAATTCTTCAGACTGAAAGCAAGTGACCTCACTCAGGAGTTCAAATAAGAAAGAAATGGAAGGATGCTAGCCAGTAACTCAAATCCACGTGATTAAATCAGGAGCACTGGTAAAGGTAACTATAGGTAAAAGTGTCAACTGAAAAAAATGCACATTCTAAAAGCTGAGAGTTACGATTTATTCAACAGGCATTCTGAGGACTTCAAGCCTGAGACACAGCATCTCATATAATGCTGAGAAATTCTGCTGAAGAGGCAAAGGAGGGAAGAGCCAGGATACAAAGGAGTTTTTAGTTGGAATCAAAAATTACTATTAATTAAAGGAAACCAGTTATCTCAAGGAATTTACCATTTTTTATATATGGGAAGATGCAAGAGTCTGGGCTCACTGAAATCATTCCTTTGACATGCATCTCAGCTCTCTGGGGTCAGTATCCTGTCTTTTCTCATCCCCAGTCTCCTCAGAGTAACTCTTGGGGGTGACTGTAGCATTCTGTTTCAATCCCAAATTCCCTCATGGCTCATAGTCAGGGTGCCTATAAAGTGGTGACTTGATGGCTATAACATACTGATATGACAGGTAATATTTTGTATTCACATAAGAGACAATATATCTTTGCTTGTACTATTTTCTCTTATTTAATATTAGAGAACTGCATAAATGATCACTTATATGTTGATAGACACAGAATGTATAAAGAATTAATTTTTATCAGAGCAATAGCACAAAGAAGGGCAGTGGGAATGGAGATTATAAAGAAGAAAAATTTTTTTTTGATATGATTGAAATTAAGTTGGTATTAATCTGACATAAATTACTATGAGTTAAAACATTAATTGTCATGTCCAGAGAAATTATAAAAATAAATACTAAAAATATACCAAAACAAGCAGGGAATTAAAATAATGCATAAGAAAGTATTAACACAAAGCAACAGAAATAAAAGCAAAGATAAACCAGTGGGACCTAATCAAGTTGACAAGCTTTTGCACAGCAAAGGAAACCAAAAAGAAAACAAAAAAACAACTTACAGAACGGGAGAAAATAGTGTCAAATGATGCAACTGACAAGGGCTTAATCTCTAAAATATACAAAAAACTTGTACAACTCAACAGCAAAAAAGCCAACAACCCAATTGAAAAATGGGAAAAGGGCCTGAATAGACATTTCTCCAAAGAAGATATATAGATGGCCAACAAGCACATGAAAAAATGCTCAGCATCACTGATTATTAGAGAAATGCAAATCAAAACTACTATGAGATACCACCTCACACCAGTCAGAATGGTCATCATTAATAAGTCCACAAATAACAAATGCTGAAGAAATGTGGAAGAAAAGGGAACCCTCCTGCACTGTGGGTGGGAATGTAGATTGGTACAACCACTATGGAAACCAGTATGAAGGTACCTCAGAAGACTAAATATAGAACTACCATATGACCTAGCAATCGCACTCTTGGGCATATATCTGGACAAAACTTTCCTTGAAAAAGATACATGCACACGCATGTTCACTGCAGCCCTATTCACAATAGCCAAGACATGTAAACATCCCAAATGTCCATCAACAGATGGTTGGATTAGGAAGATGTGGTATATATACACAATGGAATATTATTCACCCTAAGAAAGAATAAAATAATACCATTTGCAGCAACATGGATGGAATTAGAGACTCTCATACTGAGTGAAGTAAGTCAGAAATAGACAAATACCATACGATATCACTTATATCTGGAATCTAATGTACTTTACAAATGAACCTTTCCATAGAAAACAAAATCACGGACTTGGAAAACAGACTCGTGGTTGCCAAGGGGGAGGGGGAGGGAATAGGATGGTCTGGGAGTCTGGGGTTAATAGACATAGACTATTGCCTTTGGGTTGGAAAAGCAAGAAGATCCTGCTGTATAGCACCAGGAACTATGTCTAGTCATTTGTGACGAATCTATATATGTATGCTTAACTGGGTCACCACGCTGTACAGTTGAAAAACTGACAGAAAACTGTAAACCAGCTATAATGGAAAAATAAAAATCATTATATTAAAAATAAAATAAATTAAATCCAAAAAAAGAGAAAGTATTAACAGAACAGGAGATAGCAATTGAAGAATACAGGAACAAAAAGACATAAGACATAGACAGAAAACAAATAACAGAACTGAAGATATAAATCTTATTTATTGTTAATTCTATGGTTTATAAATGAGTAAAATATTCCAGTTGAAAAGACGGAGGTCAAAAGAATGAAATTTAAAAGGTATTATATGCCTTCTATAAAAAACATAGTTTAGACTAAAAATATAGATGTGTTGAAAGTAAAACAATGGAAAATTATATACTATGGAAACAGTAGCCAAAAGAGACCTGGAATGCCCATATTAATATCAAACAAAATAGACTTTAAAACAAAAATTGTTACTGAGACAATCAGGAGATTTTATGATGATTAAAGTGTAAGGTCATAAAAAGGTATATACATATATAACCTAAAAAGTATAAATATATATGACTTAAATACAGAGCTCCATAATACATAAAATAAAAACTGACAAATTTTAAGAAGGAAATAGACAATTCACCATAATACTTGGATACTTCAATATCCCACTTGTAATAATGGATAGAACTGGACAGAAAAACAGTGAGGAAATAGATTTGAATATGACAGTAAAGCAATGAGGCCTAATAGACTTCTATAAAACATTCCAACTAGAAACAGCAAAATGTATATTCTTCTCAAGCACACATGGAACATTCCCACAAAGGGACCATATGTGAGACAATGAAATAATTTTCAATAAAGTTAAATTATTGAAACTATACAAATTATTCTCTAATGAATAAAATATTAAAAAAAAACAACAAAAAAGAAAAGAAAAAATGGAATGAAATCAGGAATTAAAACAAAGGAAATTTGGGAGTTCCCATCATGGCTCATTGGAAATGAATCTGACTAGTATCCATGAGGATGCAGGTTTGATCCCTGGCCTTGCTCAGTGGGTTAAGAATCCAGCATTGCCTTGAGCTGTGGTGTAGGTCACAGATGTGGCTCTGATCTGGTGTTGCTGTGACTGTGGTGTCGGTTGGTGGCTACGCTCTGCAGCATCCTCGGTACCCTATCCTGGGAACCTCCATATGCCATGGGTGTGGCCCTAAAAAGACCAAAAAAAAGAAAAAAGGAAATGTGCTAAATTCATAAGTATGCAGAAAGTAAACAACAAATGTCTACATAACCAATGGTCCAATTAAAGTGACAAGGGAAAACAGAAAATATTTTGAGAAAAATGAAAATAAATATGCAACATAAACTATACAGAATACAGCTACAGTAGTGTTTAGAGGAAAATTTATAGCTGAAAAGACATTAAAAAAGAAGAAAGATCTCAAATTAATAACCTAATGTCTCACCTTAGGACACTAGAAAATAAAGAGCTAACTGAACACAAAGCGTAGGAATGATATATAAATATTAGAGTGGAAGTAAATGAAAAAGAAGAGAAAAAACAGTAAAGAAAACTAACAACCAAAAACATGGTTCTTTGAAAAGATCGATAAATTTAACAAAATTTTACCTCGAAAAAAAAAAAGGAGAGAGAGGGAGAATACTGAGATTATTACAATAAAGAATGAAAACAGGGATTATCGTACCAACTACATAGAAATTTTAAAAAGATTATAAGGAAATGCTATGAATAATTATACACAACAAATTATACAGCTTAGATGAAATAGACAAACCTGTGGAAACGCGAAACTGCTGAAACAGAATCAAGAACAATTTAATTAGACCTTTATCAAGTAAAGACCTTAAATTATTTGTAAAAAAATTCCTGTCCTCCCCCCCCGAAAAGCCTAGTACCAAAAGGCTTCCATGGTTAGTTCTGCTAAACATTTTTAAATTAATAATGATCTTTTACAAACTCTTCTTATAAATGAAAGAAGAAATATTTAACAGCTCATTCTATGAGGCCAATATTGCCGTGATATCAAAACTAGATAAATAGGAGTTCCTGCTGTGGCTCAGCAGTTAACGAAACTGACTAGTATCCATGAGGATGCAGGTTCGGTCCCTGGACTTGCTCCATGGGTTAAGGATCCGGCATTACCACGAGCTGTGATGTAGGTCACAGATGCGGCTCAGATCCCGCGTTGCTGTGGCTGTGGCATATGTTGGCAGCTGTACCTCTTATTCAACCCCTAGACTGGGAATCTCCATACACTGCAGGTGTGGCCCTAAAAAGACAAAAAAAAATGATAAATACATCACAAGAAAGCTGTAAACCAATGCATAGAGATGTAAAAATTATCAAGAAAATACTACCAACCTGAATCTAGCAGCCTATTGAAAGGATTCTACATTATGACTAAACGGAATTTATCTCAAGAATACAAAGTTGGTTTAATATATGAAAATCACGATAATACATCATGTTAATAGAAAAAGGAAAAACTGTGATTTAATCAACAGATAAAATGAATTTGACAACTCTCTTTCATGATTAACAAAAACAATTAACTAGCTACAGAAAAGAACTGTCTCAAACAGAAAAGGCTACCTATACAATGTACATATCTAACATGCTTTTTGCTGAAAGAATTGTCTTAATCTTATGATTAGGAACAAAACAAGGGTATCTGTTCTTGCCATTTCAGTCTACACTGTACTGGAGGTTCTATCAAGAGCAATGAGAAAAATAATAAATGAAAGGATTCCAAACTTTTGGAAAAAGTAAAATATATATGTTACAGAGGACATGGTCTTCTATACGGAAAATCCTAAAGAATCCACACCAAAAAATACTAGGTTCCATAAATAACTTCAGTAAGACATCAGGTTACAAGATCAATGTACCCAAATCAATTGTATTCCTACAGTAGCAATTAACTATCATAAAATTAAATATCCATTTACAATAGTATGAACAACAATAAAATGCTTAGGAATAAATGTGAGCAAAGCTATGTAAAACTTGTATAATGAAAACTAAAAAGCATCATTGAAAGAAATTTTGGGTTCTCTATTCTGTTCCAGTGATCTGTATATCTGTTTTGGTACCAGTACCACATTGGACAGCTGCATGTAAATCAGTGAAACTGAAACACACCCTCACACTATGCACAAAAATAAACTCACAATGGCTTAAAGACATAAACCTAAGACAAGACACCATAAAACTCCTAGAAGAAAACATACGCAAAACATTCTCTGACATCAACCATACAAATGTTTTCTTAGGTCAGTCTCCCAAGGCAACAGAAATAAAAGCAAAAATAAACCAATGGGATCTAATCAAACTGACAAGATTTTTCACAGCAAAGGAAACCATTAAAAAAAAAGAACTGAAAAGACAACAACCTACAGAATAGGAAAAAATAGTTTAAAATGATGCAACTGACAAGGGTTTAATCTCTAAAATGGGCATATATCTGGACAAAACTTTCCTTGAAAAAGATGCATGCACCCGTATGTTCACTGCAATGCTATTTACAATAACCAAGACATGGAAACAACCTAAATGTCCATCAAAAGAAGAATGGATTAAGAAGATGTAGTATATACACACAATGAAATACTACTCAACCATAAAAAGAACAAAATAATTCTATTTGCAACAACATGGATGGAACTAGAGACTCTCATACTAAGTGAAGTAAATCAGAAAAAGACAAATATCATATGATGTCACTTATATCTGGAATCTAATAAATACCACAAATGAACCTTTGTACAGAAAAGAAACTCAAGGACTTGGAGAACAGATTTGTGTTTGACAAGAGGAGGGAGTGGGATGGACTGGGAGTTTAGGGTTAATAGATGCAAATTACTGCATTTGGAGTGGATAAGCAGTGAGATCCTGCTGTACAGCACAGGGGACTATTTCTAGTCACTTGTGATGGAACATGATGGGGGACAATGTGAGAAAAAGAATATATGTTAAAAAAATAAAAAAATTAAAACAAATAAATGGCAAGGCATCCTCTGTTTGTAGATTGGAACACTATTGTTAAAATGGTAATAATCCTCAAAGTGATCTACAGACCCAATATAATCCCTATCAAAATCACAGATGTCATTTTTCAGAAGCTGATTTTTAAAGCCGTACAAAAATGCAAAATGCTCAGAATGGCAAAAGGAATCTTGAAATGGCAGAATAAAATTGTAAGCATTCTGATTTCAAAATTATTACAAAGTTACAGTAATTAAGATTGTTTTACAGGCCTAACGATAGACATAAAGAAAAATGGGAATTAATTGTCTAGAAATTGACTTTTATGGTCAATTGATTTTGGACAAGGTTATTAAGACAATTCCTTGGATAAGAAAAAATCTTTTTAGCAATGGTGCTGGAACAACTGGATATCCACATGCAAACAAAGGAAATTGAACCCCTACCTCATACCATATCCAAAAAATAAACTAGTTCAAAGAGCTAAATGTAAGAGCTAAATCTATAAGCTTCTTAAAAGAAAATATAGGTGTAAATATTTGTGACTTTGGCTCAGCCAATAATTTCTTAGATATGACACCTAAGGCACATGCAATCAGAAAAAAAAATAAACTAGACTTCATTAAAATAAAAATTTTGTGCCTCAAATGACATCACAATAGTGAAAAGACAGCCTATAAAAGAAAACATTCGCAGTTTATTGCAGTACTATATACAATAGTCAAGACATGGAAACAACCTAAATGTCCATCGACAGAGGAGTGGATAAAGAAGCTGTGGAACATATACACAATGGAATTTTACTCAGCCATTAAAAGAAAAGAAATAACGACATTTGCAGCAACATGGATGGACCTGGAAATTATCATGCTAAGTGAAGTCAGTCAGACAATGAGACACCAACATCAAAAGCTATCACTTACATATGGAGTTTAAAAAAAGGACACAATGAACTTCTTTGCAGAACAGATCCCGACTCACAGACTTTGAAAAACTTATGGTTTCCAAATGAGACAAGTTGGGGAGAGGCGGGATACACTGAGGGTTTGGAATGGACATGCTATAAAATTTGGTTGTGATGATTATTGTACACCTATAAATGTAATAAAATTCATTAAGTAATTTAAAAAAGAAAACATTTGCAAAACATTTATCTGATATCATATGAAATCATATATTGTATATATACATGATAATCATTTAGTCGTTTTATCAGGGCTCTCAAAGTTATTTTAGCTAATATTTAGCTTTTTAAAATACTTTATTTCTGTGGGTAAACGAGTTCCTGGGGCTTCCTACTCTGCTGCCTTTCTGATATCACCTTGAATTCCAAGGTTTTAAAATCTATTATGCCTCCTTTTTGTGTTCTAGGCTAAATATCACTGCCTTAATTATGCTCTAAAACGTAGCAGTGTCTATCTATTTCCCCATGATTCCTGATAGAAAGTGAAGTTTGGCAATTTCTTGGACAGATTTTTTTCAGAGCAGGTAAATCCTTTCATGCCTTATACACCCATGTTTTTTTCAATTCCTTTTAATGACATTTTTAAATGATCTTAAACTATGGCAAATGTCAAAAGAGCAGAAATGAGCTTTAACAATAAATCTTCTCTTCTTTCTTATCACCCATCAATAGTGTACCCTCTTCCCCAGACTTTAGTTCATTTTGGACATAACCTGCTTAAAAACTCTTCCCATTGTCTCCTTCAATACAATCACAACACTTTACAAATCTAGGTTCAAAATAAAGCCTCATTTGTACTTTGAGTGATAGATTTGGTTGTTTTTTTTCTTTCTTCACATTATTATTCACAATCAGTCATAACTTCATTTATGATAACATTCATCCCTCTTTAATCATTATCTTAAATATTTAAGAGTCTCACATGATGGTATCAGACATATCTTTTTGTTTAACTCTCATCTTTTATGAAGAGCAGGGAAATGCAGTGGCATTCAAATATTTCAATTGATGTAAATCCACAATTATCTTAAAATGAAAATTTTACTCTTAAAAAAAAAGGGAGTCAAGAAAAAAAAAGGAGCATCCACTTCCTTGCAGCTAATTAGAAAACAACAATCAGTCCTTTACCAGATTATGTCTTAAAAGCACAGCGTTACTGACCTTTATTAAGCACCTATCTTGTGGCCCCATCCAGCCCTGTAATCTTGTAGTTACATTCCTGTACACTCTTTATTCCCTTGAAGAAAATAATGTACTTATATTCTATATTAGTTTCCTATGATTACTATAACAAAGCACACAAATCAAATGGCTTAAAACAACAGACATTTATCCTCTTACCCTTCTGGTGGCTCTAAGACTGAAATTAAGGTGTCAAAAGGGTCATGCCTTGATTTTTGCGGGTGGCTAGCAATCCTTAGCATCACCTGTCATTCAACTGTATCACTCTCATTGCTATCTCGGCCTTCATAGGGCATTTTCCCTGTATGTCACATCTATGTCTCTGCTCTTCTTCTTTTTAAAATAAATTTTAATGGAGAATGTTTAATTTACAAAGTTGCTGTTAGTACAACAAAGTAAATCAATTACACATATACATATATATGTAAATATGTCTGTGTGTGCCTGTGTGTGTGTGTGTGTGTGTATTCCTTTTCAGATTATTTTCCCATGTAGATTATCAGACAACATTGAGTTAAAAAGAAAGAAATAATGCCATCTCCTCTTCTTATAAAGACACCAATCATGTTGAATTAGGGCCCAATCTAATTATCTAATCTTCTCTTCATTATATCTGTAAAGACCCTATTTCCAAATAAGGTCACATTCACAGGTTCTGGAGGTTAAAACTTCTGCATATCTTTTTGTGTTACACAATTCAATTCATAGCATAATCTAAAGTCGGATTTTAAAAATGATTAAATCCAAAATACCTCCCATCTTTCAATTACTTTGATAAGCATCACTGCAGCCATTCTAAATTGCATCTTCCAGCAGTACAGAGAATTGCTGAAGATGATGAGATATTTTAGTAGAACTAAATTCTAATTAACTTTGTAACTGATTAATTTTGTCAATATTTTTCAGGAAACAGGAAATGGATTTAAAGAGTAATGCAGATTTTCACAGGTGGCAACAGATGAGGACCCAGATGCTCACAAATCCTTTCACACCTCAGTGGAATATGCACTGCTTAGAGTAAAACTGTAAAAAAAAAAAAAAAAATAGGGAAGGCAGGCAATACAACTGACCTCTTAAAACTTTTCTGTTTTTTTATCTATGTTGTAGTAGAAATAATAAGAAATAGGAATATGGCCAGAATTAAGGCAATAAAAGTTCACAAGAAAATCATACCCATTTAATCTGTTCCTGAACAAAACAAGTTCTATCTGTAATGTGTCCACTAAGCATACTTCTATGTTAGTTTAGAAATAAAATATATTGTCATATACAATGCAATATAGTAAAACTCTCTCTTGGACACATTATATATTAAAATTAAAGCAGTTCCCTTAAAATTGTGGAAGATACTTCTTTCAAGGCATTGCTTAGAAATGAAAAGCTGTAATATAAATCTGGACTTTTTCTAGATTAAAATCCCAAACTTGCCCGTTGTGGCTCAGCATTTAGCGAACCCAGATAGCATCCATAAGGACATGGTTTTGATCCCTGGCCTCACTAGGTGGGTTAAGGATCTGGCGTTGCCATGAGCTGTCCTCTAGTCTGCAGACGCAGCTTGGTTCCCACGTTGCTGTAGCTCTGGCGTAGGCTGGCAGCTACAGCTCCGATTAGACCCCTTGGCTGGGAACCTCCATATGCCATGGGTGCGGCCCTAAAAAGACAAAAGGACCAAAAAAAAAAATCCCAAACAATAAAAAGTGTCTCTAGATATTTATACTATTGTCCTTGCTAACACTAAATGATATGTTTATTAAAATGTGTGTCCTTCCCCAGTGGGAAAATAGTGTTATAATTTAAGGGAGAGACTTTGTACAAAACCATTCCTCTTTGCCAATGCCTTTAAAATGATCATGAACACATAGTAGGTACTCAGCAAGTATCTCTGATAATTAAATTAAAGGATCCTGGAAAAAACGGATATTAACCCCATAATAAGACCTGTACTGTCATATTATTCAATCTTTACAACTGTTTTTCTTTTAATTAAAATTGGAAAATGAATGTCAAACCATTTTAAATTGTAAAGTTCCTTACAAATGTAAGTTATTAATATAATTAATGTGTTGATAAATGATATTTATAAAAATGAAAGATTTTTCCCCCCTTTGGGTCATTTATTATTTTCCTTATAAGTACTTTGATTTTTCCATTAAATTAATTTCTCTGGTTCATATTGTAAGATGGGTTTGGAATGCCCTCTATGTGAAATATATGCATGGCTGAGAGAAAAACTAATTGTGTCCATATTGCAGGACTTAAAATTTATTGATAAAATTAAGCTTCGCCATAGTTGGAATATATTTGTGAGGCATCCAATTTAAAAATGCTTTATAGGGAGTTCCCGTTGTGGCTCAGTGGTTAACGAATCTGACTAGGAACCATGAGGTTGCGGGTTCGATCCCTCGCCTTGCTCAGTGGGTTAAGGATCTGGTGTTGCCGTGAGCTGTGGTGTAGGTTGCAGACACGGCATGGATCCCACATTGCTGTGGCTGTGGTATAGCCCAGCGGCTACAGCTCCGATTAGACCCCTAGCCTGGGAACCTCCATGTGCCACAAGTGCGGCCCTATGAAAGGCAAAAAGACAAAAAAATAAAAATAAAAAACCTTTATAAAATATGTTCTGTTCAATGTGAGTTAAAAGTAAAGTTAATATATTTAAAATATTTAAAATTTAGTAAAATATAAACAAGAACTTTCAGTCCAATTAGGTATTTGCAAAAAAGTATCATGATAGGAATTACTTTGAGAGAGTAAAATAAAAATATGATGGCCAGTTAAACTTATTGTTTATTGGATGCGGGTAGCCTCAGGGATTCTGATTACAATGAGAAAACAAAAATAAGTATGGATAGAATTAGAGGTAATATGGAACAAAGATAGCAGTGAGCTCATCATATCTCCTCTCCAGCCCTCCTCCCTTGTTCTGTAATAGTCTCCCCTCCTGCCTTCCATGCATCCAAGTCTTGCCCCTTTACAAACCACTCTCTATGATGCAACCAAATTATCCTTGTTATAAATATGATCATATTTTTCTTCAGTTTAAAACATTTCAATGACTATCCACTTCTTAAGAAATGAAAGCCAAACGTGTTACCATGGCTTTTAATATCCACTGTACCCATGCTTTTCCCTCTAATCTTAGTTCTCAACACTTTTCTGCTCACTGCTGCCATCACTATCCAACCCTCAGTTCCAGTCATGCTGAATTGATCAGAATTCTTCACTGCTATTCTCTCTTCAGCTGTGGGACCTTTTCACATGCTAAGACGTTAATAATCTTTTCAAGATCTCTCATGGCACAATTTAGTAACCACTTTCTGTGAGCCCATAGGACTCATCAGACTTGAAAACTCTTAATGACTTTTCAAGGCTCAGTTCAAAAGCTCTGTGAATCCTTCCTTGACTTGCCAGAGAGTCTTTTCTTTGTTCATTTTACACTATGCGTGTTTCTCAATTACGGCTTTAATTTTATTGCATTTTAATTCTTTGTCCACCTATCTCACTTTCTACCATGCACAGCATCCTAACAATGCACATAATGCAAAGCTGATGCTCAATAAACATCTGAATGACTAAATGTATCAATAAGCCAAGTAATACATAAATAACAACTAAGTATTTAAATAGCCAAGCAAGATATGTCAATTTAAGGGAACATAAATACCAAAGCAATTTAAATTGATCTTCAGAGTGGCAATAAAAAAAAGAAAAATAGTATTACTTTTAGTGGCCATAATTTATGGACAAGCTCTGTTATTCAAAGTACAGTAGATAAAAGCAAACTAATGTCTGTGTCTACAGCACATATTTCTGAGGATATCTGGGGTCGCACTAATCTACAATAGGTAATTATGGCTATTAATTTTGAGTGGAACTTCATATGCCAAACTGATTGCAGACCTTTAAATATTAAATTATTTTTCTTAAATATGTTACACATATTTATAATTAGTACCAAGATTGTTTTAGTCCATTCAGGGTGCTATAACAGAACACTGTAGATTGGCTTATAAACAACAGAAATTTATTTCTAACAGTTCTAGAGCCTAGAAAGCCCAAGATCACCTCACCAATATATTTGGTGTCTAGTAAGGACCCACTTCTTGGCTCAAGGATGGCTATATTTTTGTTTTTATTCACAGGGCAGAAAGGATAAGTGAGTTTTCTGGATTCTGTTTTATTTTATTTTTATTTATTTTTTTTGTCTTTTTGCCTTTATGTAGAGCCACATCTGTGGCATATGGAGGTTCCCAGGCTAGAGGTCTAACAGGAGCTGTAGCTGCTGGCCTTCACCACAGCCACAGCAACGCAGGATCCGAGCCGCGTCTGCAACCTACCCCACAGCTCTCGGTAACGCCGGATCCTCAACCCACTGAGCAAGGTCAGGGATCGAACCCGCAACCTCATGGTTCTTAGTCGGATTCGTTAACCACTGAGCCACGAAGGGAACTCCTGGATTCTGTTTTAAAAGGGTACTAATCCCATTCTTGAAGGCTCCTTCATCATGACCTAATTACCTCGCAAAGGCCCAATCTCTTAATACTATCACAGTTGTGGTTAGGATTTTAGCACTCAATTTAAAAAAATTTACAAAAAAGTAACAAAACTGACTAAAAACTAAGAAAAAAATTGACTATATAAACCAACATGTAAAATCTGGGTATTGAGGGGGATACAAAATATTCAGTCCATGACAAAGAAAAGTTTTAATTATAAAATCAACCGCAATATTAGAGGTAGATTTATAGCAACTGCATCACTTCAAGCAATAGTATGCAACTTGGTTTTAGACCAATAACACTCCTCTTAAAGTAGAAAATCTAAATAACATGTGAGATAACATCAAATGAAAACTACCAAGATGAAAAGCGCTTGCGAGGACAAGATCTCTAACAGAAGGGAAATCAAGAGGGTGAGACTGATTTGGCATCACTTCTCTCCTCCAAGCATTTGTCTCATTCAGTGACTGAGAGACTGAAAAGATAAGAGAACTGTTGTCAGTATCCCAGACAGATCAGGAGGGAAAAAATTGAAGTATGAAACCTGACAATAAGGAAGAACCCTGGTATAAACCTCTGAGGCTTTAAGTTGGGACCCTGAAGGGTTATATATTAAGAGTAAGGGTGAACTTGAAATAGACCAGCCCTCACAGAAACTAAAGCCAGCTTTAAATCAGATAAATCCCTGACTGGAATAAAATAATCTGCCCTTAGCTTAACTGCATACCAGAAACAAAATTAAATTGTCCCTGGAACATAACAACATCCAGAGTTTCAAATAATCTCAGCTATTTCATTATACACAATATTCATCACACAATAAGGTATATGAAAAGTACAAAACTGACTAAAAAGTAAGCAAAATCAACTAGATAAACAAACATGCCAAATTGGGATATTGAAGTTTTTAATATGTGAACTTTTCAAAAAGCACTGATTAAGAAATTTAGGGGCAAGGTGAAGAATTCAGAGAACTGAAACAAAAATGAAACAGGAATTCTAGAATGAGAAAACATGATCAAAAATACAAACCAATGGATGAGTTTAACAGCATATGAGAGAATGAAGAGAGAAGAAAAAATTTGTGTGATGATTTAGGAGAAACTATATTGAAGCGATGAGAGACAGTAGCAGAAACAAGTACAAGAAACATAGGAGAGAGACATAGGGAAGAATTCTGACACACATGTAATTGGCATCACAAGGAAGGCAATCAGAAAATGGAACAGAAGCAATAGTAGCAGAGACAATGTCTAAGAATTTTCCAAAATTAAGAAGTAATTACCAACTTACGTATTCAGGATATGCTACTCCAAGCAGGATAAATGGAAAGCAAACTACATGCAGTTTCATCATAGAAAATCTACTGAAATCCAAAGATTTTGTCTTAATTGTAAAAGAAGCCAGACAGAGGGAAAACGCATATTACCTTTACATTATGAGTCATTTTGCCTCTCTTGAGTGTTTTAAAGGATGACCCAAGCTGAGCTCCTTCTGTGGAATCCACATTTTGCTCATATGAGAAACATGTGCAGCACACACCTGCTTATATATAACTAATCTCTGGAGGTGGGAGCTATTTCTGAGCAGCTATGTCTTTTGTTCTACTATCCTGCATGTCACATCCAGTCTTTCCATTTTAGATTGTTCAGATATGAATCAGGCATTAGCACCTTTATCTTCAAGGTATCTCCTCCAGGCAATACATATTAATCTCCTCTGAAACGCCAACATTAGGCTTGGTGGAGTGAATTTACCTCCCATTGGCATGGGACAGGGTAGAAGAGTTAGATAAAGTTGAGATCATTCAGTCCCTTGTAGGCTATGGTAAATAATGTGTCTGTGTTTTCTAGTGCAGCTGGAGGCTTTGAAGTGCATCAGGAAAGGTGTGAAAAATAATGTTTATATTTTAAAATATCAGTATATTTGCATTTCGGAAATAAGATTAGTTGGGGTAGTAAAAGAGATGGCAGGGCAACCAATTAGGAGTCTACTGAAATAGTTCAAACTAGGAACTATGGTGGCTTGGACTTGAATGCTGATAATATAAAAATAAGTAGACAGATTATGGAAATATTTTGATGATTCTCTTCAAGGTGTCCATTACTCTGACCCATCTGTTGTTTTTCATGTCAATATATCAAATTCATGATTTCTTCTACTATGTAAGGAAAGATGAAGTATTCTCTGAAATATCATAACTGAACTTGCTAGTAGAATATATCCGAGTTTCTCTTTAACTTCCTCTGTACTACTGATTTTTTAAAGTTTCTATATGTGATTGTTTTCTCTCTGTTCATCCTTTAAAGTTACAATATTCATCCATATATGGTATGTGGTATAAAGATAATATTCATTAATATTTTGGCTGTACTCATTCGTCTGCTTCCATGAAACCCTTTCATAGAGACACGAAATGCAGAGAAGTTGAGTTTTTTTCCTATATTCTTATATTGGCTTTCTGGTATCTGGAAGTAAAGTACTTCCCAAAATGAAAATATTTGGACATTGTGTTTGCCCATAGTGCTGCTCACAAATCTAGTTTTCTCTATAGCAACAACTTAGTATGGCACTCCCAGCCTCTGTTGAAATTAGGCAACATGTTTTTATTTGTCCAATAAAATAGAGTGTCACTTACAGGAGAAACTTCAAGAGATATCATGTGATTCACCATTTTCCTATTCCAGTACTCTAGTGATAATAGAAGTTCATGCAAGATGAAGTCTCCATCAACAGAAGCTCCTAAGAAACAACAAAGAGCAGAGCCAACTGTGTACCCCCATCAACTTTCTTTGGACTTTAAGCATGTGAGAAACTTCTGTTGTCCTATTTTAGTGTTGTTAATGCGGTGAAACATAGCCCACCCTTAGACAGACATAAGATTAGGTCAGCCTCTTACTCTCCTCTAAAACGGTTGAGTCTCTAGACATTTAACATTGATAGTGACTGAGAACTCACTTTTTAGGTAGTATTCTCCATTTTTAAGCAGTTAAAATTAGTAAACTAGTCTCCTTGTTTTGAACGAAAATTTGCCTTTCTTTAACTTCTACTCAAAAGTTAACTTACATACTGAGCTTAATTAATGAACAGGCACTTGTCTAAATTTCTTCAATGATACTCTGCAAGTTAGAATTTATAATCTGCCTCAGGAAGTGTTCTGTTGAAATTATTTTCTGAAGGAGCCTAAATCCAAAACAACAGAACAGGATGAATGTAAATTAAACAGCTCTCTTGAGCAGAAAATGAAATTGGTTCCATGACATGATTTTAAGGAAGCCCATATAATATAAATAGTGCTGAAAGTGACTGATAAACCTGCAAACTCAATTGATATTCTACCTTGGTGATAACTAGTGAGGAAAATTAGAGTAATATGCATGAACATTATCTCATTCAACTACTTTGATTCTATTATCTAAGCAGAACCAGAAAGTATTTTCAGGTAATTAATGACACTTTACTCCAGAAATATCAATATAGTAGACACTTTTTAAAATGCACTCCTTTTAGTTATTATAGGAAGAGTGCTCTACTCACCATAATCCTATGTTTAAAACTAAATTGGATTGTTTGGAGTTCTTCATTATAACTGTATTTCACAACTGGTGCAGGGAAGTAAGTAACAACCTACTTGGTACAATTTGAAAAGCACTGAAAATCTTCCATTGCCCCAAACCTGTTTATCAAGGGCCGTTCACATTTTGGGGCTTACAGTATTATTTGTTAGTTATTTCTGAGCTCTTAAATGTCAATACAAATCAGGTAAATGAACAACAGAACAAAAGGAAGAGGAGAATATGGTCTTCGATTTGTTTAATGCAAAAGACAAGAACTGTATAAATATCTCCTTAATTCTCTAGAAATCAAATAATGAAATTATAGCAATAAGATCCTATTTTTCATCTATGGTATGGGCAATTTTTTTTTACTAACAATAATACTTATTATTGATGAGTTTCGGAAATGTACCCTCTTACTCATTTTTGATATTTTGATAGTAAAGTGCCATTCATTCATTCACTTTTATATGGTGATTAACATAAACGAAAACATTCATAAATAGGTAACATGACTCAATGAAGATGAAGAAACTATCTCAGACCTCTAAGGGATAAATGTCTTGGCTGCCACCACCTCCTAGACTTAAACTTGCTGAAATGTTGGTCATGGATGAGAAAAATCTAGAATGTGTAAAGAAGGAAGGGGCTAATATTAATGATATCCTCAGAATCAATAAAAACAAGCAGAGTATAGCTTCTTCCAATAAACTTCCTATATCAAAACTGGTATAGAGACTGTGACTGGCCACCAACTTCAAGACTAATTGGACTTAATGGAGAGCATAATAGTATCATGTACTTCACATAATCTCAACATCAACTCTGAATCCAGCCATTCCTTCATGAACAGTTTTGTGCAGGCTTCATCCTATTTCACACCAACTGTCTTAAGAGGCTCCCACATTTCTCTCATTTGTGACCCTAGGATTTTTTTTTGTTTAATGAATTTTATTACAATTATAGGTATACAATACAAAAATCATCATGACTCAATTAGATAGCATTTGCGTCCCAAACCCTCAGTGCATCCCCCCACCCCTCAGATTGTCTTGTTTGAAAAACCAGAAGTTTTCCAAAGTCTGTGAGTCATTGTCTGTTCTGCAAAGAAGTTCACTGTGTCTTTTGTTTCCACGTGTAAGCGGTAGCATTGGGTGTTGCTGTCTAATTGTCTGACTGGTTTCACTTGGCATGATAATTTCTAGGTCCATCCATGTTGCTATAAATGTTGTGATGCTGCACCATGGGTCACCTCTGAGAGCACTCTTAACAATTGTTTATGTGCTCCCAAGAAGTGAGGGAGTTACCCAATAGGACAACTCAACCACAAGTGGATGAGAATAAGTGCTTTTGATATTTACCCTCCCACAGAAACTTTAGAAATGCATCCTATATGACTCCTCAGAAGTTCCCAAGGGACTGAGCACTGGCCTACCAAGTATTAATTTTCCTTTGTCCTAGGTGTCATTCTCCATGAGCCTCCAATCAACCCTGAAAATTCAGATCACTTAAAAAAACAACAAAAATAAAACAAAACAAACCTCATGTAAGCCTTTGTTCTAGATTCTATTTGGAAGAAACCCAGGCCAAGACAATGTGAATAACTTCACAGATAGTTATTTTCAAGATTTTTTCTGAGGAAGAAATTCAGATACAAGAAAATTTTTCCTTTTAATATATGAGGTGAAACATCTTATTGGACAAAAATACCTTAAAAGGTAAATGTTCAATATAGAAGGTTGGCTAATACAAATTTCACACTTCTGGGGGGGCGGGGAGAGATAACAATAGTTTCATTGGAAGACAATCCAGGTTTCCTCCCACTCCACCTTGGCAAATATGTGAGATCCCTAAAACCCGGCTGAGATTCAAATAAAAATTACAAAAGAGGAGATTATTTTGTTTTGGCACCTCTGGAAATTTAGTTTAGGTACGAGATTTCTTTCAGATTTTAATTTTCAGATTTTAGGTCTCTGTGTAAAATTATAATGTGATAGGGATTGATTTTATTTAAAATTCAGTCCCTAATGTGAGCTATCAACTTCTCTTCTCTCCTCTTCTCTTCTTTTCCACTCCATTCCATTCCATTCCACTCCACTCCACTCTACTCCATTCCATTTACTTATATAACCCTTTATGAAGAATTAAGTGGGATAGCATAACTTTATATAGTATTAGTTGACCTAAAGAGTAGGAGTTAGCTGTTCAGCTTCAGGAACAGGGTGGCCTTAGAGTTAATTAAATTCCTGTGCCGACTAATCTCCTAAGCTTCTGAGGACAGTCATCTAGAATTTCTACTTTACTGGTCCAAGAAGGATCAGTGGGAGTTGTGGCAAAATTATGAGTAAAAGGCCTATCAAAAATAGTAGGATAATGGAGTTCCCCTGTGGCACAGCAGCAGCTCCTGTTGCTGCTGTGGCACAGGTTCAGTCCCTGGTCCAGAAACTTCTACATGCTGTGAGTGCAGACAAAAAAATATAGTAGGATATCTATAATTTTGTCTGTATTTCTCAGAGGGAAACAACCATAACATGGGCTTGCCTATAAAGCTTACTGGCTTAAACAAGAAAGAAAAGTAGGAAAGTTAAGGAAGAGGAAATCCTTCTCTTAGCTGCTCTCCCTGTCAAATTTTGACTCTACCTCCTTCCCACTCAACTCCCAAAACCAAAGAGGGTTAAACAATATATCTGATTTGTCAGGGAAAATAAAACTGATTAGGCCGCAATTACTAACAAATGGTAACTTTGTGATTAACAATCACAATCTCTTTATCCTTCCAGGACTCCTCTTTTCTCAAGTGGCATCATCAGAAATTAAGATGCCTTGCATATTCTCTCTTACAGGTTGTTTTGAATTTAAGCCTTCTTGTTACTTTAGCTTTAGTAAAAAGCTGTAAATTCAAGACTTGGGTTGAGGCACATGTATGGTCTTTTCTTCCTTCCTAAATTACATGCCCTAATTCGGTTTTGAGTGATTCTTCTGTTTCAGCTTATATCGACCTGGATAATAAAAGAGTGGCACTTCATATCAAATTTAGCACTTTCACACATGCACAGAGCTTTCTAATGAATCTCCAATGTATGGGCTGGGGCAAAGTCAATTTAGGTATTCCAGAATAATATGAATGTACTACTATTTAATACCACCACAACTCTAATTCCAGATATCAAAGACCATTCTTCTGTATCCCCAAACTAACTCTTCAGTATTTCAAATCGTTTGTTATTAGGATATGTTCTGAATTTTCCATTTAAGTTGGATAATTATAACAATTTCAAGTTCCAGAATACTGTTTATTGGGAACTACAAGGGGTGGGAGTGGAGGAAGTGTCACATATGTAAGATAGTTTTCCCTTGCTAGGCAGAAGAAGAGGTTCATTTACACAATGCAATTCGAGTTATGTGCTCCGCTTACATGTTATAGAATCCTCTACTTCCCTCTGTCATATTTCTCATACTAGATTTGTCATTGCCAGTCACTCATGTTAATCTGCAAACTCCAAAAGGACTGAAACTGTGTGTAAATTATTTTGTGTTCAGTAAATACCATATTCCCTAGAATAAATTATATACTTGATCAATAAATGAACTAAAACTTGATCAGTAAATGAACTAACCTATACTTGGCATCATTAGAAAATAAAGTTAGCCAGTGTCTTGGTCTTCTTGAGCTGCTATAATGAAATACTGTAAAGTGAGTGACTTAAACACCATTTATTTTTCACAGCTCTGGAGGCTGGGAAGTCTAAAATCGAGGTGGCCAATTCAGTTCTTGGTGAGAAAATTCTTCCTGGGTTTTAGACTGCCATTTCTTCACATAGTGATGGGTAAGTAAGAGAGGGATGTTGAGAGAAAGAAAAAGATTGAGAATGAGTGTAAGAATGAATACATATTGAAGCAAGTGAGCTCTCTGGTTTCTTTTTACAGGAAAACTAATCCTATAATGAGAACCAATGCCTTATGACCTCATGTAAATATGATTGCCTCCTAAAGGCCTCACCTGCAAATAGCATAGAGGGTTAGGGCTTCAGCATACGAATTTTGAGTGGACACAAGCATTTAGTCTGTAATAGTCAGATAAAAGATCTCATAGTACTTTAACTGAGTCTAGAATAACATTTAATTTTGAAAAGCACTATGAATATGAAAGGAAATGGTGATCGATAAAACTGATAAATGATTTTCTATAACTCAATCATAAAATAATTACTTTTTGGTAATCTATAAATTTGGGGCAAAATAGGAATGGATAACTCCCTAAAATGTTTATTTCTTACCAACTTTTTTCAAATTATTTTCCACGTGCAACCAATCTTATATGCCAAGTTCAGTTTACTATTTATTTGTATATTTATTTATTTGGATTTTTGGAAGTTAACATAATAATTAAATTAAAAGGGATATTATTTGACACTGCTTTAGCCCTAGGTATATTTTAAAAGAGTAAATCATTTACCCTCATAGTGCAGAGGCTGACAGATGCTTACAACAGTAGGGTAATACAATGAAGGAAATGAAAATATTGACTTTTTCATCTTACTTTAATAAAGATGATAGTAATATGTTCTGAAAATTCAGGGAAAACTATTCCTTATAGCCTTTAGTCATCCTAATCAAGCAATAGAAAAATAGCACCTTGCTGAGATAGCTTAGGTGTCATCTAAGGCGGAACCTCTAAAAAGCATTAAGTGCTTCTTCATACCACAGAGAGAAACTTCCTCTCATTGATTTCTGAGAATAAGCTGAGTACCCTGAGTACCTTTATTTGACCCACATATATCTCCACTTGTCTAAATGGTTAATTGGATGATTCAGTTCATTTGCTCTTCTATTTATCTGACAATTACCATATACACATTACACGGATTACCCTTTTTCAACAAAATGACATTTCACTGTAAGGCAACACTGAACACAATTTATATTATTTAATGACTGAGAAGGCACCTTTTGATCTAGTTACAGGATCTCAGAGACAGGATGGAAAATCTCGAACATTACAGTGATGTAAAAGGAATTGACTGAACTAATCTTTTGGGATTTCAAAAAAAGTCATCAATTTCTTTGTTTATGTCTTATTTTGGTATATTCCTCCAATATGATATACAGAATAATTTATTAATACTTTGAATATGGCAATGCTAGTAGTTAATCCCTTTCAATATCATTAGCTCTTTTTTTTTCTCATCCACAGAAATTGCCATTATTTCACCCCTGGCTATTTTTAAGGTGGAATTTGCAATATTCTGGGAAGTTACCTCTCTTTTTTTTCTCAGTTTCAAAGCATTCCAGTTAAAATATGGAAACTAGAGAATTCCCATGAACTAAGCTGATAACGTAGCATAAGTTTAAACCCCATAAATACACAGTTTTATTTAAAGCTTTATCATATAGAACATTAGAAAAAGTTCAGATACTGAAACAACTAAGTAAACTAATCTTTTAAGAATGTGTTATATAGTTAACCCTAAATAATTTATAGAGGAATTGGTCATTTTGGGAGTAGTAAGGCTTTATTAATGTAAACAGAGAACTCTGATGCATTTCTCTCTCCAGTTGAATTTAATGATTAGATAATAACTGTCTAGTAGCAATTCCTGACTCCTTTTTGTTAAGAAAAATATAAAATAAAATTGTAGATACTCTAATTGAATTAAACAGGAAAAGTATAAAGTTCAAGCAGCAATGAGTTTCCCATTTCCTTGGTCTCCCCTAACACAAGATCCCCCATTAGTAAGCGAGCAGCCCAATGTGGGCTACAAAAGTCCAACAATTACAATGACCAGCTCATCAGCTTTTGTCTAATAATCAAGGCGTGTGTGGAAATGAACCATCATAGAAATATTTTTACTCTATCCCTAGATATTAGAAATAGACCTGTTAGAAATTTGTTTTAAACAGTGATTTGTTTTACCTGTGTTTTTATCCCACTAGTCAATATAAACAAAGTCAACTGTAGTTTGTTGAGGCTTTTTATTTTTTTTTAAATTTTAGAGACATACTTCTAACTTAAGACACTGATATTAATTTTCAAATACCATTGATTTTGATTCTTATAGAATCTATTATTTATCTACTCAATATATATTTTCCTTCCTTCCTTAATAACTGTACCATTGTTTTAGTTGAGATACCAATGCACCCAGTAAAAAAACTTTATTTCCCTAGTTCTTTTACAATTAGGTGTGGGCCTAAGACTTAGTGTACATAGAAGTTAGAGGATAAAACTGTTTTGAGTGTTTCTAAAAGAGGGGAAAATATATACCCACGTTTTCACTGAATACCCTGTTTTCTTTCTTCTTGACAGGGTGGCTAATAGCTGGAGATTCATAAGCCATTTTCAGCTGGATATTATATATTAAGGCTATTATAGGAGAAAGAAATTAGGAGTTCCTGTCGTGGCTCAGCTGTTAATGAGCCTGACTAGTATGCATGAGAACGCAGGTTCAATCCCTGGCCTTGCTCAGTGGGTTAAGGATCTGGCTTTGCCATGAGCTGTGGTGTAGGTCATAGATATAGCTCGAATCCCATGTTGCTGTGGCTGTGGCATAGGTCAGCAGCTGCAGCTCCAATTTGACCCCTAGCCTAGGAACCTCCATATGGCATGGGTGAGGCCCTGAAGAAACAAAAAAAAAAAAAGAAGAAGAAGGAAGAAAGAAAGTAACTAATTGAATCTCTATGTCCGAAGGTATCTCTGTATCAGCTACATACTGCCTATCTCCAGAATTCTTTTAACATGAGAAGGAAATGGCTCCTATTGTTTTTAAGTTTCTGTTATTTTAGCTTTTTCTGTTATAACCAGCTAAAACATGTCTTACATGATATGGTATAATATATTCATGAATTAGGATGTTTTTCATAAGAAAACGTAAATAATATAAATTAACTCGACCCTCACATGCCTCGAACAATGAAGGTTGAAATCAAAGTAATCAAACAATAGTCTCACTCAGAATTTTAGCTCCTAAATGTAAAGAACTTGGAAGTGATCACTACTACCCTTACAATAAGAAAAAAAGCTGAAAATAATTTTTTCTTTGACCTGTAAGAGAACCAAGGTCACAGAGAAAACTGCCATCCTGAAATCTGGAGAGACAAGAAAATTCAGTGAGTCACAGGTGATATCTCCTTAAATGGAGCAGAAACCACTAAAGCTGTAAATCAGTAGCTGTATTTCAATGGAAACTTTGACAAATTTCTGGAAGCTGAGTGTGGGCCAATGTGAAAATAAGAAACTCCTAGGGGCCACAGTCTTAGGTATGCCCCTACACTTTTCATGGAATTTACCTACAGGAACCTTTCTAGGTTTTCAGTGTGAAAAGCTAAGAAAAGTCTCATGATCTGGCAGGCAGATGGGAAAATTAACCATTTTGAAATATTCACAGGGTGTTCTCCTTTAGAAAAAGCCTACTTTTCAGGGGAAAAGGCTTTACCAGAGCCCTGTCTCAGATCCCTAAGAAAATGGCATTTGTCTCACTCTAGCCTCATCTAGTCTTCCCAGATCACCCAAGAGGAAGTTGAGAAAAAAAAAGAAGATATACAAGAAATGAAAAAAAAAAAAAAACGCTTGTGAAAGTAACAGACCAAAGCACAGGCCCCTTAAAAGAATGAGATTTAAATAGAAGATTATATACGACTCTGCCTCCACATTTTGACATCACAGCACCAGTACAATAACAGTAGATTACAGCTGAAAAGACCTGTAAGACACATACTTTTATTTTAAGAGGAGTACTTAGGGGATTCTAAAGTTAAGAGGGGTGACAAAAATAAGCAAACTAGAGGAATTTAGAGTCTCTGGCAACTACAACTATAGTAAATATTTTTAAAAGTCTGACTTCTAGCCAGATTAATATAAATTCTCACACTAGTGGCCTACTTCCCTCAGTTTTTATTATTGATACTACATATCTAACTTTCAAGATAATATTAAATAAAAGGAAGTGACAAAACAAATATTAGATATGATAGGTGTTTTGGAATTACCAAACTAAGCATTTAAAATAACTATGATTAATATGTTAAGAAATCTACTGGAAAAATACAAAATGAAAAAACAGATAAGCAATTCAGAGAGACAGAAACTCTAAGAATTTAAAATAAATTCTAGAGATCAAAAACATTGTAACAGAAATGAAGAATGCCTTTGATGGGCTCTTAAGTAGTTTTGACATGGTAAGGAAAGAATCAGTTAGCTTAATTATAAGTCAGTGGAAACTTTCAAAACTGAAATGTGAAGAGAAAAAAATAATGAAAGAATATAGTGTAGGATATGTAAGAACCACATGATGATATCAAAAGGAAACTGTCAAAGGGCAATATCAAGTACAAGAACACATGGAATACCAGAAGGAGACAGGTTTGGAACTTTCCAAAATTAATAACAAAAAACAAACTACAGATCCAGAAAATTCAGAGAACACAAAACAGAATAAATACAAAAGTACTACACATAAGCATATCACAATAAAACTGCAATAAAGAAAAACCTTAAAAGAAGCCAAATTGTGTGAGGGGGACCCCACCTTGCTTATATAGGAAAAAGAATAAGATTTAGAGCGGTCTTCTCATTAGAGAGCATAAAAGCAAGAAGAGAGTGGAGTAGAATACGTAAAGTGTTAAAAAAAAATACCTGGAATTCTATATCCAATTAAACTATCCTTCAAAAGTGAAAGAGTACCACTACACATCTATTAGAATGACAAAGTACCAAAACACTGACCGAATCAAACTCTGGAAAGGATCTGTAGCAACAGGAACTATCATTCATTGTTAATGAGAATACAAAATTGTGCAGTCACTTTGGAAGACAGTTTGGCAGTTTCTTACAGAACTAAACATATTCTTACCATATGATTCAACAATCACATTCCTTAATATGTACCCAAATGAGTTAAAAACATGTCCACATAAAAATATGCAAATGAGTGTTTATAGCATTTTTATGTATAATTGACAAAACTTGAAATCGATAAGACGTCCTTCAGTAGGTGAATGGATAAATAAGCTGTGTTACGTCCAGACAATAGGATATTATTCAGCACTAAAAAAATTGATCTATAAAAACATGAAAAGACAGGAACCTTAAGTTCCTATTACTAACTGAAAGAAACCAAACTGAAAGGTTTACATACTATATGATTCCAACTGTATGTCATTCTGAAAAAAGTAAAACTATGGAGAAATTAAAAAAAAAATTAGTGGTTTCCAGGAGTTAGGGGGGGGAGTGATGAAAATGCAAAGCACAGTGAATTTTTAGGGCAGTGGAATCATTGCCAAAAGAGGCAAGAATATAAAGTTGGAAAAAGACAGTCTCATCAGCAAGTGATGCTGGGAAAACTGGACAGCTTCATGCAAATCAATGAAACTAGAGCACACTCTCACGCCATGCACAGAAATAAACTCAAAATGGCTTAAACATGAGATATGGCACCATAAAACTACTAGAAGAGAACACAGACAAAACATTCTCTGACATTAACCCTACAAATGTTTTCTTAGGTCAGTCTCCCAACACAGTAGAAATAAAAACAAAAATATACCAATGGGACTTAAAGCTTTTGCAAAGTAAAGAAAATCATAAAAAAAAACCTGAAAAGACAGTCCACAGAGTGGGAGAAAATAGTGACAAACAATGCAACTGGCAAGGGTTTAATCTGCAAAATATACAAACAATTCATACAATTCAAGAACAAAACAACAAACAACCCAACCGAAAAATGAGCAGAAGTCCTAAACAGACATTTCTCCGAAGAAGACATATGGATGGTTAGCAGGCACATGGAAATATGCTCAACATCACTAATTTTTAGAGAAATACAAATCAAAACTACAGTGAGGTACCACATCACACCAGTCAGAATGGCCATCATTAATGTCTACAAATAATAAATGCTGGAGAGGGTGTGGAGAAAACAGAATGCTCCTTCACTGTTGGTGGGAATGTAAATTGGGACAATCACTGTGGAAAATAGTATGGAGTTTCCTCAGAAAACTAAATATAGAACCACCATGTGATCCAGCAATCCCACTCCTGGGCATTTATCCAGACAAAACTAGAATTCAAAAAGACAGGAAAATCTTTTGTCAATGCATCTATTTTCTCCAATTCATAATTAGTTTTACTTGGCACTGAAAATAAAGGATTTTTTCAGTGAATCAAGTTTAGTATAACGAGTCTATTAATAGTGCTCAAATTCAGCACAGTTACATACTATCTTACAAGTAGTCTTTCATTCACACATAGCATAGCATATATTTAAACACTAGTGCTTCTTGTAAAAATGTATAACCTACTTTGTAACATGGACCTCTGCTAATTCCAGAACTTTTTTAGGCAGAAGTGTTGAGATTTCTCAAAGCATGGTATACTGAATGATCCTTCCATATTGCAGTATCATAGTTCAATTTTACATAATAAATATTACATATAAAAATAATATATGCTCATAAATGCTTTCAAGATACAAGAATAGAACTTTCATTAATATATTATTCTAGAAATTACAAGGTACTTCCCATCTATTACCTCATTTGAACATCTCAGCAAGCCCAGATGATACTGCTATAAGTTTTTATACTCACTTTACAAAGGAGGACACTGAAATTTTTAAAAGTTAAATGACTTGCTTATTTAAAAATGTACACCCTTTTCAAAGTTCCCATCGTGGCTTAGCAGGAACGAATCAGACTAGGAACCATGAGGTTGCAGGTTCGATCCCTCGCCTTGCTCAATGGGTTAAGGATCTGGCATTGCTGTGAGCTGTGGTGTAGGTTGCAGACGAGGCTTGGATCTGGCGTTGATGTGGCTGTGGAATAGGCTGGCAGCTGTAGCTCCGATTAGATCCCTAACCTGGGAACCTCCACATGCCATGAGTGCGGACATAAAGCAACAAAAAGAAAAAAAAATTACGCCCTTTTATATCTATTCACTTCTGTGAAACATTTTAAAATACAGAGAGAGCTGGAAGGTGTTGACCACAGTGTTCAAATAAGGGACTGGATAAATATATTTCCAGTCAAAGGATTATTTTTCAGCAAGTAGTTAATTAAAAATTAAATAATTCAAAAATATTTATTCAACATCTATGATATATCATCCATTGAACAAGGCACACATGGCCTTTGTTCTTATGAAAATTACATTCTTGTGAGGAGGGTCGGAAATTAAAATTAATATATAAATAAGAACATACCAGAATATAACAAGGGTCTCTGCAAAAAATGAAAGAAAAAAGAAAATGGGGTCATACGATGATACTGAAATGATAATTATAAAAGTGTCTGATACAGAAAGAGCTATTGAGTAACATGCCAAAATAATAATGCTAAATTATAAGTGGAAATGCATTACAGCATTAAATACAAATTATAACAGCAACGTAAAATACAATGCACAGAAAAATAAGACCGGAAAAAATATTCCAAGGTGTTCATAATGTTCATATTAAGGCATTCTAGTTAGTTATATTTCCTCATTTATAAAATAAAAATAATTAAATATAACAATTACAATTTAAAATAATATTAAAGCCAACCAGCTTGTATATGGGGGACCCAGTATTCAAACACAGATCTTCTCCACCTGAATCTAGTATTATTTCTACTACACAAAATTTCTTTTTGGGGAACAAAAACTGGTGGAAATTGTTCACTTCAGAAATTAAGAAATAGGCACAATATCTTTCTTCAAATTTAGCAAGTTATTAGTTTGTCGTAAATTTGCTACTGTTTCAAAGTTGCTCTTTTAAAAGTTAGACCTACATTTCACATTTTTTTAAATTTTGAGCAAACCTACAACAGGAAAGTGAGTAAAGCACAGTAATATTATGTGTAGTGTTCTATGACATATATTCTGATGATGATATAGAACATTATCCATACTCATGTTCCTTCATGTCCTTCCAAATCCATACACTCCTCTTCCCATTATAGATATCCTCCACAGAAGAAGTCATATTCAGTTGTAATGCATTAATTTTGCCAGTTTTTAAATTTTATTTAAAAATGGCACCACATAGTATATATTAGTTTTTGTGTGGCTCCTTTCACTCAACATTTTATTTGTAACATTAACTCGTTATTTTAATGAAGCAGTATTTTATTTCTTTTCATTGTGATTTAACACTATATAGTATATACCACAATTTATTTATATATTATACT
This sequence comes from Catagonus wagneri, assembly GCA_004024745.2. Classification (NCBI taxonomy): domain Eukaryota; kingdom Metazoa; phylum Chordata; class Mammalia; order Artiodactyla; family Tayassuidae; genus Catagonus; species Catagonus wagneri. The sequence continues at coordinate 22,177,162 of PVHT020000015.1, read as the reverse complement.
CTTGATGGGCAATTAGATTATTTTCAGCTTGGGCCTACAACGAATAAAGCTGTTATGAAGATTTTGTTATTTGTCTTTTGGTGGACATATCCTCTCTCTTCTCTTGAATGTGTATGTACCTAGGAATAGAGTGGCTGAGTCATAGGATAGGTAAATACTTAGCTCTAGTCAAAACAGACACGCAGAAAAGCATACATTTTTTAAAAGTCCACATGGCAATGAGAGACTAGAAACTGATTCTTGCAGTAACTACATCAGTCCTGAAAATAAGTACTTCCTGAGGGAGGCTACAGGATTCGCACAGAAGAATCTGGCTGATTACAATCTTATATTTATTTCACTGCTGAATTTTATGGTCCATAATATATTTTTTTCTTTTAGGACCACATCTGTAGCATATGGAAGTTCCCAGCTAGAGGTCAAATTGGAGCTGCAGCTGTTGGCTTACACCACAGCCACAGCAACACCAGATCCAAGCCACATCTGTGAACTACACTACAGCTTGTGGCCGTGCAGGATCCTTAAACCACTGATTGGGGCCAAGGATCAAACCTGCATCCTCATGGATACTAGTCAGGTTTGTTACCACTGAGCTGAAATGGGAACTCCTCACTGTTGAATTTCATAACTCTCATTTACGTTGGAAAGATACTTTGTTTTTGAAGAACCATTAAAAGCTTCATTCCACAATACCCATGTCCTTCCCAGTAGAGAAATGAATGTAAATCAAATGCACAGTATGTAGTCACCACTTCAAATGCATCTTCTAACAAAGCATTATTTTCCTTCACAAATAATTACTGTCTTAGAGAAAAGAAGAAAACATAGTTTATAGTTTGGTTTTGCTGCCAATTTGTCATTATATTTACAATATTTAAATTTTTTTGTTAGTGAGTTTTAGAAATTTTATGTATATTCTAAATATTAACCCCTATCCATTATATGGTTTGCAAATAGTTTTTCCCATTCTGTTGGCTGCCTTATCACTCTTGATTGTTTCCTTTGTTGTACAGAAGCTTTTTAGTTTAATATAGTTCCATTTCTCTATTTTGGTTTGTGTTATATTTGTTTACGGTGTCATATCCAAAAATCATTGCCCAATCAATTGCCATGAAAAATTTCATTTGTTTTCTTTGAGGATTTTTATAGCTTATTTCATATTTAGGTCTTTAATCCATTTTGAGTTAACTTTTTATATAGTTTAAGGGTCCAATCTCATTCTGCTTGTAGATATCCCAATTTCCCAATACCATTGTTGAAGAAACTATCATTCCCCATTTTACAGTCCTTATTGAAAATATTAACAATATATGTGAGAGTTATTTCTAGGTTCTCTCTCGGTTTCAATAGTGAATGTGTGAGTCTATTTAATATCATACTGCTTTGATTATTGTAGCTTTATAATATATTTTGAAACTAGGAAGTGTGAGGCCTCCAGCTTTGTCTTTCTTAAATTGTTTTGGCTATCCAGGGTCTTGTGAGACTCAACATGAGTTTTAGGATTTTTTAATATTTATTAAAAAATGACACTGGGATTTTGATCGGGATTGCATTGGCTCTGCAGATTGTTTTGGGTAGTTTGGACATTTTTATAGTATTAAATCTTTCAGTCTGTGAACATGTTATAGCTTTTCATTCATTTGTGTGTTTAATAATTTCTTTCAATAACCTTTTTAGTTTCCAGGCCATAAGTCTTTTGCCTCTTTAATTTTATTCCTAATCATTTTCTTCTTTTTGATACTATAATAAATGCGACTATTTTCATAATTTTTTCCAGATTGTTAATTGTTTATAGAAATACAACTGATTTTTGAATATTGACTTTGTATCCTTCAAATTTACTCAATTTATTAATTATAACAGGGTTTTATGGAAATTTTAAGATTTCTACACTTAAGATTATGTTATCTTTGAACAGAGATAATTATACTTCTTTCTTTTCAATTTGTATGCCTTTATTTCCTTTACTTACCTAATTGCTCTGGGTAGGACTTCCAATACTTTGTTAATTAAAAGTGGTAAAAGTGAACATCCTTGCCTTTGATTTTAGAGGAGAAGACTACTGCAGGCAACTATATGCTAATGAAATGGACAACTTAGAAGAAATGGACAAATTCTTAGGTACAATCTTCCAAGACTAAACCAGGAAGAAATAGAAAAGGTGAAAAGACCAATCACAAGTATTGAAACTGTGAATTAAAAACCTCCAACAAACAAAAGTCCAGGACCAGATGGCTTCACAGGTGAGTCCTATCAAACATATAGAGAAGAGTTAACACCTATCCTTCTGAAACTATTCCCAAAAATTGCAGAGGAAGGAACACTTCCTAATTCATTCTCTGAAGCCACCATCATCCTGATAGCAAAACAAAACAATGATACCACACACACAAAAAAAGAAAATTTCAGGCCAATAGTTCCCATTGTGGCTCATGGCTCAAACCTGACTTGTATCCATGGGGATGCAGGTTCAATCCCTGGCCTTCCTCAGTGGGTTAAGGATCTAGCTTTTCCATGATCTGTGGTGTAGGTCACAGATGTGGCTTGGATCTGGCACGGCTGTGATGTAGGCTGGTCGCAGCAGCTCCAGCCCCTAGCCTAGCCTGGGAACTTCCATATGCCATGGGTACATCCCTAAAATAAAGACAAAGAAAAGAAAAGAGAAGAAAAGAAAATTACAGGCCAATATCACTGATGAACATAGACACAAAAAACCTCAACAAAATATTAGCAAACCAAATCCAGCACATTAAAAGGGTTCATATACCATGATCAAGGGGGATTTATCCCAGGGGTGCAAGGATTTTTCAATACCCACAAATGAATTAGCATGATACACCATATTAACAAACTGAAGAATAAAAACCATTACCAACTCAATGGCTGCAGAAAACACTTTTGACAAAATTCAACACCCATTCATGATGAAAACTGTCCAGAAAGTAGACATAGAGGGAACATAACCTCAACATGACAGAGGTCATATATAACAAACCCATAGCTAATATCATTTTCAATGGTGAAAAGCTGCTAAGATTAATAACAAGACAAGGATGTCCACGCTCACCACTTTTATTCAACATTGTTTTGGAAGTCCTAGCCATGGCAATCAGAGGAGAAAAAGAAATAAAAGGAATCCAAAGTAAAACTATCACTGTTTGCAGATGAAGTGATACTATACCTAGAAAACCCTAAAGATGCTACCTGAAAACCTTTAGATCTCATCAATGAATTCAGTAACATTGCAGGATACAAAATTAATACACAGAAATTGATTGTATTTCTATTCACTATTAATGAAAGATCAGAGAGAGAAATTGGGGAAACAATCCCAATTACCACTGCATCAAAAATAATAAAATACCTAGGAACAAAACTATCTAAACAGACAAAAGGCCTGTACTCTGAAAACTATGAGATGCTGATGAAAGAAATCAAAGATGACACAAAGAGATTGAAAGATATACCATGCTCTTGGATTGGAAGAATCAATATTGTAAAAATGACTACACTATCCAAGGCAATCTATAGATTCAACACAATCCCTATGAAATTACCAATGGTATTTTTCACAGAACTAGAAAAAAAAATTCCAAAATTTGTATGGAAACACAAAAGACTCCAAATAGGCAAAGCAATCCTGAGAAAGAAAAATGGAACTGTAGGAATCAGGCTCCCTAACCTCAGGTTATACTCAAAGCTATAGTCATAAAGAACTTTCTAATTAAGGTATGTACATTTTTTTAGACATAATGCTATTGCACACTTAACAGACTACAGTGTAGTATAAATATAACTTTTATATTCACTGGGAAACAAAAAAGTCGTGATTCACTTTACTGCAGTATTCACTTTATTGTGGTGGTCTGGAGCCACACTCACAATATCTGTGACATATATATATACTGTATTTCCAGATTTTCTCTATCTTCTCATGTTGTTGGGGCACCATTCTAAGCATCTAGTCACTGTGTTTCATTTGACTATCTATTGCAGGAAATGTCCTATGGTAAGCAATAGGAATCTAGCAATTAATATTGAATGTCTTCTATCTTCAAGAAACTGACAGTGTTCTAGAGGAGACAGCCATGCATATGAAATTTCCTTTGGAAGTGTCAAGGAGGGACCAAGTAATTTCAATAATGGGAAAAGGGGATGGTGGTTTTTGAAACTCTACTCCCTCTTTTTATTAATTCAGTTTAATCATTCCTAAAGTACAATCCAACATTTACCTACATTTTATGCAACAGCAGTTAATATTTACTAATGGCTTAATATATGCCCCATACATATTAATTATGCAAGTAACCCAAACATTTGCAGAAGTAACTCTTGCTTTTGACATTTAGATAAATTAGTTTAAGCGTGTATTACTCATTCTTTAGAGACCAGCACCCTCCCCAAGATTCCTGTCCATGCTGGGACTTTTCTTTTCCACTTCTGATTTTAAGCCCCTGCTTTCACTGACATCTGAATCTTATCCTCTAATATCATACCAGTGTTTTCTTCTCTGTACTAAATCATTTAAATAATTATTTACAAATGTTATGTTTGTGTGTAGCATACTTTACTAAAGGTTTGAGGAGGTAGAAGAATTTCACATGGCAAGAATGCCGAGAACTTAAAATTTGTTCTTTTGTTCTTAAGAGAATTTGGCCACCCTAACACTGAACATTTTGAGTTACCAACTTCTCTATAGTTCAGAATTCCATAATTTCAGCTGATTATCTGTTTATCTTTCATGACCCATAAAATTGATTCACTTCTCAGGCAGAATTTTAATTTTTTTATTGTCATTTTCTAAAACATGGTTTTAGGATCTTATTTTCATAGCTAAATAAATACTTTAGTCTCTCTGCTCCGCCCCATTAAACAGCCATATCTTGTGCAATGCCAGCCATGTCCCTGAGACACAATGGTTAAAGTCAAAATAAATGCATTTGGCTGTATCAGGCACCTGGTCACCAGCGCTGCTTTTAACTATGGCAAAGTGAATATTGCCTATGATAAATGCTTCATTGACCTCAACTTCAAGCTTCCCCTGTTCCTGTGTGATTCCACCCATGGCAAGTTCAATAGCACAGTCCAATCTAAGAAGGGGAAGCTTGTCATCGGTGGAAAGCCCATCTCTATTTTCCAGCAGCAGCACCCTGCCCACCTCAAATAGGGTGTTTCCAGTGCTGAATATGTTGTAGAGTCCTCTGGTGTCCTTAAATTGGAGATGGCTGGGGCTCACATGAAGGGTAGAGGCAAAAGGGTAGAACCATCTCTGTCCCTTCTGCTGGTTTCAGTGTTTGCGATGAGCACAAACCTTAAGAAGTACAACTCCATCAAGATGACCAGCAATGCCTCCTGAACTACCATCTGTTTGGCACCCCTGGCCAGTGTCATTGTGGAGGGACTCATGGTTACCCAGAAGACCATGGATGGGCCCTCTGGGAAACTGTGCTGTGATGGGTAAGGGACTGCCTAGAACATCATCCTTGCTTCAATGGGCACTAACAAGGCCTTGGGGCAAGGTCATTCCTGAGCTGAATGGGAAGTTCACTGGCATGATGTTCCCTATCCCCACCCCTGATGATTTTGATGTTGATCTGAGCTACTGCCTGGAGAAAGCTGCTAAATATGATGGCATTAAGAAGAGTTGAAGCAGTCATTGGAAGCCCCCCTAAGAACCATCCTGGACTACACCAAGGACCAAGTTTTCTCCTGTGAATTTAGCAGTGACACCCACTCTTCTTCCTTAGATGCTAGGGCTGGCATTACCATCAACGACTACTTTGTCAAGCTCATTTCCTGGTATGACAACAAATTTGGTGATATTTACAGAGTAGTGGGCCTTATGTCCACATAGACTCTGAGGAGTAAGATCCCCCTGTACCTGCAGCACTAGCAAGAGCATGAGAGAAGCCCTCAGATGTTAGGGAGTCCTTCCCCCAACTTGACTCTCAAACATACTGAGAATATCTGAATCTTTCCATCCCAGACCTCCTAACAAAGGGGAGAGGCTCAGTGAGCCTTGCCTTGTCATGTATCGTTGATAGAAAACACACCATACCTAGACTAAATAAATTACTTTTTCTAAATGAAGACATGAGAGAAATTTTGTTAACTGTTCAAGTGATATATTCTCACTCTGCTACACATATTTTGTTTTGTTTACTTTTTATGATAACCCAGTGAACTATGCATATTATCTCCATTTTATAGATTAGAAAATACTGAGTAAAGTTACTTGAAGTTGGAAAATTACAGATCCAAGAATAGAACAAAATCTGATTCCAAAGGAATCCTGTGCTATTATGATATGTGTGTGCTTCTATTTATATATCCTACCCTGCTTGATTAGGAAAAATCTCAAAGCTTGAATCGGCAAAATAAGAGGTCATTATCATTTATTAGAATAGCAGTATCATATAGAATTGGAGCCAATAATCATCCGGATTTTTCTATCCCTGGAATTTAGTGAAATATTTGTGTTTTGTTTGTTTTGGTTTGGGTTTCTATTTGTATATACTACTACTTAGAGGAGAGAGAAATCACTTGACAAGTATGCTCATGGAATTCTAATCTATGACTTCTAATTGAAGAGGGGTTATTTATAATTTCAAGATCTTCTCTAAGCACAGTTTTCTACAAGAAAAAAAAATTACCAGTAAATTTGAATACTACTCTTTAGAAGCTATATAAAGATGCAATTCTTTGAATAAAGTTTCTGCATTAAAACCAACCAGAGTTTAGAAATAAGAATCAGTTGCTGCTCTTAATGTGATTGGTTGGCTGAGAAAATTGTAGTTGCCAGTACTGATGCTCATAGTAGAGAGAACAATTGAAACTTTATATAGTTTTAATTTAAAACAATGATAGAAAATATGCATTTAGCATTGGTGCCTCTTTCTTTTATAAACATTCAGTAAAGTTTACTACATTGAGCCAAACTAGGACAAAAAATATTTCTAACATACATGTTCATATTCTAAAATTTTCATAAAACATACTTCTACACATAGAGGAGAAAGATCTATTTTTTTAAAAATGTTAATAGGAAGTAAAGAAAAATTTGCATTTAATATATCTATATTTTTTTTGTCTTTTTAGGGCCACACATGCAGCACATGGAAGTTCCCAGGCTAGGAGTCAAATCACAGCTTACAGCTGACAGCTTGGGCCACAACCACAGCAACACAGGATCCAAGCCGTATTTATGACCTACACCACAGCTCACAGCAACGCCGGATCCTTAACCCACTGAGCAAAGCCAGAGACCGAACCCTTATCCTCATGGATACCAGTCGGATTCATTAACCACTGAGTCATGAATGGAATTCCTAATATAGTTCTGAATTGAAGCAATTTAAGGCAGGTACTAGTAGGCTGTGGGTATGAGGAATTAAGCCATGATACCTCTAAGAACATTAAAAAAAAATGTAGTAAGGCTAGCTTCATTTCTTTTGCAGAGTTTCAGCACTGAATATATGAAATTGAGTGGCACTAGTGACAAATGGAAGGAGGTGGTCTTCTTCCCTTTAACCATTAAAATTCAATGTAGTGTACCATAGTTCAAATTAAGATATATGTGATTAACTCCTAAGAATTTTGTTAAACATCCTGGTCCTGCTCAATACTATCTTAAATCCTAGAGGGTTAACCTAAGCAGTGATATGTAAACTTTAGAATATTGATATCAGAGTTTCCTTAATAATGCAAAATACAAATTTTTATCTTATTTCCTAGTTATCATTGGCCTTTATCCTATCATCAATTAGCTATTATATTTTCTATATTTCTATTACTCCCATTAAATATCACTACTGTCCTTTCCACATTCTGGATGGGTAAATGATGTTGATGAAAAACATTTGAACCTTTTACTTCTCTAACAGGACCTGAGGGTTTTTTCCCACAATTTTCTCCAGATAAAAAGAGTAATAGGCTTATGCTATGTCATTTCTTCCTGAGAAGCAAGAGAGCATGTAATCATTGGAGCAAATGTAATTTTGGAACAGGGACTAGAGGGCATAACACAAAGCCAGTGAAAGGCTCTGGTGAGAGAAAAAATTACAAGGTCTTCAAACAGCTCGAATTAGAGTTGTAGCAGAGAAGTGGTAGAGATAGAGAGCCTAGAGGAGAACAGTTAACAATAGCCCACTTTAGTTGCTATCCAGCTGAGGACATAATTGTGTCCACTTTAAATATACTGTACATTTAAAATATAAGAAGTGAGAAATACAAGTTGTAATCAATTTAAGTATTACTTTAAAAAAGGATGTGACCACATTTGGATAAATTTATTCAACTGAAATTTCTAGGGTGCTTGATTTTAATAGGTTTTACCAGGTGAATTTCAAAATAAGCATGCTAAGTTTATATTTAATCATTTATATGGTCAGATTCATGCCACACAACATTTTTCCATGTTTATTCAGTTTTTTTTCCATATTTGTCCATATATTTTAAGTTTTGAATGATAAACCTTAGCATATGTGAAAATGTTGAATATTGGCAGAGATTTGAGTTAAATGTTTTTAATTTAAAAAGATTTTTTTTGTCTTTTTAGGGCAATGCATGCAGCATATGGAGGTTCCCAGGCTAGGTGTCGAATCAGAGCTGTAGCCACTGGCCTACGCCATAGACACAGCAATGCGGGATCCAAGTCACCTCTGCAACCTACACCACAGCTCATGGCAACAGGGGATCCTTAACCCACTTAGTGAGTGTCCTCATGGATGCTAGTTGGGTTCGTTAACCGCTGAGCCATGGAGGGAACTCCTGATTTAAATGTTTTTGAAAGATGTATACATTAATCATTATTTTGTAGAAGTCTGTTAGCAATTTAATGTCTTGAGTGGAGATTTATCTGAAGACAAATTAGCAGTGAGATACCAAGTACAGGGTAGTGGAAATGGTCCTCTCTAGGTACAGGCAGAGGCAGTGTTTCAATTTTGGAGAATTTAAAAACAGTGATTACATTCCTGAAAGTTGTTGTTATTAATATCTCCATGTGCCAGCAAGTCTAAATACATTCATTGATAACTCTTTCTCCTCAGTGGGGTGGACTGCTCCCACTGCCCTGCCATTCTCTAATAGAAAGTGCTAAATACATGTGCAAACCTCCAAATACTGTTTATCCATGTGTACTCATTCCTTCATTCTCTGTGTTGATATGGTTGTCAGGGCAGTGCAGAGTTCCCTTTAAATATCTCTATTAAGAAATCTGTGTTGAAAAGGGAAGAAAATAGAGAAATAGATAGATAGATAGATAGGTGCTATCTAAGTTTAAAATTTTTATTCTGTTGATGTAAAGGTTATATCAAATAATGTACACACATCTTCACTAAAGAGCTTGATATGTAAAACTGTTTATATATGTATGCATATGTGTGTGTGTGTGGTGTGTGTATGTGTGTGTATAAAATCTTCATCTAGATCAAGATACAGCACATTTTTTTTTTTGTCTTTTGTCTTATTAGGGCCACATTCTCAGCATATGGAGATTCCCAAACCAGGGGTGCAATTGGAGCTGTAGCTGTTGGCCTACACCACAGCCACAAGAATGCCATATCCAAGCCATGTCTGCGACCTAACCACAGCTCCCAGCAATGCCAGATCCTTAACTCACTGAGCGAGGCTAGAGATCGAACCCACAACCTCATGGTTCCTAGTCAGATTCATTTCTACTGCACCATGATGGCAATTCTAAGATATAACACATTTTTATCACTAAAGAAGTTTCTTCCATATCCATCCCTATCAGTACCTGTCCCTCAGGAGAAATCACTATTCTGACCTATATAATTGGCATTGGTTAATTTTGTCTGATTTACTCAGCATATCAATTGAATCATACAGTAAAAAATAAAAAGACAAAGAAAGAAAGAAAGAAAGAAAGAAAGAAAGAAAGAAAGAAAGAAAAAAAGAGAAAGAGACAGAAAAAAAAGAAAACAAAAATAATGAAAGAAAAAGAAAGAGGGGAGAAGGGGACAAAAAGGAATGCTCCTTCCATTCTTTTGGGTTGAAGTCCCATGATGCTTCCTTTCTGAGGTGTGTCTATCCCATAGGTACCTGGAATCTGGCCCTTCTCCAGATTAGCTGTGATTGAACAAGACTATCTTTGTGTCACTAGAAACAATTAAAACAGCTGTATCAAACTAGAAAGGGGCAGAATAAGCAAGCTACAATTCTACTGACTCTTCCTTTAATTTAGTGTAATATAAATCCCCCAAAACTTATTATTCATTAAAATATCTAAAGCAACATTTTCTCTTCCATGTTTTATGGAAAACCCCATAAACAAATGGTTTAGTGGTCAATTAAGCTTAGGAAATGTTTCAAAATATATTCTCATTTTGGGGAAAAAAATGTGCACACTAAAGGAGGCATTGAGAAGTCCTGTTAGAAAACAACATATATACATTCATTTAACCTAGTGTTTGCAAATTATTAAGGGCTTTTTTTGCACATCAATGTTAAAAACCCCATGAAATTAATTTTCTCTAGCTATGGGAAATGCTAATTGCCTTATTTTCATTTTATTAAAAAGCAAAGCATACATTTGATGGGTGACTTTGCATTCATAAAAATAACTTTCAATACTGTTGATATTTTAAACACCTCTAAGCCTAATTCAATCCATTTTCATTATTGTAACGCATACTAGTTACTCATGGGAAACTTACCTTTAACTAAACTAGACATACAAGTAAAAGGAGTGTGTATGTACCACTGTTCATGTATGTGTTTTTATACAGGGCATTAAATAATATTGTGTATATGTCCTCAAGAAAAATACCACAGCAAGTATAGTCATGAATTGCTTTTTATAGCATCCCAAGATAAAAACTGAAAGGAAAATATTAAATTCCAATTCAGAGATGGCAATCTGCCAAAAGGCAGTTGTTGCATTACACATATACTTATTTTGTATTATTAGTGAATAAAGTAGTAAGTTAATTTTCTAGATAACTACAACTTACATTTTTAAGCTCAAAAACGTTTCCCCTTTTTATTTAGTCTCCTCTGAAATGAATCTTCTCAGAATTCAACTCTTCTAGCAAATAACATTAAGCATTTTTCTTGATGACTTAGGGCACAAAATAATTGGCATAACAATGAATAGTATTTCCTGTCTTCCGACCAGATGTGCCTTTTGAGAATATGAGTTCAATGCTTTCATATCAAGTTGACTTTAATTTTTATGTAACCTTAAATTAGTGGCCTTCAGTTTCTAAGAAATTGAGGCCTAGAATGGCTTCACATCCACTCCCCCTCCTGCCCAAGTGTCTGGTTCTGTTGCAGGTAGTTGTTGGATGCCTGTGAAGGGAATGGAAAATTAAATGAAAAGGAGAGTGGATAGAATAGTTGTATGGTTCCTTTATAGTGGTTGAAGGCATGTACTTTGGTATTTATGAGTTCTGATACTGGCTTCAATATTAACTAGTTGTTATCTACAGAAAGTTATCTAATTTAAGAGCCTCAGTTTTCTCATTTGTAATATAGAATATTCATATTTACCACTGTGTATGTATTAAAGCAGTTACTAAATATCAGATAAAATTACAGGTTAATACCAGCTTGAGTGTGACAATGAAAGCATATATAAATACTGGAAACCTAGAAGAGCAACAAATCGAAAGCCAGATGACACATAAGAGCATGAAAGAATATTTTCTGATCAGAACAAGAGTTCTAAAATATAAGTAAAGGGTCGCCCCTTTATAGTACAGTATAAAGTTATTAAGTATGCATGTTTTAAAGTCTAGCAGAATTGGTTAAGTATCTAAGTTTTGAGACTTACTAAGTTAATTACCATGGTAAAATTATTTACTATAAATCTTTTTTTTAACTCATCTAAATGAGATAATATTAAAATAGCTCATAGGTTTGTTATGAAAAATGTATACACACACACACACACACTCTCTCTTTATCAGTGTCTGGCTGTAATGATAGTAACAAGGCTGAGAACAATGACATAATAATAATTCCTACTGCAATGTAAATAGATATTCTCCAATGCCGTTTGGTAAACAAATCTGTCTGCACATATTCTATAACTGTAACACTATGCATAACAGGTGATAAATGAAGAACCTCATCTTCCTTAATTTTCTCCAACTCTATGCTGCATGAAGAGTTTCATTATTATAAACTTGCATTTGTCAAAATGCCTAACAAACACCATCATAAAATATTTAAGACAGAAAATGAAAATAAAAAGTCAAATACACTATATTTAGCAGATTTGAGTGTTTAGTATTTTCTCCATTGTGCACAACCATGGCTGTGCATTATAATTACCTGAGGAGACTTTTTAAATGCCCACACCCAGGCCACACCTGAGTTCAAGTAAATCAGAACTTCTGAGGATAGAGTCCATGATCAGTAGTTTGTAATCTCCTCAAAATGATTCCAGTACGCAGTCAAGTTTGAGAAACACTGCTCTAGATCAGTAATTTTAAAATCTGGCTCTACATTAGAATCACCTGATAACACAAAATACCTCTAAGAGTTTGTACCAATGATATCATCTACCATTTATTGGGGACCTACTATAGGCTAGGCATGCTGTCATAGAGTTTGAATATATTGCTTTATTTACATTTAATATTACAACATGAAGTTATAATACTCTTAATCTTCAATACAACCCTTTGAGGTAGGTATGCTTTTCTCTTTTAGAGATGTTAGATTCCATTTGGATCTATATATCTTATTTGCCTTATCTTCAGAACCTATCATAGTACCTAGCACAAAATTGACAATAAATATTTGCTGAATGACTAAGAAAATGGATTTCACATGAAAATGTTTAAAGAATTTAATAAATTTGCCCAAAACTGCAGAGGCAGGACTTAAAAACATGGCCAGCTGATTCAATGACATATACTTTCCATACCCTGCCCCATTGCTTTTCTTGAGCAATATCAGTTTTCCAGAAATAAACAGCAGTAATTGCATAGGCAAATTTTGAGACTGTCAATGAAGTACTTCATCCATTTTTACACTTCAAGGCACCTCGAGTGGTCTTAAAATCCAAACCAGATTTACGTTTGCCAACACTTGCATGCACTATGACTTGTCCAATTTTACAAATCAGAGAACACCATAAGATTTCTTCTGTCAAACCTTACCTCCATGAAGCCTTCCTAGAAGAACACTAGACAACACTACTTTCTAATTTTTATATTTCTAAAGTAATTATCCCACCTATTGTTCACTTTTGTTAAGACACAACATTCTTTCATGGCTAAGTTTCATGGAAGCATGCTCTGTATATCCAGTAGAATTATGAAGTTTCTAAAAGCAGGTAACAATAGAAAATACTATGTGTCAGATACACACACACACACACACACACACACACACACACACACATCTATATATAAAATATATAATTTAGCTATATAATTATACATAAAACTATATAAGTATTATATACAACATTTAATTATTACTTGATTATATAATACATATAATTATATATACGCATTTACAAATAAAAACAGTTATATTGAAATAGTTATCAAAATATCTTTACGTGTTTATAATATAGTAATATACTTGCTTCCTTTTAACACATTTTTTAATAAGATTTAGTATCAGGTCTAAACTTATATTTTTGAAATAAGATGAGGTTAAATTTATTTAATATAATTATAGCAACTTTTATTTTGACACAATATTATGTTGTTTATTTTTGTCGAAGTCATTAAATATGACCAATATTACAGCGGTCTGTTGCCTACTTTCAAAAGGAACAGAAATGTTAACTTTCAGTTAGAGGATAAGAAAAATAGACATGTCATTTTCTCTATCTCAATCACATACCATTTGAATTTTATCAACAAAAACCCAGGATTCATGGACTCCAAAATAAGATCTTCTGGCCCCCAAATATCTATTAGACATTGAACACAGATATCAAGTAAGGACCTGTTACTTTATATCTTCCAATATTTATGTATGGAAAGTCTACTTAAAAGATGTACTTCACTCTTTATTAGCTTGAAAATATATTTTGGTTGTAATCACATCAATTATTATTGAATACCTGAGAATATTAGAGAATTTCATTACCTAGTTTAGATTATGAAGGTATTCAGAAATATCTTAAAGAGGATTGGCTTGTACCTCGAGCAACTTTTCCAAAACATCTCCTGAACACTGAAGAAGTTTCATTTGTTCAAGCAAATGAAACACAAATAAATACAAAAGAAAAACAAAACAATGAAAACAAAATGAAAAACAAAAAAATAGTCAACTTCTCTTTTTAAACATATCATCTATTTAACTAAAAAGGTTGACATTCTATAATTTACATTCAGCTTTTCCATGAAGTACAAGTTCAGGCTATCACAAAAGAAAAATGCAGATCACTTTTTAGCTCAAGGTAAGGTAAGATGCTGTTAAAAATCTCAAACCTCAACTGCATCAATGAGACCTTGAGTTAGTTGACAACTTGAAATTGGTATCCTGTTCATAACCATCAACAAAATTTTATAGATTATAAAGTGCTTGCTAAAAAGCCTTAAATTTGCTTTGGATAAGGTAATTCATGCATGAGATATCCATGCTAATGATATGATTTTCAGCTATATTTAATGAGTATATCTCTGCTTCTATACAATAGTCCTATTAGAGGCAGTTAGTGGCATAGACTTAGCTAGATCTTGCAGGTATTTGCACAGTTCCTCTAGTTTAAGAGAGAAATTGTTTTATTTATCAAATATAATAAAACAGAATTCTTATTAATGTATTTATTTTTAAAATATATTCTTAAATATACTATAGGTCTGTACCAAAGTTCTGAAACTCAGTATCTGACTTTTCCTTCAGACTAACAGTAGCTCCCCCTAACCTGCTTTTCAGTGTATAGATTTTCTTTTCAATTTTTCTCTCCCACTTGGCATTTTTAAAGGGCAACATGGAAAGCCTAACAGTAAATCAGACCAGGCTTTTCATTTTACAACAGCTCCAATTAGTTGAAATAAAATACAACTTTGAAAAGTACAAGGACATGAACAGGTAAAACAAGCTACTACCTAAGAGGCAGTAAATTACAACTTCCTTATGTGGACCATGTCTACCAGCCCTGTCTCTGACCCAATGCACCTGCCAATATGGCTGTACTTTTATTATTAAACATACATTCATTTAAAAGCTTCCTTAATCAATGTCTTCTCTGGGATTCTCTGAGAGGTTAGTTTACTGTAGGAACTTTGGCACAAAGAAGGCATTAATGAAGTCATTGATAGCATACATTGAAAGCAATGTGGACATAAAAGGGGGAGTTATTAATACCAGAACAATATTACTCTCTTCACAGTTTTGCTGAGTTTCCCTTCAATGTGATGACTTAGCAAGTTATTTGGCAATACCCTATAAAATTACCTGCTTCTTGCTGCATTCAAAGGGCACGCCACTTTGAGTGCTTTGTTATATCTTCATGGGGGTAGTCAATAAAGCCTTAAGAGTATGAACATTTAGTAGCACCAATTTTATTATATGAAACACACCAGATATATCAGTCAAACATCATGGTTCTGGGCTATAAAACTTTAACATTTTGGTATATATCTCTGCTGCTATAGTTAAATGTCAATACTTGCTTTTTTCTTTTCAGAAGCAGAATGCTGGTATTTTCATGAAATCTGTTAAGTAGCTTTGAATATACAGAGAAAATTGTTCTTCTATTGTTTTAAATGCATAAAATTTAAATTCACAGAAGTTTAGGAATTTTTCAATTCAAATATTATTTAGAATGATCAAAATATTTGTAAATATGAAGGAAAAGTTTGTTTGAAAGCAGTTTTGAATTTTTTCTTCATGCAGCTTTCTATCTAGAAATTTCTTACTGTATCTGCATTATAATTTCATACAAAACAAATATCCATGGAGTTCCCATCGTGGCTCAGTGGTTAACGAATCCGACTAGGAAACATGAGGTTGCAGGTTCGATCTCTGGCCTTGCTCAGTGAGTTAAGGATTCGGCATTGCCGTGAGCTCTGGTGAGGCTGCAGATGCGGCTCTGATCCCGCATTGCTGTGGCTGTGGCGTAGGCTGGCAGCTACAGCTCTGATTCGACCCCTAGCCTGGGAACCTCCATATGCCATGGGTGTGGCCCTGAAAAGATGAGAAAAAAACATATCCATGAAATCATTGGATTAATTTAACATTCTACAATATTAATATTAAGCTTGGATTTGTGAGAAAAATACTCTATGGGCAGTTATTAGTGTAACAAAAGCAATATTATGAAGCTAAGACATTCCTTAATTATTTTCTTAGTTTATAAAAAAATAATAATAATTTAAGTAAAGTAGTAGAGCTAAGGACAAGTACTAGTCCTGTGCCTCTGGAGTCCAGCAAATGGCTGCCTTGGGACCTGAGCCTGGCCACCAGCAGGACAGCACCAGCCTCCAGGCCATTCAGACACTGTGCCAGACCTTGGTCCTGCCTGCTGGCAAGCCTGCAACACACATAAAAACCCATATGCCATTAAGCCAGCTATAATAGGACTGGGCTCACCCACCAGCAAGTCAGTAGGCACTGCTAGAAACAGGGCCTGGAAGCTTGCCTCACCTACCATTGTGCCTGAAGCACTCAGCCCTACTAAAACAGAAGGGCATACACAGGGGGAAACCTAGAGCAACACCTAGAGTTCTGTTGACCAGAGAAAAGTGTAGTGCTGGGCCCAACAGGACATTTCTTATATAATGCTATCTCTCTAAGATTGAGAAATGGTACCAACCTACCTAATATGTAGAAACAAAGAGATTTATGAAAAATGATGAGAGACAGAAGAATATGTTTCAAATGAATGAACAACACAAAATCTCAGAGAAATAATTTTAAAAGGGGAGATAAGCAACTTACCCAACAAGGAGTTCTAGGTAACGATCATAAACATGCTCAATGAACTAGGGAGAAGATGAACACACTGAAAGTGGTAACACAGATTTAGAAAAAGTAATAAAAAACAAGATGGAAAATACAATCATTAAGATTAAAAATATACTAGAAGGAATAAACAGTAGATTAAATGATATAGAGGAAAGGATCAGTGAAATGGAAGACAGAGTAGTGGAAATCATCCAAGATGTGCAGAAAAAAAGAAAAAGAAGTTTTAAATGAAGATATTTTATGAGATCTCTGAAACAACATCAAACCTACAAATGCTCACATTATAAGGGTCCAAGAATGAGAAGAGAGAAAGGGACAAAGAACTTACTTAAAGAACTAAGAGTAGAAAATTTCCCTAATCTTGGAAAAGAAAGAGACATCCAGATCCAGGAATCACAGAGTTTCAAACAAGTTGAATCCAAAGAGGTCTACACCAAGACACATTATAATTAAAAGGTAAAAAATTACAGATAAAAATAACCTGAAAAGCAGTAAAAACAGTTCTAAAAGGGAAGTTTATAGTGATGGAAACATATCTCAGGAAACAAGGAAAAAATCTCACACAATCTAAACTTACACCTAAAGAAACTGGAATAATAAGAACAGAGAAAACCCAAATTGAGTGGAAGAAAAGGAGCCATTATTTTTAGAGCAGAAATAAATGAAATAGAGCCTTAAAAAGCAATATAAAATGTCAATGAAAAAAAGAGCTGGTTCTTTGAAAAGATGAACAAAACTGATAAACCTTTAGATAGACTCATGAAGACAAAAAGGAGAGAAGCCCCAGATAGATATCAGAAATGAAAGAGAAGTTACAAGTAACACCCCAGAAATATAATGTATAAGAAATTACCATAAACAATTATATGCCAATAAATGCACAACTTAGAAGAAATAGGTAAGTTGCTAGACACAATGTCCCAAGAATGAATCAGGAAAAAATAGAAAATAAGCACAGACAAATTACTAGTAATTAAAATAAATCAACTCCCAACAAATAAAAGTCCAAGACCAGTGGCTTTTCAGTGAATTCTACTGTACATTTAATAAGAATTAATACTTATCCTTCTCAAGGTATTCTAAAATATTGAAGAGGAAGGAATGCTTCAGAGTTCATTTTATTAGGCCAGCATTACCATGTCACCAAAACCAGACAAAGATACCATAAGAAGCTCTAAATTACAGGCTAATATCGTGGATGGACCTATATGTAAATACTGTCAATAAAATATTAGCAAACTGAATACAACAAAACATGAAAAGCATCATAAACTATGATCAGGAAGACTGTCTCAGTGATTCAAGAATGGTTCAACATATCTGTAAATCAATCAATGTGAGACAACACATAAATAAAAGAATAAAAATCATATGATCATCTCAAGAGATTCAGAAAAACTTTTTGACAAAATAATAGAAAAAAATCAATGAAACTAAAAGGTAGTTTCTTTGAAAGGGTAAACAAAATTGACAAACCTCTAGCCAAGCTCTCCAAAAAGAAAGAGACCCCAAATAAACAAAATAAAAAATTAAAAAGGAGAAAGAGCAACTGATACTGCTGAAATATAAAAAGAAAAAAAAAAATACTGTGAACAATTACATGCCAACAAATTTGACAACCCAGAGAAAATGCACTTTTCTAGAAATGTACAGCCCACAAAAACTGAATCAATAAGAAACAGATAATTTTAATATACCAATCACTATAAGTGAAATAGAATCTATAATAATAATAACAATAATAATTATTACGAAAACTCTTTACCAGTGAAAGCCTGGGACCAGATGGCTTCACTAGCAAAACTTTAGCCAACCAAATCCAACAATACACAAAAAAATCATACACCATGACCAAGTGGGATTCATCCCAAGTTCATGATGATGGTTCAACATATGCAAATCAATCAATGTCATACACCACATTAACAAAAGTCAGAAAACACATGATAATCTCCATAGATGCAGAAAAACATCTGACAAAATTCAATATCCATTCATGACAAAAACACCTACCAAGATGGGTATAGAGAGAACATATTTAACCATAATAAAAACTATATATGACAAACCTACAGCCTAATATGCTCAACAGTAAAACGTTTAAAACCTTCCTGCTAAAATTTGGAACAAAACAAGGATGCCCGCTCTTATCACTTCTATTTAACATAGTGTTGGAAGTCCTAGTCACAGCAGCCATACAAGGAAAATAAATAAAAGTTACCCAAGTTGGTAGGGAAATGTAAAATTGTCATTACATGCAGATGGCATGATACTATACATAAAAAATGCTAAATACTCCATACAAAAACTACCAGAACTGATAAATTCAATAAGGTAGTAGCAGAATACAAGATTAACATGCAGAAATTAGCTTTATTTCTTTACACTAACAAAGAGATACCAGAAAGTGAATGTAAAAAACAATACCCTTTAAAATTGCACCAAAAAAAAAAAATACTCAGAATAAAGCTGGTTAAGGAGGTGAAAGACTTATACGCTGAGGACTGCAAAACACTAATAAAGAAAACTAAAGATGATTCAAAGAAATGGAAATGTATCTCTTGCTCTTGGATTGGAAGAATTAATATTGTTAATACTACCCAAAACAATGTACATATTTAATGTGATCCTATAAAATTACTGATGACATTTTTCACAGAGTTAGAGCAAATATTTTTTATATGGAAACATAAAAGATCAAGAACTTCCAAAGCAATCCTGAGGAAAGAGAACAAAGCATGAGGCATAACCCTCCCAGACTTCAGACTATATTACAAAGCTACAGTAATCAAAACAGTGTGGTATTGGCACAAAAATAGACATATGGATCAATGGAGCAGAACAGAGAGCCCAGAAATAAACCCAAATCATACAGTCAATTAATCTTTGACAAAGGAGGCAAGAATGTACAGTGGGGAAAAGACAGACTCTTAAGCAAGTGGTGCTAGGAAAGCAGCTGCTTGTAAATCAATGAAACTAGAACACACCTTCACATACCATACACTAAAATAAACACAAAATGGCTTCAAGACTTAACATAAGATATGACACTATAAAACTCCTGTAAGAGGTCATAGGTAAAACATTCTTTGGCATTAATTGCAACAATGTTTTCTTGGGTCAGTCTCCCAAAGCAATAGAAATAAAAGCAAAAATAAACCAATGGGATCTAATCAAATGCATAATCTTTTGCAAAGCAAAGAAAGCCATAAAGAAAATTAAAGACAGCCTACAGAATAGGAGAAAGTAACTGTAAATGATGAAGCCAAGAAGGGCTTAATTTCCAAAATATAAAAACAGCTTATGCAATTCAACAACAAGAAAAAAAAAACATCAAAAATAGGCAGAAAAATCTAAGTAGACATTTCTCCAGTGAAGACATATGTATGGCCAATAGGCACATGAAAAGATGCTCAACATCGCTAATTATTAGAGAAATGCAAATCAAAAGTACAATGAGGACCACCTCACACCAGTCAGAATGGCCATTATGAAAGTCTACAATAACAAATATTGGAGAGCATGTGGAGAAGAGGGAACCCTTTGTTAGTGGGAATGTAAGCTTGTGCAGTCACTATGGAAAGCAGTATGGAGGTTCCTCAAAAAAAAAAAAAAACTAAAAATAGAATTACCATATGATGCAGCAATCCCACTCCTGGGCATGTATCTGGACAAAACTATAATTCAAATAGATACACTTGTGGCATGTGGAGGTTCCCAAACTAGGGGTCTAATATATAAAAAGAGATGCAAAATACAATAACCGAAATAAAAAATTCACTAGAAGCAGCCAACAGTAGAATACAGGAGGCAGAAGAACGAATCAGTGAGGTGGAGGACAGATTAGTGGAAATCACTAATGCTGAAGAGAAAAGAGATAAAAGATTGAAAGGAAATGAGCTGAGTCTCAGAGAACTCTGGGATAATGTTAAATGCTCCAACAACCGAATTATAAGGGTGCCAGAGGGAGAAGAGAGAGAGAAGGGGACAGAAGAATATACAAAGAGATAATAGCTGAAAACTTCCCTAATATGGGAAAGGAACCACTCACTCAAATCCAGGAAGCACAATGAGTACCATATAAAATAAACCCAAGAAGGAATACCCCAGACACATATTAATCAAAATGACCGAAATTAAAGACAAAGAGAAAATATTGTAAGCAGCTAGGGAAAAGAAACAAATGACATACAAGGGAACCCCAATAAGGTTATCGGCAGACTTTTCAGCTGAAACTCTGCAGGCCAGAAGGGAGTAGCATGATATACTTAATGTGATAAAAGGAAAAAACTTCCAACCAAGATTGCTTTACCCAGCAAGGCTCTCATTCAGATTTGAAGAAGAGATCGAAACCTTTACAGAAAAGCAAAAGCAAAGAGATTTCTGCAACACTAAACCAGCTTTACAACAAATCCTAAAGGAACTTCTCTAGGCATTAGAAAATAAAAGGCCACAACCAGAAACAAAAACACCACAAATGACAAGGCTCACCGTAAAGACACATATAGAGTAAAGATACTAAATCATCCATGCACAATTATGCTACCAAAATCAGAAATCATGAGAAGAGAGCACAAATGCAGGTCACTGGAGAAGCATGTGCAATTAAGAAACCAACAATTTAAAACAGTCTCATTTATATATAGACTCCTATATCAAAACTTCAGGGTAACTGCAAACCAAAAATCTACAATTGATGCACAAACAAATAAGAAAAATCAACTCAAATACATCATTAAAGATAGTCATCTTGTGAGAGGATACAACAAGAGAATAAGGGCAGAAAAAAAGAGCAACAGAAACCCCAAACAGTTAATACAATGGCAATAAGAACATACATATCAGTAATTACCTTAAATGTTAATAGACTCAATGCCCCAACCAAAAGACATAGACTAGCCGAATGGATACATTAACAAGAACCATATATATGCTGTCTTCAAGAGACCCACTTCACTTCTAGGGACACATACAAATTGAAAGTGAGAGGATGGAATAAAATATTCCATGCAAATGGGCATCAAAAGAAAGCAAGAGTAGCAATACTCATATCAGACAAAATACACTTTAAAATGAAGAACATTTTAAGAGACAAGGAAGGGCACTACATAATGATCAAAGGATCAATCCAAGAAGAAGATATAACAATTTTAAATACCTATGCACCCAACATACGATCACCACAATATATAAGACAACTGCTAACAACCTTAAAAGGAGAAATCAACAATAACACAGTCATACTGGGGGACTTTAACACCCCACTTACAGCAATGCACAGGTCATCCAGACAGAAAATCAATAAGGAAACATAGGCCTTGAATGAAGCATTAGATCAGATGGACTTAATAGATATTTATAGGACATTCCATCCAAAAGCAACAGAATACACGTTCTTCTCTATGCCGATGGGACATTCTCTAAGATTGATCACATCCTGGGCTCTAAACGAAGGCTTTCAAAGATCAGTGGGCTTTCAAAGATCAATGAAACTGAAAGCTGGTTCTTTGAAAGGATGAACAAAATTGATAAACCCTTAGCCAGACTTATCAAGAAAAAAAGAGAGAGGACACAAATCAATAAAATTAGAAAAAGGAGAAGTAAGAACAGACATCACAGAAATACAAAGGATCATAAGAGACTACTACATGCAACTATATGGCAATAAAATGGAAAACCTAGAAGATATGGACACATTCTTAGAAAAGTACAATCTTCCAAGACTAAACCAAGACGAAATAGAAAATATGAATAGACCAATCACAAGTTCTGAAATTGAAACTGTGATTAAAAAACTTCAAACAAACAAAACTCCAGGACCAGATGGTTTCACAGGTGAATTCTATCAAACATTTAGAGAAGAACTAACACCTATCCTTCTGAAACTCTTCCAAAAATTGCAGAGGAAGGGGCCCTCCCAAACTCATTCTATGAGGCAACCATCACCCTGATACCAAAACCAGACAAAGATACCACAAAAAAAGAAAAACAGGCGAATCTCACTGATGAACATAGATGCAAAAATTTTCAACAAAATACTAGCCAACAGAATCCAACAATACATTTAAAGGATTGTACATCACGATCAAGTGGGATTTATCCCAGGGATGCAAGGATTCTTCAATATCCGCAAATCAATCAGTGTGATATACCACGTTAACAAACTGAAGAATAAAAACCATATGATCCTCCCATAGATGCAGAAAAAGCCTTTGACAAAATCCAACACCCATTTCTGATAAAAACCCTTCAGAAAGTGGGCATACGGGGAACCTACCTCAACATAATCAAGGCCATCTATGATAAACCCAGAGCTCACATCATTCTCAATGGTGAAAAGCTGAAAGAATTCCCACAGAGATCAGGAACAAGAGAGGGATGTCCACTCTCGCCACTACTATTCAACATAGTTCTGGAAGTCCTAGCCACAGCAATCGGAGAAGAAAAAGAAATAAAAGGAATCCAGATTGGAAAGGAAGAAGTAAAACTATCACTATTTGCAGATGACATGATACTATACCTAGAGAATCCTAAACACTCTACCAGAAAATTGTTAGAGCTCATCAACAAATTTGGCAAAGTCGCAGGATACAAAATTAATACAAAGAAATCAACTGCATTTCTATATACTAACAATGAAAGATCAGAAAGAGAAATTAGGGAAGAAATCCCGTTTACCATTGCATCAAAAAGAATCAAATACTTAGGAATAAACCTACCTAAAGAGACAAAAGAACTGTACTCTGAAAACTATAAGACGCTGATGAAAGAAATCAAGGATGACAAGAAATCAAGGATGACATGAACAGGTGGAAAGACATACCATGCTCTTGGATTGGAAGAGTCAATATTATCAAAATGACTATACTACCCAAGGCAATCTACAGATTCAATGCAATCCCTATCAAAGTACCAAGGACTTTTTTTCACAGAACTAGAACAAAATATTTTAAAGTTTGTTTGGAAGCACAAAAAACCCAGAATAGCCAAAGACATCCTGAAAAAGAAAAATGTAGCTGGAGGAATCAGGCTCCCAGACTTCAGACTATACTACAAAGCTACAGTCATCAAAACCATGTGGTACTGGCACAAAGACAGAAATATAGATCAGTGGAACAGGATAGAAAGCCCAGAATTAAATTCACGTATCTATAGTCAACTAATCTATGACAAAGGAGACTAGAATATACATTGGACAAAAAGCCTCTTCAATAAGTGGTGCTGGGAAAACTGGACAGCTACATGTAAAAAAATGAAATTAGAACACTTCCTAACACCATGCACAAAAATAAACTCAAAATGGATTAAAGACCTAGATATAAGACCAGATACTATAAAACTCTTAGAGGAAAACATAGGCCAAACACTCTCTGACATAAATGATAGATAGCAACATCTTCTCAGATCCATGTGTCAGAGTAAGGACAATAAAAAGAGAAATAAACAAATGGGACTTAATTAAACTTCAAAGTTTCTGCACAGCAAAGGAAACCCTAAACAAAACGAAAAGGCAACTCACAGAATGGGAGAAAATATTTGCAAATTAATCGACTGACAAGGGATTAATCTCTAAAATTTACAAACAGCTCCTACAGCTCAATACCAAAAAAACAAACAATCCAATCAAAAAATGGGCAGAGGATCTAGGCAGACAATTCTTCAAAGAAGACATGCAGATGGCAAATAAACACATGATTTGCATTAGAGAAATGCAAATCAAAACCACTATGAGGTACCACCTTACACCAGCAAGAATGGCCATCATCAAAAAGTCTACAAACAGTAAGTTCTGGAGAGGGTGTGGAGAAAAAGGATCCCTATTACACTGTTGCTAGGAATGCAAATTGGTGCAACCACTGTGGAAAACAGTATGGAGATTCCTCAGAAAACTCAAAATAGAATTACCGTTTGATCCAGCAATCCCACTCCTGGGCATCTATCCAGAGAAGACCATGACTCGAAAAGACACATGTACTCCAGTGTTTATTGCAGTAGTCTATGCAATAGCCAGGTCATGGAAACAACCTAAATGCCCATCGACAGAGGGGTGGATAGGGAAGATATGGTACATACACACTCAGCCATTAAAAGGAACGAAATACCAACATCTGTGGCAACATGGATGGACCTAGAAATTATCATGCGAAGTGAATCCAGTCAGAGAATTAGACAGCAACATCCAATGCTACCGCTTACATGTGGAAACCAAAAAGACACAATGAACTTCTTTGCAGAACAGACAGTGACTCACAGAGTTTGGAAAACCTTTGGTTTTTCAAATAAGACAATCTTGGGGGTGGGGGGATGCACTGAGGGTTTGGGACGCAAATCCTATAAAATTGACTTTTGATGATGTTTTTGTACGCCTATAATTTAAATAAAATTCATTAAGTTAGAAATAAATAAATATATAAATAAATAAATTTAAAAAGAAGAAATGAAACATTACTCGTCAACTGAATAAACCAACTTTGAAAAAAGCCCTAGAAGGTAAATAAAACTGTCTCGACGGCAAAATATCAAATATACTAAAACACTTAGAATAACGAAAAAGTTGAAAATAAACAAAAATGGAACAATAGGAACTATTATTTGCTATTTGGAATGCAAAAGGGAACGATACAGCCACTTTGGAAGACACTTTGGCAATTTCTTACAAAGCAAAACATAGTCTTATACAGCGCAGTAACGATGATTCTAGGTTTCAAGTCATTTGAAAGTTTATGTCCACACAAAAACCTGCACATGATTTTATTTTTGGCCATGCCCATGGCATGTGGGAAATCCTGGCCCAGGGATCCAACGCATGCCACAGTAGCATCCCGAACAGCTGAAGTGACAAGGCTGGATTCTAACTCACTGCACCACGAGGGAACTCTTGCATGTGAATTTTTATAGTAGCTTTATTTAAAATCTCTAAAGATCAGAAGCAACCAAGATATCCTTCAATACTTGAATGAACAAATTGTGCTACATCTATATAATAAAGTACTATTGAGCAATAAAAATAAATGAGCTATGAAGCTACACAAACACAGATGAATCTTAAGTGCACATTACTAAGTAAAAGAAGCCAATCTTAAAAAGTCTACTATATTATATTACTCCATTTGTTCAACATTCTGGAAATGCAAAATTCTAGTGATTATATAAATATCAGTGGTTATCATGGGTTCAGTGTTGGGAGGGTTCCATATGGAAATCACAGGGGATTTTTTTTAGAGCAGATGAACTATTTAGCATGGTACTTCAATGGCAGACACATGACACTACATTTTTCAAAACCCATAGAACTTTACAGAAAAATATTAAATTTGGATAAACTTGAAAAATCATTTAAGAGGTTGAGACATGCCAGCATGGAGCACAGACTCTGAGAAAAAAAAATCTAACTTTATTATAAATGCATGGAACAATTTCATTGAAGGGGGTGCAGGGGAAAGTGCTATTCTAGATAACTTAATAAATGAGTTCAGTCAGTAAAACTAAAGACAAACGAAACTATAAGTGATCACTGTAATCTAGTTAATAAAGTTGTTTCATGTGGGGTAACAGTTTAACAATTCTGAAACTGCTATCCATGCATATAGGAAATGAACAGTTGAGAAGATGAATAATAGATGGTAAGATCAGATTTCTTTCTGTTGCCAACAAGGGGCAAAGGCTAGCAATATCCATGTGATAGTGGAATGGAGTTAGAGATACCCTTATGAATTCATTCTTAGCTTTAATATAGACCCAGAGACTTACATTAAGAAATATCCATAGGGGAGTTCCCGTTGTGGTGCAGTGGAAAATGAATCCGACTAGGAACAATGAGGTTGTGAGTTTCATCCCTGGCCTTGCTCGGTGGGTTAATAATCCAGCATTGCCATGAGCTGTGGTGTAGGTCGCAGACGCGGCTCAGATTCTGTGTTGCTGTGGCTGTGGCGTAGGCCAGTGGCTACAGCTCCGATTAGACTCCTAGCCTGGGAATCTCCACATGCCACGGGTGCGGCCCTAAAATGACAAAAGGCAAAAAAAAAAAGAAATGTCCATAGGTATGTATATATGTGTGGGTTGGTATCAAAACAAGATTCCTTGCTCTGTCAACTAAGTGTATTTAGAAACAATGACGCTCACATTAGTGAGCACACCTAGCACACAGTAAAATCATTCTGCAGCAAAAGGAAACTGGGCTCTTTGGTTTCTTACAGGGACAGGATAGTGATAGGGATGGAGTAGGCACAGGTAGTCATAGAGGACCTAAGAAAGGATCATAGAGAGAGAGGGAAATCTAGGGGACTTCGGGAGATCACTGTAAAGTTAATAAATTGCTCAAAAAGCCAAGAGAACAAGGCAGGCTTGCTTAACTAGCAGAGTTGTGAGAACTGCCTCAGGTCGTTAGGTGGGGGATGGGATGAGGTCTGCATTCTGATTCAGAACAAGGGCAAGAGTTTGAGGACTGCCCTTCTGCTAATTTGAATACACAACTTAGCAGATACCAAGGAGGAGCTACTACTCCCAGAAAGGAAGAGGAAGTCTTTTCGGACCCCAACTTTCCTTGGAGGATAAAACAGTAGCCCACCGGATCCTCAGGGCAGGCCTCCTTGCCTGCCCACTTGCATCTCTCACAAGTGTCCTATCTTCATAATACTATTTCTTGCCTGTCACTTTGTCTCTCCCTGAATTCCTTCTGTGCAGAGGCATAAATGTGAACCTAGGTAGGTCCAGACATTGGGTGAGTGCTAATTTAAAATGTGGGTTCAAGTCCCAAACTGGCTTTTGGCCGGGCTCAAGTCCCAGCACATGGGTTTGAGTCCCAATCTGGGTTAGGCTGGGTTTGAGACCTGGCATGTAGGTGGGTTCAAGTCCCAATCTGGGTTTTGCCTGGGTTGGAGTCATGGCACCTGGGCTCAAGTCCCAATCTGTGTTCTGGCCAGGTTCAGGCCAATAATTATCCATTTCAGTAGGACATATGCATTTTGACACTGCAGCATCTATTAATGCCAGAAAGTAAGGAAGTGTTCTCTCACTTTCACCTGCTCTCTCTTGTTCTCTTGCTCACTTTCTCTTTCTCTCTCACACATACACACAAACACAAACATACACACACAGATGAGGGTATGCCAAAGGCACATAAGAACCAACTAGAAAAGATACTAGTAGCCAAACTTGAAATAATTTCAGCAACAAAATTAATAAAGCATTATTGGATTATAACCCAAAGCATAAATATCCATGGGTCCATACTAACATAAATGAATGAATGAATGAATGAATAAATATAAGAGAGGGGACAAATATCTTGTGCAGAAGAATTCCAAATAATTTCTGCATCTATTTCACCCTCCTGGGGATGGACCATAATCTGCCTCTCCTGAGTATAGACTGAACACGGTGACTTCATCCCAAAAAGTATCAAAAAGAGTAAACTTCCAGTGGAAAACCATGGCAAAAGCTAATTTGTCTAGGTGGCTGAGATATACATCAGAGTTATAAGTGATATTGTAGTATGTACTTCTGATATAATGTAATAAGTATGGTATTTTACTTTTATGGCCTTACTCCCAATACCCATTAACTCCATGATCATAATGAAAAAACATCAGATGCATCCTAATTGAGGGGGCTTTTGCAGAATCCTTGACCAGTATTCCTCAAAACAGTCAAAATCATGAAAAAGTAAGAAATTTTGAGAAACTATCATAGTCAAGAGGGTCTTAAGGATACATGAAAACTAAATGTAATGTGGTCTCCTGGATGTGATCCTGGAATACAGAAAAAGGCATTATTACCTAGGAACCAAGGAAATCCAAATAAAGTATGAACTTCTTTTAATAATAATCAATATTGCCTCATTAATTGCAGCTAAACCATCATATAGTGGAAAATGTAATAACAGAGGAACCTGGATGTGGAGTGTATAGGAATTCTACACTATTTTCATAATTTTATTATAAATCTAAAACTCCTAAAGTATGAGGTTTATTTAAAGTAGAGTAAGTAAAGGGGGACACGTAGTAATTTTAGAGTAAAGAAACACAACAAATGTCCTTAACCAAATAATCAAGTTTAACATCACTTCATATATGTACTCTCTAGTATAATGTGATGAAGAGGTAACTTCACCTCTGTGCTATCCCTTCCAAAAATTCATTGTTCTCATCTGATCATGAGGAAAATATTATCCTTCAAGTAAGAAAAAAATATATAATTAAATGCACATGTATCTGTACATGTGTAAAAAATACAGAAAGAACTTTTAAAATACATTTAAGAGATTGGTTACCTAATGGGCTTGAGTAACAAACGGTACAATACAGAAATAGAAGGAGGAAGGCAACAGAGTAGAAAGCATTAAGAGAGTATGACCTTCCTCTGAGTATAACTGTTCATATCTCTCAATATTATAATTATATTAATGTTTCACATAACCTTCAAATAACAACAAAAAAAAAGCTAAAGCCAACAAGCATGTGAGATGAAAACAAAATGGAATATAAATAGTCAATATAATCTACCTGTATTAAAAATAAATGTTGGAGCTCCCTTTGTGGCTTAGTGGTTAACGAATCCGACTAGGAACCACGAGGTTGTGGGTTCAATCCCTGGCCTTGCTCAGTGGATTAAGGATCCGGCGTTGCTGTGAGCTGTGGTGTAGGTTGGAGATGCGGCTGGGATCCCGCGTTGCTGTGGCTGTGGCGAAGGCCGGCAGCTACAGCTCCTGTCAGACCCCTAGCCTGGGAACCTCCATATGCCGTGGGTGCGGCCCCAGATAAGGCAAAAAGACAAAAAAAAAATGTTAACAATACTGAAGTGGGTACAGAAAAAAAGAACTAATCTCAGTAACTCTGGAAAATAGTATCTTGACCAAATACTATGAGACTAAAGACCAAAGAATGTCCATGAATGCTAGAATCTAATTAGTAAGTATTTCTTACAAGGGTAGGGGTTAGCAATTTATAAATCACACTGTGTTTATGCAAGAAAATAACAAAACTTTCTCCTTAGAGGTGTTAACTTTAGTGCTGGGACAAAGAAAATCATATTGATCCTGGACTATTTTCTTACCCTGCCAGAAAGTTAAAAAGTGCTCCCCCATACAAAAAAGAATCTTATCAAAAGGACCCACAAAATTCCTAAAGACCAAAGCTGAAACAAATTGAACAGGAAAGTAAATAATGGTAGTGTTGAATTTTAACCAGTAGAATAAAACACTTATGAATTGATACTAATATAAATAACAAGATTAATAAATAAGTGGAATAGAGAGAAAATTCTTTCTTGCAGAAAAGTTTCAATTAACAAATACAGAAAGAAAATATTATCTTTTGCATACATTATAGTAGTAATTTTTGCAGACACAATTCATAAATGAATCTAGTGGGGAAAAGCTGCGGATAAACAGGATGTTTGCATAGTTTCAATGTATGTCCCCCAGATTTTTGTTGATTGAAAAAGGGAAAATTGTAACTTAACACTGGAGAAGCCCATCAAAAACTACCTTAACCAAGCAATTTCGTTTAATGTCAGTAGTAATAAGACTATTGACACCATCAATCGGTTAATACGATACACTGAGAAAGGCAACCGCATTTCAGTGATATTCTTGGAAAAAAAATGAATAATCTTAATATAATCATGAGAAAACATCAGAAAAACCAAAATTATGAGATTTTCTTCGAAATAACTGATCCCAGTATTCCTCAAAAATGTCAAGGTCATGAAAGAAAAGGAAAAATTGATAAACTGTCACATGTTAGAAGAGACAAAGCAGAAACAGAAAATAAATGCAATATGGGATCCTGGGCAGGATCATAGAAGGGAAAAAGTACTTTAGTGGAGAATTTCAGAAATTTGAAGTAGAGCCTATACTTAGTAAATCATTGTGAACCAATGTTAATTTCCCGATTTTGATAATTACACTATTACATAACACAACATTAAGGAAAGCTTGGTGAGGGATTATATGGGAACTGTCTCTACCGCTTTTGCAATTTTTCTGCAAATTTACAAGTTTAAAATAAAAAGTTTGACGGAAGTTTTCAGGAAAGTATTACCCGAAAGTTTGAACACTTTGAAATAAGAGCACTGAGAAATCGATATAGCAATAATTGTAGTTGGAGACTGTAATGTACTCTGCTCAGAAAATGATAAAGCTTACAAATAAAAACAGATATAAAAAATAATTGCTGAATTCTAGTTAATAGAATGCATATAATGAGCTCTGCAATGTATCAGAAAAATAGTTATCCATTTCTAGTAAACATGGAGCATTTCCATATTAGACCATATATCAGGCCACAAAAGAAGATTCCATAAATTCCAAACAATCAATATGGTCTTTGCAAAATTAACTTATATACAAAATTAATTTAAATACAAAAAGTGTATAATTCCATATTTGGAGAAAATTAAGAACAAATTATCAAGGGACAAATAAATTTTCAAGGGAATTTAGAAATATTTAGACTGATAAAAATATTATATCCCCAAATTTGGGGTAAACAAAAAAATATTATATCCCCAAATTTGGGGTAAACAAAAATATGAATGTACTTAATAGATCTGAAGTGCATACTTGAAAATGGTTAAGATGGTGAATTTTGTGTTATGTGTATTTTTCCACAATAAGAAATTTGGGAAAAATGGAGTTTACTGAAAAATCAGTACTTAGAGGAAAATTTATAGCTTCAAATGTATGTATTAGGCCAAAACACAAGTGAAATTCAGTAAGTACAGCATTCATATGTAAAAGGTGTCACGGAGTAAAGCAAATTAAATGCAAAGTAAAGAAATAAGATATAGGAGTTACCGTTGTGGCTCAGTGGTTAAGGAATCTGACTAGGAACCATGAGGTTATGGGTTTGATCCCTGGCCTTGCTCAGTGGGTTAAGGATCCGGCGTTGCTGTGAGCTGTGGTGTAGGTTGCAGACGCGGCTCAAATCATTGTGATCATTAATGATTCACAATTTCATACATTCCCGCGTTGCTGTGGTATTGGCGAAGGCTAGCAGCTGCAGCTCCTGTTAGACCCCTAGCCTGGGAACCTCCATATGCCGCGAGTGCGGCCCTAGATAAGGCAAAAAGACAAAAAAAAAATTGGACTATGTATTAAAAATTAGAATCAAAAAGAATTTAATCTAGGAAAACATCAGAAAATATTATCGATATAATTTGAACCACCATTAAACTAAAGGAAAAAACAAGATTATCTTGATTGATGCAGAAAAAGCAATCAATTTTAACATTAATTTATGATAATAACTTTTAGCAAATTGGAATAGAAGAATTTGTCCCTAACTTGACAAGCATTATATAACAAAATTCTCTAACTTTAAAAACTGGGATATAATTTGCAAACAACATTATTTTTAGGATACAATACAATGATTTGATATATGTATATATTGTGAAATGATCAACACATGGATATATGATATCTCACTGTGGTTTCGAACATATTTTTATTTGAAGGAAATATTTAATTTTCATTTAAGATTGGGACAAGTATCCTCATCATCACCACTAGTATTTAATATAATACTGAAGGTTCTAGGCAAAGTTCTAAGAAAAGAAAAAAGGTATGAAATATTTAAAGATTGGGAATATGGTAGGAAGAAAGCTAAAATGATGCTGAATGACATATGCTCTATGTAATCCTCTCTCTCTCTCTCTCTTTTTTTTTTTTTTTTTCTTCTTAGGGCCTTGCCCACGGCATATGGAGGTTCCCAGGCCAGGGGTCTAATCAGAGCTACAGCTGCCGGCCTACGCCACAGCCACAGCAACACCAGATCCGAACTGTGTCTGTGACCTACAGCAGAGTTCATGGCAACGCTGGATCCTTAACCCACTGAGCGAGGCCAGGGATGGAACCCACAACCTAATGGTTCTTAGTCGGATTAGTTTCTGCTGCACCAGGACAGGAACTAATCTTCTCCTTTTGAGTGTGGGCAGGACCTGTGAACAAAATGGCTCTCACTCCAGTGACTAGATTTCCTCTGTGACAAAGATGAAGGGGGATTCTGAGATGTGATTGAGGTCCCAAATCAGTTGATTTTTAATTAATCAAAGGGTGATTATCCTGAGTTGGCCTAATAAAATCAAATAATCCCATCAACAAAAAGTCTAGAGGCCAGCACTTTCCTGCTGGCTTTCAAGAATCAGGTTTCCCTGAGCTCTAGAGCAGCAAAAAATGAATTCTGCAAACCCCTTAGGAGGAGGACCCTGGGCCTCAGATGAGACTGTAACCTCAATCAACATCCTTGAGTTCACTCTTATGAGGTCTGAAGCAGCAAAACCAATTTAGCCATGCTGAGACTTTTAATACACAAAACTTTGAGAAATAAATGAGTGTTTTCTTGAGCTATTTAAATTTGTAGAAATTTGTTATGCAGCAAGTTAAAAAAAATGAGAGAAGAGATTAAACCGTCATTGTTTACATACAGATGCTGTGATCATCCAAGCAGAATCACCCATAAAATTAACATACCAACTACTAGAAAAAGAAAATTAGTTTGACAAAAGAACATCCTATAAAAATTAATAGCATTTATCTTTACCAGTACTCATGAATTAATAAATATAATTTGAATGTAAGGTATAATTTACATTTGCAATATCATTTTATAAAACATCTAGGAATTAGATTAGGACATATAAGGCTTGGAACAATCTAAATAAAGGGAAAATAATACATTCATGCTCTTGAATGAAATGATTCACTATTAAAAACATCAGTTTTAACTAAGTAATCTACAAAGTACAATCCCAATAAAAATTGCAATGTGTTTTAATAATAAAATTACTGTAAAATTTATATAGAAAATAGAGATTTATAAGTAGCCAAGTCAATTTTGAAATGATAAATTCTTGCCTTCTGATATATTAAAACCTACTACAGAATCATTGTAATAAACACAGAGTAGTACCGGTATAAGAACACTTATTAAAAACTCCAATTGAGTGGATTAAGGATATCAAAAATGCATAGATTCACATGTGTATGAGAAAGTAAATATGCCATAATATAAGTTAATACCACAATAAAAAGGGAAAAATGAGTAGGAGATTATGTGGGGAATATAACTCATTATAAATAGAAAAATATGCCCATATCTTTTATATTCTAAAAAATAGACTATAAGTTCATTGAAGATCTACATGTGAAAACAAAAATGTAAACTTAATCATCTTAAACGTGAGAAAATATTTTGCTCTCTAGGTCTGGGGAAGGTCTTACAACAAAATTCAAAGGCATATACATAGAGCTTAATTATGAATCTGATAATTTGAATCTTTTCAATGAAGGATGCTATGAAAAAAGTTAATAGATAGGAAAATTTATTTGCAATAACTAAAAGTAACAAGGAATTAATATACAGAATATACGTGATTCTCTTAAAAGGAATATAAGTAGAAAAATATGCAAAGGCTATGAACATTGAGAGGACAAATTCAAAAAAAGTCTAACAGGCATACTATGCAATGTTCAACTTTGATAATAATCAGAGAAATGCAAATTAAAACACTGATATTTTGCTTAATACCTATTAGACTAAAAAATGTAAAAAGCTAGATATATGTAAATATTAGCTGAGATGTGGGAACACAGAAATGTTCAATAACTGTTAGTGGGAGAGTACACTAGTGTAGATGTTCTAGAAAATGATATAGCACTATTTAACCATACACGCGCGCGTGCGCACACACACACACACACATACACCCTATAACTCAACAGTTACATTTCTGGGTATATAACACAAGGAATTCTCATACAGGTTTATAAAAGGACCTATAGTGGTATATCCTTTACCATGTTATCTGTTGTGCTAGGGAGTTTGATGCAACTGAATGTTTGCTCTAAGTTGATATGAATGCCAACCATAAGATACAGTACCTTATTCAGAAGTAACAAATTAAATGTATACATAAACAGTAAATGCATAATGTTTAAGGAAAATGTAAAAACAGGAGAGATAAAATTCATTTAGGTAAATAAAAATAAGCACAAAATAGCACTCTTAATTCTGTGAGAACATGTCCAAATAATCAAGGAAACAAAAAATCAAATGGCTGCCTGTGATGGGGAAGAAGAGAGAAAATTGATGCATGATATAATGATGCAAGGAAACAAATAACCAAAATAACTCCAAAAGAAATAGAAAATATGAACAATTAATTATAATAAAACTGAAATGCGACTCATTATCCCCAATCAAAAAAGATAGGGTTTTCTAGCAGCAGGTCCTTGACAAAACTTTAAGAAGTAATTTGTCTGTGGCTTAATCATATATAATGTATTTCAGAATCATCAATTCCATTCCTGAATATATCTTCCTACATAATGATCACATATATTAAGATTGCATACATTATTTTTGATGGTGAGTTAGAGGAATCAGGGAGTTCATCACTGCTAGAGTAAAATTATGGAAGAGATATCCCATGAAGTATTATGTAGCATGTAGAAGCAATGGATAATATGTACCCGTAAACATAATCCTGGGTAGAGAATGTAAGAAAGAGAAAGCAATATATAACGAAGTGCCATTTACTTAAACTTTGAATGTACACTGTTAAAATACATATTTTGTAATAATACAAACAAAATTATACATTAAATAGAAGGAATGGCTGACTCTAGACAAATTAAAAATAAATCGCTAACCACCTGAGTCACACTTTCTAAACCGGGGAAACGGAAAGAGTAATTGTAATTTAATGTTTTTCATAAAACAAAAAATAAGAAATTTATAGTCTTTGAAAATTTTTTCCTATTTCTCACCTGATTTTTTTTTTTAGATTTAGCCCAGGATAATTAGAATACTTAACTAAGACACACCTGACTTATGGCTACATGTATTGTTTTGTTGCAAACACATCTAAGAGGGAAAACTGTATTCTTTACCACTCAGTGATATTTATGTAACATGACACAATTCTCTTGCAGACACTAGACAAAAGAAAAGAAAACAAGTATATCCTTGGGCATTTAGGCTGCGGTTAAGAGCTCAAACAAATATAAGAGATCAATAAATAATACGTACAGGTTTTTGTTATTCCTGCTCTTTGTCCTGGGGCAGCTATGAGTAATTCGCTACATTTTGGTACTTGTGAGGAGAAAATATCACTTCTGCTGACCTTTGGAGGTAGTAATTGACTTAGCCCAGCAGACAGGTAGTTGTACAGGAAATAATGATACAGTCGGGAGAGCATGCTTGCCTGCAACCAATCTCAAAGGCTGTCCCAACATCAACCAGGCTTTCTGCTTTATCAGTTTCCTGAAGGCATGTTACTTTTTTTTTTTTTATACTATTGTCTTCTTTTTATTTATTTATTTTTTTTGCATTATAGCTGGTTTACAGATTGCTGTCAGATTTTCCAACTGCACCGCGTGGTGACCCAGTTACATGTACATATATGGATTTGTCACATGTAATTAGATATAGTTCCCCGTGCAATACAGTTGGATCTCCTTGCTATTCCATCATTAAAGCACTAGTTATCCCCACTCCCTCCCACCCCTCCCCCACCTCTCCCCCACCCCCTTGGCAACCACAAGTCTGTTCCCCAAGTTCATGATTTTTTTTTCTGTTGAGATGTTCATTTGTGCAGTGTTTTAGACTCCAGTTACAGGAGATTTCATATGACATCTGTCTTTCTCCTTCTGACTTGCTGCACTCAGTATGAGGGTTTCTAATTCCATCCAAGTTGCTGCGAATGACT
>PVHT020000015.1:21995671-22140447 GCA_004024745.2 Catagonus wagneri | reverse complement strand
TATGGCTGAATAGTATTCCATCGTGTATATATACCACATCTTCCTAATCCAGTCATCTGTCGATGGACATTTGGGTTGTTTCCATGTCTTGGCTATTGTGAATAGTGCTGCAGTGAACATGCGTGTGCAAGTGTCTTTCTCCAGGAAATTTTTGTCTGGATATATGCCCAAGAGTGGGATTGCTGGGTCATATGGTAATCCTATGTAGAGTTTTCTAAGGTACCTCCACACTGTCTTCCATAGTGGCTGCACCAGCTTACATTCCCACCAACAGTGCAGGAGGGTTCCCTTTTCTCCACACCCCCTCCAGCATTTGCTGTTTGTGGACTTGTCAATGATGGCCATTCTGACTGGTGTGAGGTGGTATCTCATGGTAGTTTTGATTTGCATTTCTCTAATTATCAAAGATGTTGAGCATTTTTTCATGTGCTTGTTGGCCATCTGTATATCTTCTTTGGAGAAATGTCTATTCAGGTCCATTGCCCATTTTTCAATGGGGTTGTTGTTTTTTTTGCAGTTGAGCTGCATCAGTTGTTTATATATTTTAGAGATTAAGCCCTTGTCAGTTGTGTCATTTGAAACAATTTTCTCCCATTCTGTAAGCTGTCTTTTAGTTTTCTTTTTGGTTTCCCTTGCTGTGCAAAAGCTTGTCAGCTTGATTAGGTCCCATTGGTTGATCTTAGCTCTGATTTCTGTTGCTTTGGGAGACTGACCTGAGAAAACTTTAGTAAGGCTGATGTCCGAGAGTGTCTTGCCAATGTTTTCTTCCAGGAGTTTAATAGTGTCTTGTCTTATATTTAAGTCTTTAAGCCATTTAGAGTTTATTTTTGTGCATGGTGTGAGAGTGTGCTCTAGTTTCATTGATTCACATGCAGCTGTCCAAGTTTCCCAGCAAAGCTTACTGAAAAGACTTTCTTTTTCCCATTTGAAGTTCTTGCCACCTTTGTCAAAGATCAATTGGGCGTAGGTGTCTGGGTTTATTTTTGGGGTCTCTATTCTGTTCCATTTGTCCGTATGTCTGTTTTGGTACCAGTACCATGCTGTCTTGATTATTGTGGCCCTGTAATTATTGCCTGAAGTCTGGGAGAGTTATGCCTCCTGCTTGGTTTTTGTTCCTCAGGATTGCTTTGGCAATTCTGGGTCTTTTGTAGTTCCATATAAATTTTTGGATTGTTTGTTCTAGTTCTGTGAAAAATGTCATGGGTAATTTGATAGGGATTGCATTGAATCTGTAGATTGCTTTGGGTAGTATTGCCATTTTTACAGTATTAATTTTCCGGCCCATGAGCATGGAATATCTTTTCATTTCTTTGTATCCAAGAGCTGGTTCTTTGAAAAGGCATGTTACTTTTGAATCAATCACTCAAGTAAATATCAAAGGCAAGCATTACATGAGGCAACATAGGTTGAATAGGCTCATTTGTTTTTATGAAAGTGTTATATCATCAAAGAGTCTGGTGTTTGGCTTGCAAAAGAAAGAGCACTGCATCCAGAGCACTAGAACTGTCATAAAAAACATCCAAAACTCCTGAAAAACAAGCTAGAATGAACAAAGGTAAATACTCCAATTAAATTATTTTGCCTCAAAATTTCAAAAGCTAAATACTACTATTGTAGAATATAAGTAATTTGAATGGCAGTGTTGAAATGGAGTGGAAAGAACTGTGATTGGAGGTTGTGGGGGCTGTCATCAACATGAAATCAGCAAATCTTCTTATCAAAAAGGGAGATTTCTGAAATTAATCTGGCAAAAGTGATAGATGAAAAGCTAACCTCTAGTTTGAATACATCATAAACTGTGTAAGAACAAGAAAACTGGCAAAGTATCAAGCTACAAATTGTGCTCAAGTAAAATTCATTTCCCTAAACAAGCAGATGTGGGTGGAAAGTACAACTAAACTGAATGAAGTGTAAGAGAAAAACAATTCTATACTATTCTATAATGCATGCATGTGTCATGGAGTATCATTCTACCACTTACTATTATATGGTAGCACAAATTATAGAGCATTGATTAACCACAAAGGCATGTGTGGAAAGCTAAAGAAAAAGCATGGTACTAGGTTCCCTAAGAGGCTACCAGGCTTTGATCTCTTAGTTCACTCTTTGAAACCTCAGCACAGAGTGGATCCAGGACAGTTTCATATTCACTTAAAATGACCCTCTCAATTTATACAATGAATAGGTGAAAAAATTCAGAAGGCAAGGAAATATCTGTTAAATAAAATAAAAATAAACCAAATAATTAGAAGATTATATTAAATAATATCTGTAACTCATCTTTTAGCACTAACTTGTGTATGATACTGATCCCTGGGTGTCGGCTCTGTCTGAATCCTATGCTTTAATATGTCTTATGATACAAGCTTCCAGTTGAAACTTTTAGTACATTTTCCTCCCATGAGAGGAGGGACATGAAGAGAGAGAACCAAAGAATTTGGATGAGTGTGATCACTTTTTATAGGTAAATGATATAAGGCTAAACCATTTACAGAAAATTCCCCAAAGAAGTCTACATTAATCCTCCCACCTTTTTTGTAGAGCCAAAAAATTTGACACCCAATTTTGTAATGTATGTTGATTTCTTCTCAGACAGTTCTTATAGTGTTATAATTCCAAAGGTTATTTTGAGAATGTATAATCAATAAACATGTCACAAATGATCCAAAAATAACAGCACATATGTGCCAAGAAGGAATGCCATTTTGCCTTACTCTCCTTCATATTCTCTCACATGGATTATGTAATTCATCCAAGACTAAAAAACTGATTCTGATAAAAGCTCTATATATCCTCCTGAATGTCTATAAGTATAAGCTAAGCCAGGCAGGGAGATATGCAGTTTGTGAATTTTGATAACATTCTTACCAGGGACAGACTGCTGTTCCAAAGCAGCTCTCATACAAAGGATAACCATGAATTGCATCCTTTGGCAGTCAGATCCCATACTGTGAAAGGCCTCAGACGTGAGGTAATGATCATGCCTATTTTTTATCCAATCATAGTTTTCTAGTGGAAATAAAATAGAATATGAAGAGCATTCTTCTGCTGAATAAAATTTGCAAAAGCTCCATTTTCTCTTCATGTTGGAAATAAACTAAGTCCTCATAACGACAGCCCAGAATAACAGGTAATAAATTTTGGACACACTATTCTATAGGTACTCATTAGTAATGAAATATGAGTCAAAGATGTCATATTACAAGTGGCAAAACAAATAAAGAATGCTTATGTTAAGCTCATCACTTGATAAAATAATGTTGATTTATGTATGATTTCATTATAATATTTTCTAAAATCCCAAGTGTATAAGAAATATGGCAAATTTAACACAATTATCTCTAGACTTGAGCCTATTATAAGACTTTAAATTACTTTTTTCCTGTGAAAGATGTGATGAAAATATACTTCCTTAGGAATTTTGAGAGAACCTGCATTGAATTTATAGATTTATTTAGGAAGAATTGGCATCTCCTATTAAGGAACATATGTGTGTGGTACATTATTCAGGCCCCCTTACATGTGTTTAAGAAAAGCTACTTTCTCTATTTAGAACCTGCGTAAACCTTACTAGGTTTATCTTAAATACACTGAGTCAAGACTCCAGTTGCAAAACAACTTAAGCTAGATTAAGAAAAATGTAGGACTGATTAGTTCATGTGAATAAACAATGGAAAATGCAGGAGTGGGGCTAGTCTCTGGGAGGAATTAATGCAGAGTGTCAAACATCCCATTTTTTTCTAAATATCGACTGACTGACCCTTTCTTTGTCATCCTCTCTCAATACCTCTCTCTCCATTTCCTGACAGAAACAAACAGCTTCTCAATGCATCAGATAACACCATTTTCACCTTCTGTTCTATTTCTTATGTTGGTATCACTAACCCTGATATCTATTTTTAGGATTTGTATGCTCTATCTTTACCAGTCTCTTCATTTTATACTTTTTAAAGTATATAAACTATAAACCACGGATGTATTATTAAAAGTGAATCTGAGAATAAGTCTTTAAATATTAAGATGGAAAAGAGTTTCGTCAGCAAGATGGCCAACTAG
The DNA here is from genome assembly GCA_004024745.2 of Catagonus wagneri. Classification (NCBI taxonomy): domain Eukaryota; kingdom Metazoa; phylum Chordata; class Mammalia; order Artiodactyla; family Tayassuidae; genus Catagonus; species Catagonus wagneri. The sequence goes on along the minus strand of PVHT020000015.1, from coordinate 22,136,391 downwards.
GAAGCTACAGGCCTTTGGTCTCTCATGAAAGCACTAAAAAAAACCTAGAAATTGTCTAAAATCACTTTATAGACGCTCTTGAAAATAGTCAGTGTTCTATAGCAACAACATGAATGCCCAATGAAGAAAAAACATACTTCACTGTATGTTTTCACTTACATGTGGAATCTAAAAACAAAACAAATGAACAAATGTAACAAAACAGAAACAGACTTGCAGATACAGAAAAGAAATGAGTGATTACTGAGGTGGAGGGTAGAGGAACAAAATATGTAAAGAGAATTAAGAAGTACAAATTACTAGATGGAAAATAAATAAATTACAAGGATGCAACGTAAAGTATAGGGATATAGTTAATATGTTATAATAACTTGGTATGGAGTGTAATCTGAAAATATCAAATTAGTATATTGCACACTCAAAGCTAAGTGTAAGTCAACTATACTTAAATTTTTAAAAAAGGAAAAGCCATATTTAAGATAGTATGAAATTTTATGGCATTTTTATTGGCACTTGCCTCATGCTATCCCCAGCACAGGGCAACACAGTCAATAGGAAGAAGCAGCCCAGTTTCCAATTCCCTCCCTCAAACCAGAGGTATCAGAGAAGTCCTTATTTGCAATGTTCTACTCTGTCTGGCAGCTTCCTGAGACACTGGTCTGTATTTTGTCTGACTCAGAGTTCAGATGGGGAAGAACAGCATATTTTGGATCTCAGGTCAGGAAAAGCCACAGAAAGTAGCACTCATAGCTTATGCAAGATTCAGGGGGACTACAGATCCTTGACACCTGGAGCAAAAGGTTAAAGGTAGAAGAATGCAATAGAACATCTAATGCACAAAGGAGAAGCTGGCATGAGACTCCTTGCAAAACTAGATATTCAAAGCAGTTATGTATACAAGGTAATCAAAAAAGCCACACACAGGACCAGACAAGATGCTTGACCAGAAAACACTTGAAAGGATCTTAAGCTGTTATCCGAGCTTGATCCCAAGTTTCAGAACATGATCTGCTAATTAGTGAAGGTGTTTTCCAGAACAGAACCCTTCTCTTTTCTGGTTTTAATTATTTACATCTATTTTGCTTAGTTAATCTAGCTAAATTTTTCAATTTTGTCAAATCTGTTAAAGAACTAACTCTTGCTCTTGCTGATTTTCTCTATTGCTTTTGTATTCTCCATCTTTTATCTTTCTATAGTGTGATTTTTGCTAAATAAAAAGCTAATATAAATAAATGAAAGAATATGTCTTAGCAATATTAGCATTTTTTTCTCCCAAATCCAATTGAATAGGCCATTAAAAGTCGCTATGAAGGTAGTTAAACAATATATTATAATCTTTTTAGCATTTGCTCTCAAGTTGCAAACAGCTTTCAGGTGCAATGAAGTTATATCTTTGAACCCAAAATAAAAGACTGTAATAATGATAAATACATAGATATTCATTTTCTAGTGAAGTATTTACTATATAACTATTGTGCTATCTAATAAAACAATCCCCACAGTTATCTTAGCAAAATTAATCTCCATTCACATTGAAAAAATATTTCTTCAGTGGCACTACAATTAAAATTTGGGTAACATTTTTAAACAAGTTGCCTCTATAGCTTGTATAATTTTAAGTAAACTTTGAGTTTGAGTATATAGCAATACTTTATACCTTTTACCTCTGAATAAAAAAATAAAAGGACTAAAATGAAACCACCTTATTGAATGTAGTAATTATTTTGTAGTAATGATATGCATTTTAATTACCAGAAATTTGGAATACATAATTATAATTACTATTTCAAAATAACTGTTTATTACATAACTCTTTACTAAATATTTCTAAACAGAAAGTCTCATTTATTACTAGTATTTCTTAAAACTGAACCCATATTTTGCAAGTGAACATGAACTTTAATAAATATATATTTCACAGGGATCTACTCTACTCATTCACAGCTGGTCCTGTTATTTTTATAGGGGTTCTTTTATAATGTTTAAGCATTTTCTTCCATGACCCTATTAATGTATTTTCTATATTTATAACTAAAATAAAACAACACTCAACATGTCTATTTATGAGAGTTGTACTAAAAATCAAAACAGAAGTTGAAAATATCAATAAGACCAACATGTAATAGTGATTTAAAATTTTGTGTTCCTTCATCTCTTTCCTACCCCATCAAATTATGCTATAGTTCTTTCTGATAATTGTTTTTACGTGACCAAGAGCCCTTCTTTTTGTTGTCAAACCTAGGTCCCTTCTCCTGGATGACTGATCCACATTATCAAGCCATGAAGACTACTAGGAAATACTCCCTATAAGCTCCGAAGACCTTCAGAATTAAAAGTCATTAAAAAGAACTCAATTTAATCATTTTTTCAGAAGAGGGAACATAAATTCAGAAACGTAATGGCCAAATTTATTGGCCTGGAACTAAAATCCAGGTTATTTGATACTCAGATATTCTTTCCATTTAAAAAATGTTTTATTTCTTTCAAACAAAAAAACACTTAGAGTTAATTTTAAGATGTTCATTTCTCTCCTAACACTGAAATGCTGGAGAAATATTCCCCTTAAAATTTTTTAAATGATGTTAATTTTTTTCATTATAGTTGGTCTACTGTACACCAAAGTGACCCAGCCATATATATATATATATATATATATATATATATATAATTTTTCTCACATTATTCACCATCAGGTTCCTTCATAAGTAACTGGATATAGTTCCCTGTGCTATACAGCAGCATCTCATTGCTTATTCACTCCAAATGTAATAGTTTGCATCTATTAACCCCAGACTCCCAATCCATCTCATTCCCTCCCCCTCCTCCCCTTTGCAACCACAAGCCTGTTCTTTAAGTCCATCAGTGTCTTTTCTGTGGAAAGATTCTTCTGTGCTATATATTACATTCCAGATAGAAGTGATGTCATATGGCATTTGTCTTTCTCTTTCTGACTTACTTCACTGGGTATGAGAGTCTCTAGTTCCATCCATGATGCTGCAAATGGCATTATTTTTGTTCTTTCTTATGGCTGAGTGGTATTCCATTGTGTGTATATACCACATATTCTTAATCCATTCATCTGTCAATGGACATTTAGGTTGTTTCCATGTCTTGGTTATTGTGAATAGTGCTGCAATGAACATACAGGTGCACGTATCTTTTTCGAGGAGAGTTTTGTCCGGATATATGCCCAAGAGTGGGATTTCTGGGTCATATGGTAGCTCTATATTAATTTTCTGAGGTACTGTCATACTGTTTTCCACAGTGGTTGTACCAATTTACATTCCCACCAACAGTGTAGGAGTGTGCCCTTTTCTCCACACCCTCTGCAGCATTTATTATCTGTGGACTTATTAATGATGGCCATTCTGATAGGTGTGAGGTGGCACCTCATAGTAGTTTTGATTTGCATTTCTCTAATAATTAGTGATGTTGAGCATTTTTTCATGTGCTTGTGGCCACCTGTATATTTTCTTTGGAGAAATGTCTGTTCAGGTCTTTTGCCATTTTTCAATTGGGTTGTTGGATTTTTTGCTCTTGAGTTGTATATATGTATAATATTTAACATAAAAATATGATTCTAACTAAATTACTTTGTTCAATCAGACGTTACAGTGTCTTACTTTACAGATTTTCTATAACACTATTGAAATTCTCCTTCCTTGACTGTACCTATTTTTTTCATATATAACCTTCTACTCTTGCCTCGGTTCACTTATCACTTAAGCTACTATATAGACTCTTTCTGAATGGTTTGTTTTCTCAAACTTCATTTTCTTACCCACTATATATATCCTGGTTTCTGCAACCAATTTTCTTCTACTGAGAATGACATTAATCTATGTGCCACTTAGCCCAATGGATGCTTCTGAGTCTGTATCTTGATTGTATTTAGCTTGGTTTATCTTATTCTTTTAAAGATACTCTTCGTCTGGACTTCTCTGATATCATATTCGATGGTTTTCTTCCTATATCTATCTTAGCACCAATTTCTAGTAACCATTATAGGCTTTACCTTCTGCTCTTTCATGAAACGTTTTTGACTATAAACCCTAAGCACTTTTGTTTTCCTGCATTCAAGAAATATGTATTAAACACCTTCCATATACTAAGAACAACTATAAGGATGGGAGAGAAACAGTAAAACAAATGAAAAAAAAAAAAAAAAACCCTGCCTTCAAGGAGCTTATATTCTTACATTCCTCTCTCTCTACAACACAGTCGGAGTGATAGCCAACTCCATGCCTTTAATACCCTCTATACAGAGATGGTATGTATGTATATGTATATATTCATTTCTATCATAGACATCTGTCATTGAGAAGGTATGATTCAATTTGTGAAGTGCAGGATGAAAAGGAATCCCATGTAGTAAGTCCAGAGGAAAATATTTCAGGCAGAGAGAGTAGAAAAGTAGAATTTATAAAGGCCTGAGGTGACAAATAAGCAATGTTCCTATCATGCCAAGATGAGGTAGGAGAGGAAAGTAAGGACTAGATCATGCAGACCTTTTGAATCACATAAACAATTATATTTTTATTCTAAATTTAAAGAACTTTAATGACTTATTTTTCTATACTAGTGACAATATATTGTTTTCTATTGTTACTCTTTATTAAATTTCAGATTTGATTGGATAAATCCTTTTTCATTAATTTTTTAAAAATGTCTATCATAATATGTACATTCTATCATTACAACTTCAGATAATTTTGTCAATTAAAAATTCATTGAAATTTTGATTATAATTACAGCCAGTACATAGATTGATTTGGTGAGAATGGATACACTGTCCCTACAGAATCATTTTATCTATAAATATGATATTGTACTCTCCTTTTGCTGAATTATTCAGTAAAGTTGTGAATATTAAGATATATGTAGATGCTATAAAATAACATTTTATTTATAGATATCGTATGATTGACTTCATTTCTAGTATTGCATGACAATTTTTTAATTTTTTGATTATTGAACTTTGTAAACTGATGATCTGTGTACATTAAATTTGTATGCATGCACTCTACCATATTTATTTTTAAGTTATTTTCCCTTGAGTTTTTTCAGTTAAACAACACATGTGCACATAATTCTATGGGTTTCCTCCATTTCAAAAACTGATTTTACTTTCTTATGTTCTAATGTATTGTTAATACTTGCAGAATTATGAAAAATAATAAGTATACTTGTAAGAATACTTGCCTTATTCCATATTTCAATATGATTAGAATTTCAACAGTATATGTGATGAAGGCTATTATTTGAAGATACATATTAAAGATACATATTAATATATTATAGAAGATTTCTGTTTCTCATGTTCTAAGGTTTTTTTTCTCTTTCAGGAATAAATGTTGACTTATATCAACTACATTTTCTATATGATAGAGATGAGGGTACAACTGTCATTTGACCTACTTCTGTTATGATTTTTAGTAATAGATTTTCTTACCTAGAGTTATTATTGAATTCCTGGAATAAACCATATTGGTTATGGTGTATTAATTTTATACATATAAATGCTAGACTCCATTATCTGATATTTTATTTATGATTTTTACATCTGTATTTATAATTCATTTTGGTCAGTAGTTTTACCATTGCTAACAATTTGTACATGAGCATGGATGCTGAATTTTATCAATCTTTTCAACATCTGTTGAGATGACCATATTTATGACTACCAAAACAATCATTTTGCTAAACAAACATTTAAAATCAGGGCTATAGTGAACTATGAGGTTTTCTTGGTTCCTTATAGGATATGTTATTTACTTTGTGATTAGATTAATTTCCAATAATGTGTATTGATGTCGTTTTCTTTCCATTTATTTTGCAAAGAAAACTGTGAAACCACTCTGTAAATACACATCTCTTTCATTTTATATTTTCAAAAATTAAGTTACACATTATTTCTTCTAAATCCACTGTTTCTATTTCTTCCCCAGGAATACTTATGCTTCATAGATTATATCTCTAATCTCTCTCTTTTTCCTTTATAATGATCTTCTTATAGTTTGTCATTTTCCTATAATGTATGATACAGTTGTTCCTTCTTTTCACTTACACGACTGAAATAATTTTCAGCAGTCTTAATTATATTCTTCACTCAATTCAATGTGGATGCTAATTCTATTATTACAGTATAGTTCTTGCAATCCTGAGCTTGCTACTTTTTATAGTTTTCTTCACCCTCTTTAAAAAGAACATTCTTCTTTGCAGTCCAGTAAAGATGCTAAACATCTTCTTTAGAAATATCTTCATACTTATTTAGCAGGCCTTTCACTTTTAACATATATATGCTTTCTTTGAGACTGTAGGTGTGTGTTTCCACTCTCTTTGTCTATATATTTCCCATAAACCTGAAGCGCTTATGGCTATGGTTATTTATGTTTTTTCTCTACTTTTCCTTTAATAAAGTAAAGCTTTATCAGGATTTATTTGATAGTCCATAAGACTGCTCTCTACTCATTTAATAGATAATTTCAAAGATCAGTTTTGTGGGTAGGTTGATGCACACAGTTTTCATCTCAAACTCACTTTCAGCATTTCCCACTTAATGCAATTCTGATATTCAGAAGTGGAATGATTTTTCTATTACTTTGCCTAATTTCCAGACATAAACTAATGATTACTGCTCCCAGGACTCTTCCTCTCTCTGTCCTTCTCATCTTTCCTTGACTCTCCCAACAACAGAACTTTATTTTTAGGAAGCATATCCCTTTTGTTTTTGGCATGCTATATTTGGCTATTACTGTTTCTGAATGTTTTTAATATACAGGAATCGCTGTCCCAGCTTTCTGGTTTCTTCCTGTCCTTTTAAAGAAAATGTGTTTCATCGAGTGAAACTAGAGAGCTCACCAGAGAAGATCAAAAAGTAATTTCTTAATCCACTTCCATATACTTTTAGGCAATAGAAACTCCTTCCAGAATTATTAAGTCCATGTTAGTTAGTTGTGGCATGAGATATAATATTAACCTATGACAACATTTGGTATTTTAACAGGAATCTGGGAAAGTCTGAGTCAGGAGCTACAAGTAAGGCATTGTTTTCAGCTAGAAATACTTTTTGGCACTTCTATTAATGTCTTCTTTTATTGTGTCTGGTTTAATCCACAATTTTTAATGGATAAAAGGTAGGCATGGTTTATTTTCTTTTCTCCCCCCACAACTTTATTGAAGAATAACTGACAAATATATTTGTATATATTTAAAGTGCACAATGTGACGATTTGAAATACCTATACATTGTAGAATGATTATCAAGATCAAGGTAATTAATACATTCATTTTACATGGCTAAGTCATTTGTGTGTGTGTGTGTGTGTGTGTAGAATTTTTTTTTTTTAATTTGCTTTTTAGGGCTGCGGCTGTGACATATGGAGGTTCCCAGGCTAGGGGTCTAATCGGAGCTATGGCTGCCAGTCTACACAGAGCCACAGCAATGCCAGATCCAAGCCGAGTCTGTGACCTGCACCACAGCTCATGGAAATGCCAGATCCTTAACCCACTTAGCAAAGCCAGGGATCAAACCTACAACCTCATGGTTCCTAGTGAGATTCATTTCTACTGATCCATGACAAGAACTCCAAATTTTTAAGATCTAATCATCAAACAACCTAAATACTCATTGACAGATGAATGGATTAGGAAGATGTGGTACATATATACAATGGAACACTACTCAGCCATAAAAAAGGACAAAATAATTCCATTTGCAGCAACATGGATGGAACTAGAGACTTTCATACTGAGTAAGTCAGAAAGAGAAAGATACCATATGATATCACTTATGTGTGGAGTCTAAAATATGGCACAAATGATCTATCTACAAAAGAGAAAAAGATCATGGACATGTAGAACTGACTTGTGTTTGACGGGGGTCGGGGGAGGAGGAGGGAGTGGAACGGATTGGAAGTCTGGGGTTAGATGAAACCTCTTGCATTTGGAGTAGATGCGCCTAATATATAGCACAGGGAACTATATATCTAATCACTTGTAATGGAATATGATGGAGGATAATGTGAGAAAAAGAATATATATATATATATATATATTTACAATTTTGCTGTATAGAAGAAATTGACAGAACTTTGTAAAATCAATCATAATAAGAATTTTAAAAAGATCTAATCATCAGGGAAATGTAAACTAAACCCACAATTAAATATTACCTGACATCTGTTAAGATAGCTATTGTCAAAAAGATAAGAAATAATTATCACTGGCAAGGACGTGGAGAAAAGGGAACATCACTGAATATTTGGTAGGAATGTAAATTAGTATGGCCGCTATAAACCGTATGAAGTTTTCTCAAAAAATTAAAAAACAGAATTATCATATGATCCAACTATCCTTCTCCTTGGTATATAAACTAAATGAAATCAGTATCTCTAAGAGATAGATGCACTCCCATGTTGCAGATAATCACAATGGCCAGTATATGGAAATACCTAAATGTCCTTCAATGTATGAATAAAGAAAACATGGTATGTATACACAATAGAATATTATTCAGCCATTTAAAAGGAAATCCTGACAGTCGTTTTAACATGGATGAGCCTGGAAAGCATGATACTTAGAGAAATAAGCAAGAGAAATAAATACTGTATAATCTCATATATATGTGGAATTCCCCCCACAAAAAAACACTAATTTCATGGAAACAGAGTAGAATGGAGACTGTGGGAAGGAGGGAAGGGGCTGAGGAAAGGAGGAAATGGGGAAATACAGGTCAAAGGGAATAAACTTTCAGATAGAAAATGAATAATTTTTGATGATTTAATGTACAAAATGGTGACTACGATTAAAAATATGGTATTGCGTACTTAAATTTTGCTGAGTAATGGTCTCCTAAGGCTCAAGACTTCCTATGAATCTACTATATTTCCTTATCACTGTCTTCAGTACCTCCAGTTCCTATTGTTTTTCCAATTTTCTTTACCAGATATTAGATTCTATAAAGGATTGTTTCAGAGTCCATTAAAATTACTCAAAAAGCAAAGCACTCTTATTTTCTTACTATCTTATAGAGAAGAAAACCATTGGTTCACAAACATTCCTTTGCCTGCAGGTAATTTCCTCATCTCCTATCTCAGGTTTGTATCGGAAAGCTCATGATATATTAGCTAAAGTATTCAACTTTAAGAACAATCTAAATGATTATTTGTTTCAGAAGGCATAAAAACAGGCACCAGCAATTATCAGGTTACATTTGTTTCAGAAAAATAATACAGTATTTCACAACTATTTTGAATTTTAAAACAAAATTTATATTCTTCATGGGATATATAGTCAGTAGAGCAACCGATTTATGTTATTGTAGAGCCTTTATCTGTGCTAAATAATATCAAGTAAAACTCAAAGATAATGAATTTCACCTGTGTGTTAATTACTTGCAAATATTGTTTATTGACAAAAATAAAATTGAAAGAATGTTGCACTTAGAATTTGTTAAAATATAGGTAGTCATATTAAATTATGAAAGAAATATTATTTTCTTTAGAAAATACAAAAATTAAAAATCAAAATTAAAATAAATTCCTTAATATAGAGCAATTTAACAAAAACATTATATTTTAAATATCAATTCAAAATTGCTACATGGTACCATTTCCAAATACTTTGAACAAGAGAGAATTTCTATTCCATATCCAAACAATTTAATATCCCCAAATATAAAAAGACTAAGATGATACATAGAATAAAAGCACCATACCCACATTTTACTCCTCTGCAACAAAGGGTCAATATGAATTACAAAGTAAAACTGTGAGAAATATCCATTTATAGACCTAAGGGAAATTAACCTGAAACTAATGGGATAGAAATTAAATTGTGCAAATTCAGGTCTTTTAAATATTAAGTAATTGTACATTTTTACTTCATAGATGCTATTTTTAATGTAAGACTATATCTGTTAACAAAAATACATAAGGAGAGTGTGGCCTTTATAACAGACTCTGTTGTATACCAATTCAGCTACTCTAATATTAGGTTTCACATATGTGATTTTGCTTAAGTTGGAACAGCTCCCAATCAGTTTTACATCTTACCACCTCCTACTCTGCATTCCTAAAAGCCTATCAAGTGAGAATCCTCAGAAACAAGGGCAATTTTTCCAACTGTGGGGTGGTTGTCTCAGTCTGAGATTTCTGCAAAATGTAAAAGCTTTAAGGAGGTCTCCTTTTGGGATCTGAGGGTATATGGAATTTTACACGCAAAACTTTTTAAATCCTTCTTGGACTCCTAGTCAGTTCTGCATTGTCTTGGTTAGTCCTACAATCCATTCATTCAGGAAATATACCTCTAACTTGATAGTGTCTGTAATACACCTCTAACTCAAGAGGATGTTATATTTGGCTAGGACAAATGAAATGATTTTCTTTAAAATTGTTTTCCTGAAGCAGTAGTAATGTAGAAGTACCACAATTATGGTTCTGGAAACCAAGGAGACAGCAGAGAATAGCTGAAGAAGATTGCCTTTGGAGACAGGTCTTTACCCAGTTGCTCACTAATTGTGTGACCTTAGGTGATTTTTATCCACTATCAGTGTTAATTTCCTCATCTGTAAGATCAAGCCATCAGTACCTGACTCAAAGGACATAAGTGGCAAACTTGAAATGGTCTGGGTTATATAGTTGGCATTTAATAAACACTAGCTCCTTTGTTTAACAGCCACAACACTGTGAAGGGTGGGAGATGATCTCCTGATAGCAATAGGAAGCCTGAAAACTGGACTAGGATTGGTAAGATTTGGGGGGGAGTTGTTTGTTTGGTTATTGTCTTTTTAGGGCTCTATCTGTGGCACATGTAAGTTCCCTGGTTAGGGGTCAAATTGCAGCCACTGCAACACCAGATCCAAGCTGCATCTACGACCTAGGCTGCAGCTTGCAGAGACGCTGGATCCCTAAACCACTAAGAAAGCCCATGGATAGAACCGCATCTTTACAGACACTATGTCAGGTTCTTAATCCACTGAGTCACAATGAGAACTCCTTACCACGTTCATTCTTTTAGCTTCCTCCAAGATCATGGAAACAATTTATTGGTCAACATTTCTCCTCTAGTGATTTTTATGCCAGCCAAAATGAACCCCTTTCAGCTTAGCAAATATTTTATGCTCTTGGGGTCTTAGCCCATGCTCTTTCCTCTTCTTGGAGCACATATCACCCCGCTCTTTACTCATCTTTTAGTCCTTACTTTAGTAAGTCTACCCTGAGTCGCTAAATTAGGGTTTGATGTCCCTTCTAGTGTTCCCATAGCACGTATTTCCTCTACTGTAACATTAATCACTCTGTATTTTAATTGCCTGTCTATTTGTCTAGATTTTCTCCTGTAATATAAATGCCATGAGTGCCAAGATCCTATCTATCTTATTCATTGTGGCCAGCACAATGAACCAGTGAATAGTAAGTGTCAGTTTTGTGCTCAGGGAACTTGTCAGGGGATTGTGAAAGTCACCATGCTGTCTACCCAGGTTTATCCAGCCAAACTTGCTAAATTGGCAGATGTTTTCTTCCTAATGTCCTCACTATTTCATGAGCAATTCATATGATCCACTCATTCCTGTTTTTTAAATTAATCACACACACAAGTCAGTAGCATTATTAATTAGCCTACCTTCTCTTGGTTTTTGGAAAAATATTTGTGTTGAAATAAGCAGTCTGATTATGACAGTGTGAGGAGAGACTAGATAGAATAATGAAAAGCACAGTGGATTGGGAGATAGAAATTCTAGATGCTGGTCCTCCCTTTACAACCAATTAGCCATATAATCTTATTGTGTTGCCTCTCTGAATCTCAGTTTCCTCATCTGTGATCAACCATATCAGTACTAATTATTTCATAATGTTGAAAGGATCAAGTGACAAATACATGGTTTTATAATGCAAAGAATCTTTGATGAAAGGACTATGTGATCTCAGTTTTAGTAGCTTTGCATAAAACACCATATTTTAGACTATATTAGGAGATATTAGTGATGCTTGTTCAATTTTTTTAACACATAGCTATTAAATGGAATACTAATCTTCCTCAAATAAGTTTAACATATCACATAAAATATGAATTACATATAGAAAACCACTATAATGTTTCCTTTAAAAATTGAATCTTTTCAAAAAAATCATAAAATATAGCTTGATTTGAAAGCTTAAACATTTAAACTCCAAGTTATTCACAAAAATACTATATAGTTTTCTAGAATTTTCAATTAAAACACCTAGTTGAATACTATCTTTTAAATATGCTTTATCATTCTGTTGAAAACATTCTTTCTATGAGGATGTCTTTTGCAGACATGCTTAAAAAATCTGACTTTTGCCCCTTGGTCAGAAAGTAGCAAACTCCCATGAGGTACTTTTCATCCCACAGACCTTCCACTTTCCTTTTTTTAAGATTCTTTGAATCTAACTTCAGCCCCTTAAAATCACCTGTACATATTTAATGTACAGAATTATGAAAACTCACCAGTGTCATTAACATCCATTGGAAAATGGTCATTTTTAATTCCCACCCAGTATCTAACTACCCAATGCAGGAAGAAATTCATATTTCTTAAAACTAAGCTTTCTTAAATTTAATTTCATGCATCCTTGACACCAGCTCAAATAGCATCTAGATTCTAAATGAGGTTTGAAATATGTACAAAAAATTCCACTTTGCTATTTCCTTCCAAAATACACTGTATCTCTAGCACCCAGATATTTTCAAGGAAGTCAAGCTCAAAAACATCCTCCAGGCTTTTATGCCCTTAAAATATATGACAATAGCCCTCATGGATGGGTATATTCACACTTCTTCAAAGAAAGTTTTACTTGTGAGAGGGTCTTCAAAAGTTCATTGGGGAATAAATGGAGTTTTGAATAGAATTATTTATTTTCATAGACCCCAAAGATGTGATAAAACTACAAATAAAAAGACCCTTGACTCTAAGTACCTTCCAAATTAGACATAACATTTCTTGAAGTGTCCATATTACTTACTGCTTTCAGTTAAAATGACGCTCTCTTCTCATGACACTTGTCACCTTACTATCTATGCTCCAGTAATGGCAGCCTTCTCTGTTCTTTCTACTGTCTTTATATATGTCATTTCCATTGCCTAGAATCCTCTCTGCTACCTGGTCTGAGCAAATCCTATAAAATATTCAAGTATTCTTTTACTTTGTGATGTTCCACAGACCAGGCATGGAAAACCATCAGAAGGACAGTTTAGCCTCCTCAACAGTTTAGCATAGTTTAGAAAATAGGACTTGCTGTAACACTTACACCTGACAAGTCTATGCCAGAGGAAGATGCACAATATAGCATGGCACCGATAAGGTTACTGTGGGGTTAGAGGAGATTCAGATATTATGGGGGTGTATGTAAGTAGATTGGATGGTACATAGAAACACCATGGGGTAGGCAGCAGAGCATAGGAAAATGAGGCCTTTGACAAGGACGACAAATTAGATAAATTAATAAGGAAAGTGTGATACAAGGGTAAATGCAAAGAACAAAGAAAAAAAGTTTTGAAGACAAATTTTTCTTCTACATAATTTTCACTTGCCCTCCACCAAATTTGTTCTTAAAATCATGGTATCTTTGTGTTATAATATCCAGAGTTTAAAGGAAATTCAGATTGTGATAGTGAAGATATTGCATCATGAAATAACAATTTGCCTAAATATATTTTTTCTTTATCTTTGGCCAGATTAAACTGAGAGAAACATTTCAAACACAACAAAGTATTACTTTTGTTTTTGCTGAAAGACTCATTATTTACCAATCTTTTAGTTTTCAACTAGCTGTTTCGATGTTATGTCAGTGCCTATAGCTTGATGCTTTACCAGGCTAATAATTTCATGATTTTGAACTTTCCAAAAGTTATTTTGTTTTTAAGGAACCCATTCCCTGGAAATAGTAACCAAAGCCAGAGAAGCCTAGATGATGTATGATTCTGAAATTAAACTGAGATTTTAAAAATTCTTAGAAATGTCAAGTATCAAAGGTCATCTGTACATTTTTAAAAATAAGTTGAAAAGTTTAACTTTTATGGAAAAAAGAATGTAATTCATCACAAATTAGAACTAAAAGTTGATATCCTTTGTCAATAGTTTAATAAGAGTAACCGTTTAATTCTACACACTTCAGATTCATGGCAGTAAAAATCCAAGAATCCATATATAACATCAAAATCTTTATTAGTGTTAATAGATCAATATTAAGGAAACAAGTAATTTACTTGTACATAATGTTTGTCTTAAATTACACATAAAATTTTAGTTAATTTGGTACAAAAGAAATCTCTTCTCTATTGACATCTCTACTTTCTGTAGGGTTAGTTTATTAACCTAAGGGGACAAACTGCTGGTTTACTAGGGATAGATAGGTTTCCTGGGGTATTAGATTTTCAGTGCTAAAACCAGGACCATCCTAGGCAAACCTTATGCCTAAACTTCCCCAATTCCTATGGCTAGGAACCAGTTGGATATTTTGATATGCAATATATACATTATCATTTGATCAACCTCAGAGAATGAAATTCTCATGACTTTTAACTAAAATGTGACTTTATATATGTCCCTTATCATTATTTTCCAAACTTCGGTATAAAAGACAAGTGACTTAATCATTTTTATAACAAACAGAGTTGAATTAGTGGGTCAAGTTGAATAAAATGAGCTTTGAGAAAAAGAGTTTCAAACATGAATCCAGCATTTACTAGCTGAAGGATATTAAGCAAAATAACCTAACAACATCAAATTCAGTTTCTACATCTATAAAATGGGATATTACCTTACTTCACAATATTGGTGCTTGTAAAAGCAAGGTGGTACACAGTAAAGTTTTAAAATTCATTTCATTATCATTCATTTCATTGGAGGTATCAAAATGGAAATAAAAGTATGTGGTTTCTTCCTTCTCAACAATTCAGTAAGGCTTAATCCCCTCTGGTGGAAACTATATATATGTTTTGAAAAAAATATATATTTTGCACATATATATATATATATGCTTTTGCTCAAAGCTCATGTTATTCAATTTGACTTATTAATTGAACCTTATCTGTTATAACAATGGTTAACTCACTTTTCCTTACACAGAAGTTTTGGAAAATTATATATATATATTTATTAAGAATACATAAGATTATACATATGTGTACAATGTTATATAGGGGGAGAGGGGGAGAGAGGAGAGAGGAAGAGAGATTTTAAGGAATTTTATGGAGGGAATCTTCTTTATGCAAAGTGTACTGATTTGCATGTTAATTCCATTTTACAAATATTTTCAAATAAACATCTACAATAATGTTTGGCCAAATACCTTGGTTCAGTGGCCTAGCCAAGCTGACACATAAAACTAACCATCACATGGGGAGAAGATACTCCATACTCCCTAGGCTAAATCTAGGGTGTTAATGGATGTTTTCATTTACTTACATTAGATTTTAGAGGTATTAAAATTCTTTGGCTGTATATAAAAATATGAAGATGAAAAATCAAGGTAATCAAGAATTGAAAATACTGGGGAAGTTCCAGAGCCTTAACTGGAGCTCTAGGCAGCTCAGGACTGAGGATGTTTTTTCTAAGGAAGGCAAATGTTTTTCAAGTAATTTGTAGAGTGTAGTAGTTGTAAAAAACCCAGTATATTCGCACAACCAGGGTCCATTCAAGAAATCTGGTGGTTAACCAACTAGAATCAGGAATGTAGAAAAATGGGCTTTAATCAAAGGAACATATTAGAACAAACAGTCAAACACATGGTTATTGAAAATACATGACAGAATCCACAGTGTACTAGAAAAGGGCTCATTTGACAAAAGCAAATACCAAATATAATGATAAGGACTGGACATATTCTCACAGTAGACCTCAAATATTTTGCCTCTTTTATAGCCAGCTATAGACCTCATCAGTTCAGATAGCAGTAAAGCATAGCATTGAATCAAGGAAGTTAATAAGGTCAGAAAAAGGGTTATAAGAGCGTCAAGATACTCATTATATTGAAAAATATACACACAAATTTTAAGGTAACAAGCTGAAATGAGCCAGGAAAAAATAATATGGCAGTTCAAAATGGATAAAAACAGTATCTTTACATTATTATTTGCAACATTTTTGGGCACATTTTGAACATTTGACAAAATGCTCTTATAACCGAGCTTTCATCCTTCACTAGAACCATCATCATTTATAAGAAAGATAATGTGCATTAGATCAAATTATTCTAACTGAGCAAGATGTTAAATGTCATTTTGGGTAATGAGATAAATGAAGAAAATTTTTAATAAGTAGAGCAGCCTCCTTGGGACTCATTACACCCTGGGGAATTTTAATCTATTTCATGGTAAAGGTTAACAAACACTCAGATAACTCCTACTTGTATTTGTCACTTAAAAAGCATTCTTCCTACAAAGAGTTCAAGGTGGTGGAATATTTGGGTATAGGATGCCCTTTGTGGGAATGATTATTTCATCAATATCATCAAGAGCAAACATTTATTGAGCACTTTATAGCAGTGGGGCAGTGGACTGTTTGGAACATGGAAAGGCATTAGACACCATACTTTTCCTACTAGAGGAGGTAGCTTTACAACATAGCCTAGAATGTATTTTCTTCATTTAAAAAAATGTGGACTTTCCATTTGAATCAGAAGTCTTAAGGCCAGAAAAGACCATATGCTATTCAAAACAACCCAGAAAGTGTAAAAGCTAGTTATTTAACACTTCTTAATATTCCACTGTATTTCAGTAGCTACAATTCTTTAAAAATTTGCTTTTTAGGGCCACGCTCACAGCACATGGAAGTTGCCAGGCTAGGCATAGGATTGGAGCTGCAACTGCTAGCCTACACTACAGTCACAGCAACGTGGGATCCGAGCCGCATCTGCAACCCACACCACAGCTCATGGCAACTCCAGATCCCAACCTGCTGAGCAAAGCCAGGGATCGAACCAGCACCCTCATGGATACTAGTCAGTTACACTTCCAATGCACTAAGATGGGAACTCCCTACAACTCTTAACCTACAACTACTTAAGGGAAACTATGGGGGCTGTGATCTGTAGTGTTTTTCAGCACCACTTCTGACACCAAATGGGCAGTTCCCCTCCCCGCCCACCATCCCACAACAACCAATTCTTCACTCTCTGGATATCAACTGAGTATCTACCACGGAATTCAACTCTGCTACTAACTATCCAGAGGTAGCACAGAACCCACAGGTTATAGGCACTGTCCCACAGAACTGCCCCAAATTCAGATGCCAGTTCTGAGTCCCACATTTCCCCCTGTGTTTCTGACCTAACAGCTGTGACTTTGAGGGTTCCCACAACCCTCTCCTCAAGTTAAATAACTGGATAAAATGACTCATAGAACTCAGGAAAGCACTTTACTATTACTAGTTTATAATAAAGGGCTTTGGGATACAAATGAACAGCCAGATGAAGAGGTCCAGAAGGGTCCTGAACTCAGTAGGTTCTATATCACCACAGAGTTTAGGTATGCCACCCTCCAAGTATTTGGATGTGTTTATTAACCTGGAAACTCTCTGATCCCATTTTTGGGGGTTCAATGGAGGTTCTTTTACTTGGGCATGATTGATTAAATCATTGACAACTGGTGATTAAATTCAACCTGCAGCTCATGTCCCCTCTCTGAATGTCCAGGTGTCAGGAATGGGGTGGAAAGCTTTAACCCTCTAATCACCTGGTTGGTTTGCCTGGCAACAAGCCCCCATCCTAAAGCTATCTAGGGGCCCACCAAGTCACTTTATGAGTTAGCATAACCTCAAGCAATTACCTTTTAAAAACAATTACACTTAGTTAAATCCTCTATCTTTTCATGTTAGTCAAAATGGCAGGAAAAATAGATTAGAAACAATGGATTAAAAACCTAATTAAGCATTGATATAATTGTTCACTCAGTGTTAAATGACATATTTTCTCAGAATTTCCAGATTGTTATCTGTTATCCTTCTGCATCACTTAATATTAAAATCTAGAATCCAAACATCATTAAGGTCTCTGTAAAAAAGAATGAGGACATTTTAGAAAATTAAAAGAAATGCCTCACTCTATTACAGTAATGATAACTGATGTACAGCTCTTTGTAAGGAAGCTAAATACTCCGTGAGTATGATTCCACTTTGCTGATAATTTATACCTCATTAGTAAGAAATAAAAGTCAAGCAAATCTCTAATCCTCCTCACAATTACACTATTAAATTTGAAAGGAGAAAAGAGTACAGATATTTTTAATATTTTTCTCTAACATGGTTCCCAGTAGGTTAGTTTTAATATACACTATAATATACTTAAACATTCATCACTCTGTCATTTAACTTCATAAAAAGGCATAGATCTTCCAGCTCCAGGTAAGATGTCATAGACTCACTTTTCCCTGCTCTGGAAATAATTCAGCAGACAAACATAAAAGGACCCTAAAAGATGGAAAGAAAAAAAGGCAGACTGGCTAGAAACCTCAAGACTTGAGGAATCACATGACAGTGAGTTTCGTGGGTTTTCTTTTCTTTTCTTTTCTTTTTTGTCTTTTTGCCTTATCTAGGGCCACACCTGTGGCATATGGAGGTTCCCAGGCTAGAGGTCTAACAGGAGCTGTAGCTGCTGGCCTTCACCACAGCCATAGCAACGTGGGATCCGAGCTGTGTCTGCAACCTACACCACAGCTCATGGCAATGCCGGATCCTTAACCCACTGAGCAAGGTCAGGGATCAAACCCGCAACCTCATGGTTCCTAGTCGGATTCATTAACCACTGAGCCAAGACAGGAACTCTCCATGGGTTTTCCTTTTTATCTACCACATATTCTAGACTGGGCTTTAGAGAGGGTCATGACCTGGAACTTCAAATAGGCATAAAATAAAAAGAAAACAAGAAAAATTTGATTTCTGTGGCCAAAAGACCCAAAACAGCACAGCTGAGACTGAATAGAGAGATCCATTCATACCCTATACTCAGTGCAGTGCACAGCCTAGTGTACCATAGCAGCAGCATCTGTGTTATCTCTGTGAAAACACCCAGGACAGCACTGGCCAGAACCAAAGAACGACTTTACACTTGGAGGAGCATCAGGTGCAAACAACCACAAGAGTAGAAACAATAGCAATATCTACCATACACAGAGTCAGGTGGCCTGTTCTGCCATAGCAGGAGGGTCAGGAGTTCCCTGACCAACACCCTGGGAAGCAGTGGCCAGATCTTCTGCAGCAGTAGCATCAATGGAGCCTAAAAAGGAGCCCATATAACACAGCACAGACAAATGAATGAGAGCTCAATCCACCATAGAAGCAGCAACAACAGGACCCTTTCCCATACCCAGAGGAATAGCAGCCATATCCTCCATAGTAAGAATATCAGCAGGGCCAATCATGGACCCATCCACCAATCCTTACTTGAATCAGCGGCAACCCATTCTGCCAAAGCAATAAGAACATAGCAGGATCCCTGTCATACACCTGGGAAAAGAGTAAGAATTATCCTAAAGAGTGGCAGTAATCAAAGCCAACAGTTTCCTGAACCTCACACTGAAGGACACTGAGCAGCATATGTAGGAATTGAGCAGGAGCTCCAGTGGATCTGAAGTACAAAGCCAATCAGAATAAAATGTAGAGGCTCTTAAAATTATCATTGGAACCACAATTCACAAAAGTAGACAAAGTCTTACAAGCAAATCTTAAGATGGATGACAGATTTAAATGGGATCAAGAGTCTTCTAACATTATATATAAAATGTCCAGGATACAATTGTAAATAACTAGGCATACAAAATAATGAAAAACACAACCTGAATGAGAACAGATGATCAACTGATACCAACACTGAAATGAAACAGATGCTGAAATTGTCTAACAGGGATTTTAAAGCAGGCATTACAAATATGTTTCTATAAATAATTATAAATTCTCTTGAAACAAAAAATAGAAAGTCCAAAGAAATAAAGTTTATAAAAATAATCAATTTGAAATTATAGAACATAAAATTAAAATTGCTGAATTTATTTAAAAAAACTCACTTGACAAGTTTAATAGTAAAGTAGATATGATGGAAGGTAGAATCAGTGAACTGGAGGACAGATAGAATTTATACATTCTGAGCAATTGAAAGAAAATATGGTTTAAAAAATGAACGGAGCTTCAAGAATGTATGAGATAATAAGAAATAAGTAGTATTTGTATAATTGGAGTCATAGAAGGAGAGGTGAAAGTATGGAATTGAAATGAATTAAAATATATTTGAAAAATAATGACTGAAAATTCCGAAAATTTGGTGAAATATTTTAAAGATTCTAAAAGTTGAACACACATAGGATAAGCCCAAAGAAACACATACCAAGAGACATCATAATTAAACTTCTGAAAACTAAAAACAAATAAAACGTCTTAAAAACAGCCTTCAAAAATGATACACTGCCCATGAAAGAACACATTCAAATGACAGCAAATTTCATATCTGAAGCCACAAAGGTCACGTGAAGTAGCACAATACTTCCTAAAGGAAAAGAGATGTTTAAGTAAATCATATATCCAGCTTTACTCAGAACAGTCCAAACCTGGAAACTACCCAAATTATCTTTCAGTGGGTGAATGGTAAAATAAATTTCGGTACATCAACAGGATAAAAAATACCATTGAGCAATAAAAAAGAACAAACTATAATACACACAACTTGGATGAACATCAAGAGGATTATGCTGAGGAGTTCCTGCTGTAGTGCAGTGGGTTAAGATTCTGACTGCAGTGGCTCAGGTGGCTGAAGAGGTTCAGGTTCAATCTGTGACCAAGTGCAGTGGGTTAAAGGATGCTGTGTTGCCACAGCTATGGTGTAGGTTGCAGCTGCATCAAGGATTCAGTCCCTGGCCCAGGAACTTCCATATGCTGTGAGTGCAGCCATTAAAAAAATATTTTAAATGGAATTATACTGAATGAGGGAAAATGTCAGAGTGTACTGTAAGATTTAATTTTATAACACTTGTAAAATAACATAATTACAGAGATGAACAGTTTAGTAGTTGCAAGGAGTTAAGGATGTAGTGTATAGTTATGGAAAGGTATAATGAGGGTATCTTGTGCTCATAGTAAAATATCTTGATTGTGTAGTGATTACATGCATGAATATATATTATGATAAAATTTCATACAGCTATGGGGATGTGTGAACAAACATATTAGTGTATGCATAACTGATGTAATCTGAATAAACTCTGAGAATTGGACCAATGTCAGTTTCCTCATTTTTATATTGTACTGTGAACAAAGTCTTTGCTGCCATTCCAGTTCTACAAAGATCAAGCCATCAGTCGCTGCGGTCACTCACCAGCAGCACACCCTGAGGGGAATTCGGGATGGAAAATAAAACCCAGGCAGCATTCTGTGGCTTGGATACTGGCCCTAGACAGTTAGGATGCTTATCTAAAGTATAATTTCAATAAACCTAAATTCTTGTATCTCATCATGCATATAAAAGCACTAAAATTAACTTGAGAAGTCTGTTCTTTATGATTAACAGTGATCTTTTGATGTTTGACTACGTGTTTTTCCTTAGGAAAAAATCTCATATATATCTTGGTTCCTCCCTTATCTCTCCAAACCAGTTCTTATGAGTTATCTGAGAGGCTATCTCTTGATCTATAGTCCTCAGTAAGTTCTCTGAATAAAACTTAACTTACAACTTTTAGGTTGAGTTTTTTTTTTTCTTTTAGTTGATAGTACTACAGCTGTGTATAGATGTTAACACTGGGAAAGGTGAGGGAAAGGTGGACATCAGTTTCCTGTATATTTCTTTGCTACTCACTGTGAATTTATAATTATTTTATTATAAAGTTTCAAAAAGGAATAGACACTGTATGTTATGTTTTAAAAAAAAGGCAAAATTCTAAATTGTTCTCTATGACTTAGACTCCTCCTAATGCCAATGCATCTATAGAATTTTTATTCACATTTAAAACCAAAGAACAATCCCACTCCTGAGCATATATCTGGACAAAACATTCATTCAAAAATATACATGCACCCCTATGTTCACCACAGCACTATTCACAATAGCCAAGACATGGCAACAACCTAAATGTCCACTGACACTCAGATGAATAAATTAAGAAATTGTGGTACATATATACAATGGAATACTACTCAGTCATAAAAAAGACAAAATAATGACATTTTCAGCAACATGGATGGAACTAGAGTTTCCCACACTAAGTGAAGTAAGTCAGAAAGAGAAAGACAAATACCATATGACATCACTTATATATGGAATCTAAAATATGGCACAGATGAACCTATCTACAAAGGAAACAGACCATGGACATGGAGAGTAGACTTGTGGTTGCCAGGAGGGAGGCAGTGAGATGAACAGGGAGTTTGGGATTGGCGAATGCAAATGGTAATATTTGTAATGGGTGGGCAATGGACTTCTACTGTAAAGCACAGGGAACTGTATGTGATAGGGTCATTTTACTCTACAACAGAAATTGAAGAAACATTATAAATCAACTATACTTTAATAAAAATATAAAAGAAAGAAAAGTAAAATAAAAGAACATATCTTTATCAACGATTCATGAAGGAAGAAGTGGTCCAAGGGTTTATTGAAGAGGCTTAATCAAAAGTATTGCATCCAACACCCCTTTGACAATGCTTGTTTTAATGTCTCTCCTTACTTTCCACTCTTTAGAAGTCACCAATTTTAAAGAAATAGCACTTTAAGGTATTTTATGGTAACCGATTAACAAGGGAAATTTCATAATATCATGTCCCGGGGAGAGCAAGCTCTGAGCAACACACCAGGTCTGAAAAACAGAGCAACATTTAGACTGGTAGGAGGTAACAACGCTAAATTCTGAGAGCCCTAAAGGCACTAAGCATGCAGAAATGTGGAGTACCTAACAGAACTGACAAAATAAGGAGAGTAAGAATGGAGCAAAAATTTACCTAGCTAGCAATTTGGCTAAGGAGTAGTCTCGTGTACTACACAGACTCTCAGGTTTCAAGTCCCATGTATTCACTCATCTGCACAACACAGAAGTTACTCATATCTTTCAAGTATAGGTGTTTAATTAGAGAACGCCAGTGGCAAGAATTTTCTTCGGAAAACACTCAGCATACTCAGTGGTGTGTTAGATGGTCCAGGATATAAAGATGTACAGGGCATAATCTTGGCCTTGAAATTTACAGTGAAGTTGGGGACATAAGAAAGGTATACTGAAAAGGGCACCTAATAATATATATTTTCAATATCTGTATCTGTTAAACACAGGACATTCTATAATAGCTCAAAAAAAAAACACTATGAACTAGGAAAGTCAGACACTATAAAAAGATAACAGATTTGAGTAAACCATTGACTCATGAGCAGAATTCAGCTAACCAGGAGGGCTAGGCATCAGGCATTTTAAGCAATAGGAATTTTGAGTGCAAAGATGTGGAGATAAGAATGAGAAGTATCAATTTGTGGAAACTATAAGGAGATAGATTTAAACTCAGTACAAAAAAATAGCTTTCTTAAACAGTGCTTTCCAAAGATAAAATAATAAATACCTAGAGATAAGTACCTTGACATTGTATGCATTTATGTTTATGTTAACTGACCAACTTGTGTGGATGTTCTAGGTGATATTCAATGTTCAGATGGTTGTTTATAAACTTTTACATCCATCTTGAAACAGGCTTTATGGTGATACTATAATTCTTTCTCCCAGATTTCCAATCACACTGCCTACTTGTCTGATAAACTGGATCACACTGACATAACCACCTACCAACAACTGTCTGCATTAGTACTGTCTACATACTGTGCTCTACATGTCATTTTTTTTTTTCTTTTTATGGCTGCACATGCAGCATATGGAAGTTTCCAGGCTAAGGGGTCGAACTGGAGCTGCAACTGAGACCTAGACAACAGCCATGGCCAACACCAGATCTGAGCCACATGTGTGACCTATACCATAGCTTCTGGCAACTCTGGGTTTTTAGCCCACTGAGTGAGGCCAGGTATCAAACCCATAACCTTGTGGAGAATATGTCAGGTCCTTAACCTCCTGAGACATAATAGGAACTCCTACCTCCAGATATTCCCTAACTTCAAACTTAGTTCTCTAGAAATGACTGGTTTTCCAGGGATGGACATCCTCATATGAGCTGGAATCCAAGTTTTTATTCAAACTCTGATTACTTTCCAAATATATTAGAACAAATTTTATACCAATACCACAAATATTTCTCTATTTTTAAGCTGAATAACCTTATTATTTCCACTATGCTTTAAGAATCTTTCATCAGCTCACTTTAATTCATCATTTCTCATCTTAACATTTTAACCAGTTTCATGTATGTGGTCTATCCAGAGCTGAGTAGAACTAAACTCTATTAGCCATGTGACTTAAGATTTTATTTTGGGAATTCCCTTTGTTGCACAGTGGAAACTAATCTGACTGGTATTCATGAGGATGCAGGTTCTATCCCTGGCCTTGCTCTGTAGGTTGGGGTTCCAGCATTGCCATGAGTTGTGGTATAAGTCACAGATGCAGCTCAGATCCCATGTAGCTGTTGCTCAGATCCCATGTAGCTGTTGCTGTGGTGTAGGCTGGCAGCTGCAATTCTGATTAGACCCCTAGCCTGGGAACTGTCATATGTTGCAGGTGTGGCCCTAGAAAGCAAAAAAAAGTATTTTGGTTCCAGTTGAAATGGGTGAATTGAAATACATGTGGCAGCCTTCCTTTCATATCTTAAATAACTAAAATTATAGTAGTCTAAAAAGTAATACTTAAATTTGTTACTGGGTTTCACGCAAGAAGCAGAGACTATGGTCAATCATAAAATCTGAAAATCTCTTAAAAATAGAAATTTAGAAAAGATGAGTTGGTGGGAAAGTAACTGGTACAACCATTATGAAGCCGCTATAGAGGCATCTCACCAAATTTAAAACAGAATTACCATATGATCCAGCAATCCCATTTCTGGGTATATAGCCAAAATAAATGAAATCACTATAACTATCTTAAAGAGATATCTGCACCCTCATGTTCAATTACAGCATTATTCACAATAGCCAAGCCGCGGAAAATCTAAGTGTCTCAATGAATGGATGGATAAAGAAGATGTGGTGTGTGTATGTGTATTTATATATGTTATATATAGTATGTTATATATATTATATATATATATGAATCTTATTCCATCATGAAAAAGGAAACCTTCTCATTTGTGATAACACAGACCTCCTTGAGGTCTGAGCATTATGCTAAGTGAAATAACACAGAGGGAGAAAGGCAAATACTGTATGTTCTCACTTACATGCAGAGTCTAAAAGAAATCTGAGCTCAGAAAGACGGTAGAATGGCAGATGCCAGGGTTTATGAGGTGAAGGAAATGGGAGATGCTGATTAAATGATACAAATTCCAGGTGTAAAATGAGCAAGTTCTAAGGGTCTTATATATTGTATGGTGACAATAATTCACAATAATGTATTATACACTTGAAAGTTGTTAAGAGAGTAGAACTTAAATGTTATTAACACACAAAAATGGCAATTATCTGAAGGGGTAGAGGTGATAACTAACCTTATTGTGATAATTACTTTGTAATATATACCCATATGAAATCACATTGTATACCTAAACTTACATAAATGTTAATAATATCATAATAAAGTGGGAAAATGTAGAAAAGATGAGATTGAAGATCCTAGTTAAACATGGTAATATTTTACCATATTGTTGGAATATTACCTACTAATTAATAGGAATGAACTATGTCCATCTGAGCTAATATTGAAAAGTATAAAAGCTATACAAAGTAAAAAATTGGGAGGTGAAATATGTACAGTATGATTATATTTGTTGAATTTAGAAAAATATATTCATATATATGCTGGAAAATACTGCTTCTTAAAGAAATAACAAATGTTTACCGCTCAAAAGAAGAATAAGTGGGTAGGAGTTATAGCAATAAGAAGTTTTCACTTCATTTTTTAATTTTTTGCATTTTATAGATTTAAACATACATCTTTTATGTCGAAAGGGGGTAGACCTCTTATTGTCTTATTTATACTTCCTTAAAATTATAAACAGTTTTATGGAAAGTGCCTTTTTAATTGACCATGTCACATACTTGAAACAGGGTGAGTCAGAATGCTCAGGCCTTTTCTTCCCAGTTCTTCATAAGTATTTGCTGGCTGACAGTTAATTAAATGAGTAAAAACAATGAGAGAAGCAATATGCAAAGGTAACATCTGTGCAAGATTTTCAGATATATTTTTCTTCCCTTTAGAACTCTGTGTTCATATCCCTATATAAAAGATTTCAATAAAGCCTAGGAGACTTTGTGTCTAGTAAGGGCCCAAAGAACCCACACAAACTAGTACAAGTTAGGAAGTTACTGCCGTAGTGCAGGTAATAGATGCAAGTGTTTTGGATTACTCTAAAAAAAGAAGAGGTGTATAGACATGAACAGATTGGGGATACATTTTGGGGAAGTGGATCTAGCAAGTCTTGATGATAAAAGGGTTAAGAGTAAGGTGGGAATAAAAACTGACTGGAATTGCTGACACAGGAGAAATTTTCTGACTGTCTACACTAGTGAGAGGATCATGAAGTGGGGAAAGGAGTTGAAAGCAATAATACAGTGCTTTGGCACAAATAAAATGAATGGCCACAATGATAATATAAGAATACTACTTGTCCAAGAAATGATACTTGGTATTAAAGATTTGAACTTTCTACCATATAACCTTTCTGATAAATTGTTTTTTGGTTGTTTGCTTGTCTTTCCATTTTTGTAATAGGAATCATGAAACTATCTAACTCAAAAGTTTCTTGTGAGGATAAAATCAGGTGATATACATAAAAAACTCCTTATGAACTCTAAAGAACTATACGGATGTTAGTTTTTAATATTATTACTCTTATTTAAATTATTTTTATTTTTTCCATTACAGCTGGTTTACACTGTTCTGTCAATTTTCTACCATACAGCAAAGTGACCCAGTCACACACACACACACCTATATATATATACATTGTTTTTCTCACATTATCCTCCATCATGCTCCATCACAAGTGACTAGATATAGTTCCCTGTACTATACAGCATGATCTCATTGCTTATCCACTCCAAATGCAATAGTTTGCATCTATTAACCCCAAATTCCCAGTCCACCCCACTCCCTCCCCCTCCTCCTTGGCAACCATAAGTCTGTTCTCCAAGTTCATGAGTTTCTCTTCCATGGAAAGCTTCATTTGTGCCATACATTAGGTTCCAGATATAAATGATATCATATGATATTTAAACAATGAAAATTAACTCCCTCTTTAGTTAAAAATCCTTACCAGTAACATTCTATACTGCATATAATATCCAGATATTAACCTTACTGTGTATCTTCTACACTCGACATTATTTTTAAGAGATTTATCCATATCAACAATTGTAACTCTAGTTAATCTATTTTAATAGATATCTAAACTTTCCTGGAATTCCTGCCATGGTTCAGTGGAAATGCAACTGACTAGTATACATAAGGACACAGGCTCAATCCCTGACCTCACTCAGTGGGTTAAGGGTCCAGCATTGCTGTGAGCTGTGGTGTAGGTTGCAGACTCAGCTCGGATCTGGCGTGGCTGTGGCTGTGGCTGTGGCTGTGGTATAGGCCTGCAGCTACAGCTACGATTCAACCCTTAGCCTGGGAACCTCCATATGCCTTGGGTACAGTCCTAAAAAGACAAAAAACAAACATATCTAACCTTTCCTTTATTGAATAACATTTAGAATATTTTAGTGGTTTTGTTTTTGTCTTTTGGCATGTGGAGGTTCCCAGGCTAGGGGTCTAACAGGAGCTGTAGCTGCTGGCCTACGCCAGAGCCACAGCAAATGTGGGATCCAGCCACGTTTGCAACCTACACATCTCACGGCAACACCAGATCCTTAACCCATTGAGCGAGGCCAGGGATCAAACCCTCAACCTTATGGTTTCTAGTCGGATTTGTTTCTGCTGAGCCAATACGGGAATTCCTTAGTGTTTTTATTACAATGTTTCCAAGATATTCTTACATACATTTTACTGTGTAGATACAAGAATTTCTCTAAGATACAGGTCTAGAAACAGGTAATACTGGTTGTAGGAAATAAACATTTTCAGCTTTGTAGAATATTATCAAAAGCCATTATAGTGTTTGAAACAATTTATATTCTTTACAACAGTATGTGAGTTCCTGTTCCCTCAAAACCTTAGAGACACTCAGTATCCTTAAACTTTTTAAATGTTTAATAAAAGGAACCGTGTTTAGATCAATTCTCTTTGGATTCAGTTAGCATTGTTATCATGAACTCTTTATCTGGTACCTTTTAAGATTTTGACTTCATTATTTTTTCAGGT
Organism: Catagonus wagneri; assembly: GCA_004024745.2. Classification (NCBI taxonomy): domain Eukaryota; kingdom Metazoa; phylum Chordata; class Mammalia; order Artiodactyla; family Tayassuidae; genus Catagonus; species Catagonus wagneri. Next base: position 22,108,011 of record PVHT020000015.1, on the reverse strand, counting down.
TTTATTTTCTTGCTCTTTAAATTCAGAGTTACTCTGCATTTTGCTTAATTTCCTCTGCCTGTATGAATTCAGGTCTAAATGTTAACTATTGGGTCTTGAAGGAGTGTTTTTATGTGGGAGTGTTCTTATGCAGACTGCATGTGCCCAATATCTTTGATGGTAGGGATGGATTTTATGGAGTTTCCAGTCCCATCTGTCTCTCTTCAGGTTGTGTTAGCTGCTATCACATTGGTGCGGATTTAGCTAGAGATGGAGGAGCTAGAGCCTATGCAGGGTGTGAGGTGGGACTTCAACTCTGCTCAGTGTTCATTACCACTCTGTCAGGAGCAGGGTCTTCTCCCAAGTTGCTGGAGCAGAAACCCTGAGTGCTGGACTTGAGCTGGCTCTGTTCCCTTTAAATGTCTGTTTTTCCTTCTCCCTACATCAAAACCTTTGCCCAGAGAAGGCAAAGTGGGGCTTGTATGCTTAGTCAGTAGACCTGGCACTGGACTCATACCATGGTAGACTTTTAGTCTATCTTCTTAACTTGTAGGAGATTTTCTCCCATCTAAGCCTGCCTTCATCTGAACCTGGAGATTAGCAATTAAGAACAAGCCTGTACAACCCTGCTCTCCACACTATATATTTTTGTTATATTGATGGCCAGTAAAAGTATATTATTTTTTCTTGCTTTTATTTGTTATTGGTGTATTTTCTTTTTCATTACTATGCTTTTAGAGCAGACAGAAAACTTCTTAATCATAAGTGCTAGAGTATCTTAAGACATTTGTTATTTAATATCACTTAAGGATTTACATTTTTGATACTGAAAAGATTAATTTATTATATTTAACCTCTCACCAACCCATATCATAGCTGTAGGAAAATACACAAACCACAAGATCTCTTAGCATCTTGGTATGTTTCTTCTGTGAGACATCATAAGGGACTAGGGGAAGGAGGTAGGAGCTTGGGGATTGAGAAAAAGAATCAAAGGGGAGTTTTAAGATGCTAAAGGAATTTCACAATTAGGCTAGTGAGAAACACAGATCTATATAGTTAAACCTGTACAAGGGGAAAAAATCCTTAATGTTTTAGATGGCATGATAATCTCTAACCTAAAGCTTCTGTACTCAGATGACAATTTCTGAAAAGGATTCTTTAGATATTCCTATTCAGTATTTCCAGCTGATGTGTTACCCTGGCTAAGACAGCTGTATTTTTGCATTTCATTTTCTATTTATAGAATACTATGTTATTATTCATTATGTAATTCATAGCATTACCTTGAGCAGTACATAATAAAAGTAGTTATAAAGTGCAATCATCCGTGAATGTTCATTTAGATCACCAGTGGCAACACTGTAACAGAATACCAGAATTGCATGTGGAAGTAAATGTCACTGCAAAGTAAACAGCCTTCCATTTTATGTATATATAATAATAACAAAATCAAATTTATTCTAATCACTATGATTTAAGAAGTCTATCCTTATCGATGAATAGATAACTCAGAGTCACTTGAAGCTTAATTTCAAACTCAAACAACTCAATTTACCTATAGTTTACATTGAGACTTGAAAATACCTTATTAATAACTTAATAAATTCACATAATTCATTTTAAACTGAGTCATACAAAAATACTGGGAGGAGCCGAAAAATTTAAGTGGTTCTGAAAACTGTAAAATAATCTTAAGTCAGCCATTCAGCAAAATGTTATTGAGCACATATTATATGGAAGATATTGAAAACTAGCCCCTTTCAGAATGATTATTAATAAAATGTCTCTTTTTTTGTGTTTTTTTTTTTGCTTTTTTTTAGAGCCACACCTGCGGCATATGGAGGTTCCCACGCTAGGGGTCGAATTGGAGCTAGAGCTGCCAGCCTATGCCACAATCACAGCAATGCCAGATCAGAGCAACATCTGTGACCTACACCATAGCTCAGAGCAAAGCCAGATCCTTAACCCACTGAGCAAGGCCAGGGATTGAACTTGCAACCTCATGGTTCCTAGTCAGATTCATTGCTGCTGCACCATGATGGGAAATCCAAGATGTCTTTTAATCAACAGAATTATTATATAGTAGTTTAGGTGAGGCACTGTGACAAGGACTACTAATTTTCTCCCAATAGAGATTTTGCCCATCACATTTAATAATAAGCCCTAATTTTTAGCGGGGCATCTCATTCCCCAGAATCAAAACTGTATTTCTGAACCTCCTTTGAGGTAGGTGTTCCCATGTTAATTAGTTTTGGCAAGTGACACATACGAAGTGTCTTGAGAGCCATCTATAGAATAAATGCAAAGAGAGGAAACATGCTCTTTATTTCTTCCTCTCTGCTTGCTGGAATGTAGATATGATGGATAGAACTGAAGAAAATATCCTAAACAATACAGTGTGGGACAGACTAAGGACGATTGGACAGTAATATACAATGATGCCATTTTTCTGATGCTGTGGAAATATACAATAAACCTGGACTACCTTTCTCTAAACCACTTTCATGTGGTGAGAAATAGGATCAAATATTGTTTAAATCCCTATAATTTTGTGGTTTCTCTCCAGTACAGGCAACCTCAATCCTAACTGAAACAGATATATAAATAAAAAAATATATACTGAAATACTCTTTCACTAATGGAAGGATAAACTTCTACAGGTGTTCAAAAAGGAAAGAGAGTAAGTATTATGGACTACTACCCTTCCCAGGCATGAAAAATTTTCCACATGCTCTAACAATTTTGAGCTTACTATAAAAAGCAATAAATTACACAATGAAATAAAGCATCATGAGTGAAACCAACATCAGAAATAGATCCAGAAAGAACCTGTATATTAATATCAGAAACATAATATAAATTAAGTGTATCTAAAATGCTTAAAGAAATAAAACAAAAATTAAAATATGAGTAAAGCACAAGTGATAATAAAAACCAACAGGTACAAAATATTCAAACATAACTTCTTCAGAAGGTATAAGAAAATAAATTTAAAATTATATATAGAATCCTAGCTTCCATTAATGTCACAGCACTGTAGTCATAATAACCCTCCAGAAGACAAAAATTATAAATATGGACAAAAGACTAAAAAAAATTTTATACAATAGTTTTTTAAAACTATTTAAGCAACAAAAAGCAGGCAGAAATTGATCAGAAATCAACTACTGAAAGACAAAAACTGCATGTAGTGATAGTACTGATATTTGGATCTCCGCATCATTTTGCCTAAGGGTACTTTCTGAACCATGTGGCATGTTGTAACAGAAAACCTCGCTCTTACTATTTTGAGATGTTAGAGAAAGAATTTAGTGATAGAAAAAAATAGCTGGAAAATTAAGGTGATAAATCCTGGAAAGAAGTGCAATACAGAGGTGTGAGCCCCCACATCAGTGCATGAACCCTGTCCCAAACTTGGATAATCACAAAAGGACACCGTGTGGAGACTTTGAAAAACATGGTTTCCAGCTGAGACAGGTTGCCAGGTGGGGAGAGGGGTTTAGGATGGAAATGCTATAAAATTTGGTTGTAATTATAGTTATACAACTATAAATATAACTGAGTAATAAAAAATGTTATAATGAAAAAAAGATAAAAAAGAAAGCCCCGAGAGTCCTAGCCAAAACAAGTCTTCAAGACAAACCAAATGGCAATATGATATCTACCATAAGGGAGACAGACTTAAAAGTTCCACTCCAGCCAAGACAATTGTTTGTAGAATAAAAATCAGGCTTCTTCCAAGGAACCTAACCAAGTCTATGATTTTTACAATGTATATCCTACTATGTCTGCCATATATTTATATATATATTTAAATTAATGACATAAAACACAGGAGAAAAATGTGAAATTTGGTACAAAAAAATAAGTCAAAGCCAACCATAAGATGACCAAAATGTAGAAATTAGGTGACAAGGATTTTTTTTTAAATTAACATATATTTTAGTACTTTGAGGAAATTGTAGTCATGATATATGAACAGATAAGGAATATCAGCAGAAATTAAAATCATAAAGGTGAAACAGATGAGAATTTTAGAAATGAATCACTGAAATGAAAAATGTACTGAATGACTGGACTTCCCATTGTGGCACAGCAGAAATAAATCTGACTAATATCCATAAGGATGTGGGTTCGATCCTCACTCTTACTGAGGCCTTGCTCAGTGGGTCAGGGATCCATTGTTGATCTGAGCTGTGGTGTAGGACAGCAGCTGTAGCTCCTATTAGACCCCTAGCCTGTGAACCTCCATATGCCGCAGGAGTGACCACAAAAAAGCAAAAAAAAAAAAAAAAAAAAAAAAAAAAAAAAAAAAAAAAAAAAAAAAAAAAAAAAAAAAAAAAAAAAAAAAAAAAGGACTGAATATGCTTATTAGCAGATTTCAAAGAGCAAAATAAAGAGTTAATGAAATTGGCATTTAGGTTGTTTCCATGACCTGGCTGTTGCATAGAGTGCTGCAATGAACAATGGAGTACATGTGTCTTTTTGAGTCATGGTTTCTGCTGGATAGATGCCCAGGAGTGGGATTGCTGGGTCAAATGGTAATTCTAGTTTGAGTTTTCTGAGGAATCTCCATACTGTTTTCCACAGTGGTTGCATCAATTTGCATTCCCAGCAACAGTGTAATAGGGTTCCTTTTTCTCCACACCCTCTCCAGCACTTATCGTTTGTAGATTTTTTGATGATGGCCATTCTGGCCAGTGTAAGGTGGTACCTCATAGTGGTTCGGAGTGGATAGGGAAGATATGGTACATACACACAATGGAACATTACTCTGCCATTAAAAGGAATGAATTACCAACATTTATAGCAACATGGATGGACCTAGAAACTGTCATGCGAGAGGAAACCAGTCAGACAATGAGACAGCAACACCCAATGCTATTGCTTACATGTGGAAACTAAAAAGACACCATGAACCTCTTTGCAGAAGAGACAATGACTCACAGACTTTGGAAAACCTTGGTTTTTCAAATAAGACAATCTGGGGGGTGGGGGGATGCACTGTGGGTTTGGGATACAAAATCTGTAAAATTGACTTGTGATGATTTATGTACACCTATAATAGAAATAAAATCCATTAAGAAAAAAATAAGAAAGAAAAAAAGAGTTAATGAAATTGAAGATATATTAATAGAAATTACCTAACCTGAAAAACAGAGGGGAAAATTGAACAGAGCCTCAGTGATTTATGGGACAATATGAAACAATCTAATATATTAATTCCAAAAGGAGAGTAGAAAAAAAAGAGGCAGATAAGATATTTGAAGAAATTATCTCCAAGGTTCTTCCAAAAAGAAAACTACATATCATTACAGAAAACTTACATATCAACTTGGAGATTTTAAAAGCTCAATGCATAGAGATACAAAGAAAAAAATCATATGTACAATGTTTACATACAAAGAGGATCTTAAAGCTATCCAGAAAAAATCCCATTATATATAGAAGAAAAGTAATAGAAGAACAGTTGAATTTCCAGCAGATAGAGTGGAGATCAGTGAAAATATAACGATATCTATGACATTTTTCAAGTGCTGGAAACACAAGCTGTGAAACAGAATCCTACATCCAGTGATAGTGTCTTTAAGAAATGAAGGAGAAATGTATATACTTTCAGATAAATGAAAACTGATTTTGTCACAAGGAGGTATAAGCCACAAAAAATTCTAAAGGATATTGTACATATATGCTAATGGAAAATGATAACAGATGGAAATATGTATCCATAGGAAAAAATAAGGGGTACCCAAAATTGTTAAGTATGAAGATAAATGTGGATGTATGCGTGAAAAAACATGGAGGAAACTTAAATGCATATAACTCAGTGAAAGAAGCTATAGTCTGAAAAAGCTACATACCATGTGCTTCCAATTATAAGACATTCCAGCTAAGGTAAAACTACCGAGATGGTAAAAACATCAGTGATAGCTAGGGGCTGGGGGAAACGGTATGAAGAGGTGGAAAACAGATTTTTTAGGGCAGTAAAACTATTCTATATAATACTGTAATGGTAGTTACATATCATTATACATTTGTCAAAATCTATAGAATGTACCACACCAAGATTGAACCCTAATATTAAGTACGGACTTTCAGTGATTAATGATTATGTCAATATAATTTCATTAACTGTAATAAATATACTACGTCTGGTGGGGGATGTTAATGACAAAAGAGGATACACGTGTGAGAGTAGAGGTATATGGAAGCTGTGTACTTTCTGCTCAATTCTGTAAGAAACAAACTGCTCTAAAAAATAATGTCTATTAAAATTTGAATTTACCAGAAATTAAAGTATTATGTCCATACAAAAACTTGTACATAAATTTTACAGCAACATTATTTATCATGACCAAAAAGTGGAAGCAACCCAAATGACCGTCAACAAGGAAAGGGAAAAACAAATGTGGAATCCATACAATGGGATATTATTCACCCAATAAAAAGAAATGTAGCATTGATATATGTTACAATATGAATGGACCTCAAATACATTATTTTCAATGAAAGAAGTCAGTCACAAAAAACCACATAATATAGTATTTTATTGATATGAAAGTCCAGAATGTAGAAACCTATAGGGACAAAAAGCAGATTGGGGGTGTTTAAGGCTGGGAGTAGGGGATGAGAAATGGGATTGTTAGCTAAAATATATAGGGTTTCTTTTTGAGGTGATAAACTGTCCTAAAATTGACTGTTGTGGTGGTGGTTGCATGTATTTTCGAATATACTTAAAAACATTGAATTGTACACTCAAAATGAGGAATTGCATGATACAAGAATAAAACTCTTAAAAATGAGTATGTCTACATATATATTAGAATCACTAAAATATATTTAAAAAGAAAAAAGTCTATTACAATGTGCTGACAAAGATGTGAAGAAACAGGAGTTTTCATCCATTTTGTGAAAAATGAAAAATATTACAGTCACTCTGGGAGCTTTGCAGTGTCTTAAGTCATTTACTTATGATAATCAGTAATCTCATTTATTAGTATTTATCCAAGAGAAATGAAAGTGTAAATCCAAGCAAACTGGTATAAGAAATGTTTATAATTTCTTTATTTATAATTCAAATATCAGGACATTACCCAAATGTCCATCACATTTTTAATGAATAAACAAATTGTGGTATATTTGTACAATTGAAATCAAATGGATTCTGTGAAACAGAAAGACTCTCAAATGCAATATGCTAAGTGAAAGGTGCCAGACTAAAATGCTGCATATTGTATGGCTACATTTATCTGTCATTCTGGAATAAGCAAAACTAATCAAGAAATGAGACCGATCAATGGTTGTCAGAAGTTGAAAGTGGGGAAGGTGACTGAAAAAAATATGAGAGAATTTTTTTTGTGTGATGGAAAAATTTTATATTATTATTTTAGTAGTGATTACATGGATGTATGCATTCATTAAAAATCAGAGAACTTGTTATCATTAAAAAGCATGAATTTTAATGTACTTAAATTTAAAAAAATTTAAAGTATTATTATACTAAGACCAGATTTAGTCCAGGCATGCCAGGAAATTTCAACAAGAAGTTTCAATATGAAGTCATCTATTAGTATAATTCATCACATATGGCTTTGATAGAAGCCTGAAAGTTAATTTGTAAAACAAAATATGAATCTCCACCCATAAAAGGATTTAAAGGAGAAATTGGAGATAATTTCCCAAAATGATTAACAGATTTCAAAATTGAAAGAAAATAAATATTTAATCCTAACCTCAAGAGAATGTATGTGGAAGAAACTACAAAAGTTGGAGTTCCAAAAATCAGACAGAATTAATGAAAATACAAAATTTTCCTGAAGGAAATGGCATTATAATGAACATATGGAACAGTTTCCAAAATATTAATGTAAAGAAAACAGACATTATTTTCTTTAAATTTTCAAGATAATTCTAAATGTCTCAGTGGAGGAATACATATGCAAAACTTGTCAAAGATTTTAAAAATTACTGTGCACACTTGTTCTATGAGATATTAAAAGTATGCAAAAAACATAATGGATTAAACAGTCTATAGCAGAGTCTATGGCATGCGACCAGAGGAAGAAAAATCCATAAAACATAAATAAAAACTTAATAGCTTATCAATGCTCATTCAATAGTTTCATTTAAAATCAGTGGAAAAAACTTAAATATTTTAAAAAATACTATGATGCTTCGTATTTCATATCAATTCACATATTAATTTCAGAGAAAAATCATAAAATATTAAAAGTTGTGATAACATTAAAAATTGCCTATTATATATAAGCTCAAATGAAAATACTTGGAGAGGTATTTATTCTGTATACGGTAGACTAAAAGTTACTAACTTTCATAGTAAATACATATTAAACATATTAAAAATTGAAATATTCCTTATTTCATCCCCCATCTAAGCCCCGTCAAAATAAAGTATGGGAGTTCCCATCATGGCACAGTGGAAACGAATCCGACTAGGAACCATGAGGCTGCAGGTTTGATCCCTGGCCTCACTCAGTGGGTTAAGGATCCGGCATTGCTGTGAGCTGTGATTTAGGTCGCAAATGCGGCTGAGATCTGGCATTGCTGTGGCTGGCATAGGCCAGCAGCTGTATCTCTAATTATACCCCTAGTCTGGAACCTCCATATTCTGCAGGTGCAGCCCTAAAAAAGACTAAATAAATAATCAAAAATAAAGTATGGACATAAAAGGAAATTTCAGGAAAAAAAATAAAAGTTTGAAAGGAAAGTAAGGTAAAATAGAAAAATAACCAGTAAATATAAATTTTCATCCAAAGGAATGCCAAATGAATTTTTAATACCACTGTAATTATTGTTGTTCATTCTTTTAGTTGGGAAAGTTAAATTAAAAAAAAAATAATGTACTTGCTTTGTAATGGGCATATTTTTACATTGCAAGCAGGAATTCAAATTTGTTCAAACTTAAAAAGATAATTTGGCAACATACATCATTAAACTTTAAAAGTGAATATTTTTCCTGCTGTATAGCACTGGGAACTATATCTAGTCACTAATGATAGAGCATGATAATGTAAGAAAAAGGAATGTATACATGAATGTATGACTGGGTCACCTTGCTGTACAGTAGAAAATTGCCAGAACACTGTAAACCAGCTATAATGAGAAAAATAAAAATCATTATTAAAAAATGAATATTTTTAACTTTATTCCAGTTACTAAGAATTTATGCCAAGAATCATAAATGTGTACACACATGCTGAAACATTATTTGTGACATGAAATATAATAATTATAAACTACTGTGCTCAGTAATAATTCATTACTGTGCTCAGTAATATTGGAAATTCTCAATTTATATTATTGAGAAAATCAAGTTACAAAGAGTATGTCAAGTTTGGTGCTAAACTCATTTAAAAAAATTTCCACTGTGACTCTATTTTCTTACTATACATATTAACAATATACTTCCTAAGGTTCTATGTGGCAGGATTAAGGGTGTTTGTGCATTGTAGAAAGAGCGAGTAGAATGTAGTTAGAAGTCAATAAGATATAAATAAAAGGATTACAAAGCATTTCGAAGAGTTTCAGCTAAATGTAGTAAGTGGTAGAATTTGCAATACAATTTTATTAATTCCATAATAGCTCTTCGCATCCTAAGAACAGAAAGCGAGAAGTCAGTGACTCAGATTTGTGGATTGGCATGACGGTAATTGCTAAAAGTCAGAAGTCTGGCCAATTCTAGGAACCATGAGAAGATAGCAACTAAAAGTTCGATTTGTTTCTACAGGTCAGTTAGGAAAGGAAATGATCAGAAAGTGTGCTGATAGACGTGGAAAATACTATGAGATCAAGGGATAAAAGATTGCAATGAGTGTACAAGCAGGAGTAAGATGGGGTATGAAGTGAATAATGTAATACTAATATAATCTTAACATTGAAAAAGGTTTCTTTTTAAGTTTTGCTTTAAAGACAAAATATCTTGAAATAATTTGACTTTCACAAACATTGCAAAAATAATAAAAATAAGTCTTGGTACTCTTAACCAGACTTTGTAAATGTTAACATCTTCCATAATCAAAGTACAACTATCAAAGTCACACAATTAGTACTGATACAATTCTATTATTTAACTTGAAGATATTACTCTGATATGACCAATTTTCCTCCTGTCTCCTTTCTTGGCCAGGATCCATTCCAGGATCAAGCACTGCATTAAATGATAACAACATACAAGTGCCAGTGGATGACTGAAGTGGAAAGGTGGTGAAATCACATTAGAGAAGATCACAAAAGTTCAGAATACCATTCATTTATTCATCCCTTCATTTATTCATTTTGTAAATTCTTTTTGAGTCCTTAATATCCGTCAGACACAAAATTACATGCTGTGTGTTGGCAACAGTAGAGAAACTAATGTTATAGTTTCTGCCCTCAAAAACTCTGTCTCAGATACAAGTCACTTTTACGATTCTAACCAAAACAAAAACAAACAAAAAACCCAAAGACATCAATAGATTTATAATTTACCTTGAAATACCTCCAATTGTTATCAACTATGCCAAGGACTATCTTGCCAAGTTTTATGCCTTACACTTCCCTTGGCACATTGTTGAAATTTAACAAATGTTAGTAAAATGATCATGAGCAGCATCAGTCCCTAAAGATCAAGACCACATATTCACCACCAAGCATAAGAAAATAGAAACATGAATCAATTTCATTCTTTGTATGAAATTTCATACAGAGAAATTTTCACATTGTATATTACTGAAGTCTGTCATGCTAATAAGTTGAACTACCTATTGCACTTCCAAATAAATGTCTATTTTACATTAAATAATAGCCAATAGAATGTTGAAATGCCTCATTCCTAAAAGTGACTTACTGATGATATTCTATGGCTCCTCACTGCTTATAGGATAAAATGGTTTGCTCAATTTGACATTCAAGCCTTTTTATAACGTAGTTCTGACCTTTCGACTTCAATCCTTCATGAAAACCTTCCTCCATTCCGAACACTGATGCACAAGATACCCTGTATGCTGTATCTCCCATTTAACTGTTCATTCCAAACTCAAAAGTTGCTTCCTTCCTAATTACTTAAAAAGTGTATTCAATATTTGTTTCCCTCATGTGCTAATTGCTTAATACATGTTTTCTGACTAATCCTCTAGAATGTCCTAAATTTTAACATAAAGAAAATCTCTAACATCACTCTAAGAACACTGCCCATTAACTATCAACAATAAGAAGGTAGTTATCAAACAATGCAAATGATGAAGACCCTGGTGATATTTCCAAGTATTCATATTTATAAGCTATTCTGGTTTTTTTCTGCCCAACAAACGGTTTCTTACAGAAACTCTGAGAATAAATAGAATACACAGTTTGTCCTCTGTATCTGTGATTTCTGCATCCACAGAGTCAATCAAATGAAAAATATTTGGAAAAAATTCAGGAAATTTCCAAAAAGTAAAACTTGAATTTTCTGCATGCCAGCAACTATTTACATAGCTTGTACATTGTATTTACAACTATTTACTTAACATTTACATTGCATTAGCTATTATAATTGATCTAGAGATGATTTAAAGTATAGGGGAGGAATGGGAAGATGTGTGTAGGTTATATACAAATACTATGCCATTTAATACAGCTTAAACATCTGCATATTTTGGTATCTTTTGGGGGTCTTGGAACCAATCTACTCACAGATACTGAGGGAAGACTGTAAATGTCTCATATGTATAGTGTCCCCAAGAGTTCATTCTCCAGAGTACTACATATATGACTATAAATAGTAATAATATTATTATAAATTGCATAGTTCTGGAATATAAAATATTGATAACAAATCTCAAAATGTATAGTAATTATTATACAGGCACCTTCAAAGAAATACCAAAAGCTATATATAAAGATTAGTTCTTCCAAGATTAGAGAAGAATGATGAGGCTCAACTGTACAGAAAGATTGAAAAAGTATTAATTAAGTGAAAACTAATCATTCAAGATGATGGTTTTCTTAATAAGCAAGTTATTTTTTTTCCTTTGTCTTTTTAGGGCCATGCCCATTGCATATGGGATTTCTCAGGCTAAGGGTCGAATCAGAGCTACAGCAACTCAGGATCCGAGCAGCAACTGTGACCTACACTACAGCTCACAGCAATGTTGGATCCTCAACCCACTGAGGAAAGCCAGGAATCGAACCAACCTCCTCGAGGATACTAGTCAGATTCGTTAACCACTGAATAAAGGTGGGAACTTTTTAATGAGCAAGTTATAATTACAGTCCACTTTCAAATATCAACCAGTGTATATTTTCAAACCACTTTGAATAGCTTAGGGTGGAGCTTTACACTACAATATTTTTGATCTACTTACCAATGCAGGCAAAGTGGTGAGTATTTTACAATCTGTATAACATAATCCCAGAAGGCAGCACCGGGCTGTTATATAATATAAACAGTTGAATACCTGTTTCTACCTAAGCCAACCACCACACACATGAATATAGTATCTGACCCTCTACCCCTATTCGCAGTTTTAAAGACACTGGTTACATTGAATGCTGAAAAAATCCTCTATATCTCATACTTTTTTCCCTCCACAATCTTCATTTGTGGTATTTCAACTTAGAGTTAAGGCAGACAGACTAGTACAAATAAAACCCATGATAATTTTCTCCTGAATATTTTCTATTTCCTCATGAAAATTACTGCAATAAAGGACATCTTGTGCCATCTCTGTAAATGGCAAATATGGAAAATAATTCTCTGTGAAAAAATTAGTAGTGGAGATTTGGTGTTTAAAAACAGTATGAGTGGCTAATGAATTATGCATCAGTGTCTTTAAAATCTACATGCAATTTCAGCGTTCTAACTTATTCATAGATTTACCTGAAGGAAAGAGAAGCAAAACAGACAAGTTGAGAGTGTTCAATCATTTTGCTACAGATATTTTTGTTAATTTTACCTCTAAATTATCTGGTATATACTTTTTACAAAGTGACATTTCAAGAATTTACTACATTCTGAACTTCTGACATCATCCATGTTAAAAGAGAAAAGAGATAACATGGATAATCAAACAAGTGTTTGACAGCAAAATGTTTGTTTTTTTGCGTCAACTTGAACATAACTGGAACTGCTTCTTTATGGAAGTTTACATTCCTTAAATCAACATAAAGCCAATTTACATAGAGCTTCCCTATCCCACACGAAAGGCAAATTATTAGCAAAAGTAAGAGGTAGAGAAGGCTACTTAGTGGTTGATGTCGCTTTCCCTCTTCTAATTTAGTATGCATCTTCTCTTTCAAACTGTAATTCTTTATCTCACTCTCCATACTGAACACAATTCCAAGTCTCACTTTTGTTTCCTGCCAACTGCAATGAAGATGTTTTTCTAATAGCTATAGCCAGGACCTCTTGATTACCCTCAGAATTTGAAAAACAACATTTTTTTTTGTCTTTTTAGGGTCACACCCACAGAATATGGAGCTTTCCAGGCTAGGGGTCGAATCAGCCAGCCTATGCCACAGCCACAGCAATGTGGTATCCAAGCCATGTCTGTGACCTACACCATAGCTCACAGCAATTCCAGATCCTTAACCCTCTGAGCAAGGCCAGGGATCAAACCTGCATCCTCATGGATGCCAGTCAGATTTGTTTCCACTGAACCATGACAGGAACTCCAAAACCAACATATTTTAAAATCCAAAAGAAAGTATCCCAACATTGGAATAAAAGGCTAATGGAGGGAACTTGTTTTTGCTTTTGGGGGAAGCAGGTGCCACATATGCAAGTTCCCAGGCTAGGGTGTCGAATGTGAGCTACAGCTGCCAGCTTACTTCACAGTCATAGCAAAGTAGGATCTGGGTCATGTCTGTGACCTACACCATACTCATGGCAACATTAGATCTTTAACCCACTGAGCAAAGACAGGGATTGAATCTACATCTGCATGGATACTAGTTGGGTTCTTAACCCACTGAGCCACAATGAGAACTCCTGGAAGAAACATTTTGAAAGAAGAAATTCTAGTGGATTAAGATGGTGGAATAGAAGGGCTGGAGCTCAACTTCTCTCCCAAAAAACAACAAAACTACAACCAAATGCTGAGCAACCTTCAACCAAATGGACTGTAGACCTCCAAAAAAGATATTCTACTCCAGAAGACAAAGAGGAGAACACATCAAGAGGTAGGAGGGGCGATTACACAATAGAAGCAACCCCATACCTCCCAGGTGGGAAGCCCCACAGGCTGAAAAGTAACTCTATCACAGCTACTCAGCTACAGGACTGAGAGTTCTGAGCATCATGTCAAATCCCCATGCCTTGGGATCTGGCACACAGAGAAAGAGCCCCCGGAGCATCTGGCATTGAAGGCCAGCAGGGTTTGTGTAAGAGCTCCACAGGACTTGGGGGAAAGAGGAGACCCCATTCTTGAAAGGCATGCACAGACTTTCACGTGCACTGCGTCCCAGGGCAAAGCAAAGTCTCCATAGGAATCCGAGGGGAACCTGGCTGCAATTCCTGGAGGACCTTATGGGAAAAGAGGGGTGATTGTGGCTTGTTGTGGGGGAAGGGCTTTGGAGGTGAAGCTCGTGGGAACATTCATCAGCCTGCATTTCTCTGGAGGTGGCTATTTTGGGAAAATCTGGTCCCTCCCATCAGTGCTGAGAAGCCCCAGGCCAAACAATAACCCAGGTAGGTTAGAAGCCCCACCCATGAGTACACAGGCTGCCTAAAGACCCCTCAGGCACACAGCCAGCCTCCAATCTCATCCAGAGACAAAGCCCCATGGATCAGAGGGACAGGAATCAACCATACCCACCAGACAGCAGATACCAGTCCCTCCAATAAGGAAGCCTACAGCAAGCAGCCCCCCCCCAATAACAACTTTAGCCACAGGGGAGGCAAACACCAGAACTAAGAGAGGCTACACAACTCTATTGTCGGCAAAAAGGTGACCACACCAAAAACCTATAAAAATGAAAAGACAGAAAACTGTAACTCAGATAAGGGAGAAAGAGAAAAGCCCAGAAAAACAGCTCAGTGATGAGAAGATTATCAGCCTCCCAGAAAGAGACTTTAGACTGTTGATGCTGAAGATGATGCAAGGCTTGAGGCTAAGATTGATAATTAACAGGAAACACTGAGCAAAGAAATACAAGCTGTAAAAATTAAACAAGAAGAGATGCAAAACACAACAACTGAAAAAAAATGCATTAGAAGCAGCCAACAGTAGAATACAGGAGGCAGAAGAACGAATCAGCGAGGTGGAGCACAAATTAGTGGAAAAAACTAGTGCTGAAGAGAAAAGAGACAAAGATTGAAAGGAAGTGAAGAGAGACTTAGATAACTCTGGGATAATGTTAAACGCACCAACATTCATATTATAGGGGTGCCAGAGGGAGAAGAGAGAGAGAAGGGGACAGAAAAAATATTCAAAGAGACAATAGCCGAAAACTTCCCTAACATGGGAAAGGAACCACTCACTCAAATCCAGGAAGTGCAACGAGTACCATATAAAATGAAGCCAAGAAGAAACACCCCAGACACATATTAATCAAAATGACCAAAATTAAAGACAAAGAGAAAATATTGAAAGCAGCTAGGGAAAAGAAACAAATGACATACAAGGGAACCCCGATAAGGAAATCGGCAGACTTTTCAGCTGAAACTCTGCAGGCCAGAAGGGAGTGGCATGATATACTTAATGTGATGAAAGGATAAAACCTCCAAACAGATTACTTTACCCAGCAAGGCTCTCATTCAGATTTGAAGGAGAGATCAAAACCTTTACAGAGAAACAAAAGCTAAGAGATTTCAGCAACACTAAACCAGCTTCACAACAAATCTTAAAGGAACTTCTCTAGGCAGAAGAAAAAAAAAGGCCACAACCAGAAACAAAAACACCACAAATGACAAGGCTCACCAGTAAAGGCATATATACAGTAAAGACACTAAATCGTCCATGTACAATTATGCTACCAAAATCAGATATCGTGAGAAGAGAGCACAAATGCAGGACACTGGAGATGCACTTGCAATTGAGAAACTAACAACTTAAAACAATCTCATTTATATATAGACTCCTATATCAAAACTTCAGGGTAACTGCAAACCAAAAATCTACAATTGATACACAAACAAATAAGAAAACTCAACTCAAATACAACATTAAAGATAGTCATCACATATAAGAGGAGACAAGAGAATAAGGGATGAAAAAAGAGCAACAAAACCCAAAACAGTTAATGAAATGGCAATAAGAACATACATATCAATAATTACCTTAAATGTTAATGGACTCAATGCCCCAGCCAAAAGACATAGACTAGTCGAATGGATACAAAAACAAGACCCATATATATCCTGTCTTCAAGAGACCCACTTCACTTCTAGGGACCCATACAAATTGAAAGTGAGAGGATGGAAGAAAAATACTCCATGCACACGGGAATCAAAAGAAAGCTGGAGTAGCAACACTCTTATGAGACAAAATAGACTTTAAAATGAAGAACATTTTAAGAGATAAGGAAGGGCACTACATAATGATTAAAGGATCAATCCAAGAAGAAGATATAACCATTTTAAATATCTATGCACCCAACATAGGATCACCACAATATATAAGGCAACTGCTAACAACCTTAAAAGGAGAAATCAACAAGAACACCATCATAGTGGGGGACTTTAACACCCCACTTACAGCAATGGACAGGTCATCCAGGCAGAAAATCAATAAGGACACACAGGCCCTGAATGAAGCATTCGATCAGATGGACTTAATAAATATTTATAGGACATTCCATCCAAAAACAACAGAATAGGCATTTTTCTCAAGTGCACATGAAACATTCTCTAAGATTGATCACATCCTGGGTTACAAATCAAGCCTCAGTAACTTAAAGAAAACTGAAATCATTTCAAGCATCTTCTCTGACCACAATGCTACATGACTGGAAATCAACAACAAGAAAAAAATGGCCAAAAATACAAATACGTGGAGACTAAACAACATGCTACCAAACAACCAATGGATCACTGAAGAAATCAAAGAGGACATTCAAAAATACCTACACGCAAATGACAACAAAGATATGACACTCCCAAACCTCTGGAATGCAGCAAAAGAAGTTCTAAGAAGAAAGTTTATAGCAAGACAAGCCTACTTCAGGAAACAAAAAAAAGCTCACATAAACAACCTAACTATACATCTAAAGCAGCTAGAGAGGGAAAAACTGACAAGACCTAAAGTTAGTAGAAGGAAAGAAATCATAAAGATCAGAGCAGAAATCATTAAAATAGAAACAAAGAAAAACCATAGACAAGATCAACGAAACTAAAAGCTGGTTCTTTGAAAAGATCAACAAAATTGATAAACCCTTAGCCAGACTTATCAAGAAAAAAAGAGAGAGGACACAAATCAATAAAATTAGAAATGAAAAAGGAGGAGTAACAACAGACATCACAGAAATACAAAGGATCATAAGAGACTACTATATGCAACTTTATGGCAATAAAAAGGAAAACCTAGAAGCAATGGACAAATTCTTTGAAAAGTACAATCTCCCAAGACTAAACCAAGATGTAAAGAAAATATGAATAGACCAATCACAAGTTCTGAAATTGAAACTGTGATTAAAGAACTTCCAACAAACAAAAGTCCAGGACCACATGGCTTCACAGGTGAATTCTATTAAATATTGAGAGAAGAGCTAGAACCTATCCTTCTGAAACTTCCAAAAAATTGCAGAGGAAGGGACACTCCCAAACTCATTCTATGAGGCAACCATCACCATGATACCAAAACCAGACAAAGATACCACAAAAAAAGAAAATTACAGCCAATTTCACTGATGAACATAGATGCAAAAATTTTCAACAAAATACTAGCCAACCGAATCCAACAATACATTAAAAGGATTGTATACCACGATCAAGTGGGATTTATCCCAGGGACGCAAGGATTCTTCAATATCCGCAAATCAATCAGTGTGATACACCACATTAACAAACTGAAGAATAAAAACCGTATGATCCACTCAATAGATGCAGAAAAAGCCTTTGACAAAATCCAACACCCATT
Organism: Catagonus wagneri; assembly: GCA_004024745.2. Lineage (NCBI taxonomy): Eukaryota > Metazoa > Chordata > Mammalia > Artiodactyla > Tayassuidae > Catagonus > Catagonus wagneri. The sequence continues at coordinate 22,089,973 of PVHT020000015.1, read as the reverse complement.
TCTGATAAAAACCCTTCAGAAAGTGGGCATAGGGGGAACCTACGTCAACATAATAAAGGCCATCTATGACAAACCCAATGGTGAAAAGCTGAAAGAATTCCTACAGAGATCAGGAACAAGACAGGGATGTCCACTCTTGCCACTACTATTCAACATAGTTTTGGAAGTCCTAGCCACAGCAATCAGAGAAGAAAAAGAAATAAAAGGAATCCAAATTGGAAAGGAAGAAGTAAAACTATCACTATTTGCAGATGACATGATACTATACCTAGAGAATCCTAAACACGCTACCAGAAAACTGTTAGAGTTCATCAGTGAATTTGGCAAAGTCGCAGGATACAAAATTAATACACAGAAATCAACTGCATTTCTATATACCAACAATGAAAGATCAGAAAGAGAAATTAGAGAAGCAATCCCGTTTACCATTGCATCAAAGTGAATCAAATACATAGGAATAAATCTACCTAAAGAGACAAAAGACCTGTACTCTGAAAACTATAAGGTGCTGATGAAAGAAATCAAGGATGACATGAACAGGTGGAAAGACATACCATGCTCTTGGATTGGAAGAGTCAATATTATCAAAATGAATATACTACCCAAGGCAATGTACACATTCAATGCAATCCCTATCAAAGTACCAAGGACTTTTTTTCACAGAACTAGAACAAAATATTTTAAAGTTTGTTTGGAAGCACAAAAAAACCAGAATAGCCAAAGACATCCTGAAAAAGAAAAATGGAGCTGGAGGAATCAGGCTCCCTGACTTCAGACTATACTACAAAGCTACAGTCATCAAAACCATATGGTACTGGCACAAAGACAAAATATAGCTCAGTGGAATAGGACAGAAAGCCCAGAATTAAACCCACGCACCTATAGTCAACCAATCTATGACAAAGGAGGCAAGAATATACATTGGACAAAAGACAGCCTCTTCAATAAGTGGTGCTGGGAAAACTGGACAGCTACACGTAAAAAAATGAAATTAGAACACTTCCTAACACCATGCACAAAAATAAACTCGAAATGGATTAAAGACCTAGATATAAGACCAGATATTATAAAACTCTTAGAGGAAAACATAGGCCAAACACTCTCTGACATAAATGATAGATAGCAACATCTTCTCAGATCCATGTGTCAGAGTAAGGACAATAAAAAGAGAAATAAACAAATGGGACTTAATTAAACTTCAAAGTTTCTGCACAGCAAAGGAAACCCCTAAACAAACAAAAAGACAACCCGCAGCATGGGAGAAAATATTTGCAAATGATCAACTGACAAGGGATTAATCTCTAAAATTTACGAACACCTCCTACAGCTCAATACCAAAGAAACAAACAACACAATCAAGAAATGGGCAGAAGATCTAAACAGACAATTCTCCAAAGAAGACATGCAGATGGCAAATAAACACATGAAAAGTTGTTCAACATTACTCCTCAATAGAGAAATGCAAATCAAAACTGCTATGAGGTACCACCTTACACCAGCCAGAATGGCCATCATCAAAAAGTCTACAGTAAGTGCTGGAGAGGGTGCAGAGAAAAAGGATCCCTATTACACTGTTGGTGGGAATTCAAATTGGTGCAGCCACTGTGGAAAACAGTATGGAGATTCCTCAGAAAACTCAAAACGGAATTACCATTTGATCCAGCAATCCCACTCCTGGGCATCTATCCAGAGGAAACCATGACTCCAAAAGACCCATGTACCCCAGTGTTCATTGCAGCACTCTATGCAATATCCAGGTTACGGAAACAACGTAAATGCCCATCAACAGAGTAGTAGATAGTGCAGATATGGCACATACACAGAATGGAATATTACTCAGCCATTAAAAGGAACGAAATAGCAACATTGATGGACCTAGAAATTATCATCCGAAGTGAAACCAGTCAGACAATTAGACAGCAATACCCAATGCTACCGCTTACATGTGGAAACCAAAAAGACGCAATGAACTTTTTTGCAGAACAGACAATGATTTACAGACTTTGGAAAACTTATGGTTTCCAAATAAGACAATCTGGGGGGTGGGAGGATGCATTGTGGGTTTGGGATGGAAATGCTATAAAATTGAGTTGTGATGATTTTTATACACCTATAATTGTAATAAAAATCATGAAGCAATGGGGAAAAAAAAGAAATTCTACCCAGAAAACCCGATCTCTTCTGGCTCCACCAGGTGTTGTATAAAGAAAAAAGTGTGATTACAATGCTAGACACACCAAGTACCCAATAAATACTTGCTTAGTTTCATTGCATTACAATTACAATGTAAGCACCTGAATGTACAGGTCACCTAGCTTTTTGTAACTATGAATATCCTAAGCACACAATGATCTGGTTAAGTACAATATTTACAGTTTGATTTTCCTCCACCATGAGCAGATAGCAATGTGTACTGCATTGCAAGGTAATAACTCTAGACTTAAGTCCAGCCTATGGTCAGGTGAAATGTCAACCTTGAAGTTGATGAATCCCAAGCACAGCATTAGTTCACCAAAATACAAAGGGAGGGAAGTTTAAGGCTTCATTTGAATTCATCAAGGTGAAGAAACTCACCACCTCTATGCTTCATGCCATTAAATATTCACTAGGGAATTTAAACTTTGTCAGGTTTCACCACTGACAAATCCTGATTGGGGACTTGCATTAACTTCATGAAGAAAGACACTAGAACAAGTTTTGATGGCTTTCTCTGAGGTTCATGATTATATTTAATATCACCATGAAAAGAAACCCCACCAAAGACTTCTCATACCATGTGTCTATTTACTGTCCTCATAACCAGAAAAATGATTACTTTTCTTTGGAAGAAAGAGACACACAGGTGATAAAGGACTCCTAATACTGAGCTAGTTCAATTTACAAGATGGCCAACTGCTAGATAGTACACCTAATACACTTTAACTTCTCCAATATGGGAAGAACAGTTCTCATGTTTATAAATGAATGTTCAAAACAATGCCAGTATGGGCAGGCAAGTTCTCATGGTGAGAGGAAGCCTAAGGGTGAGACATGGGATTTTTATGAAAGTTGGCTATTGATAATAAAACCGATGTGAACTGTTGGAATGATAGCATTTAGTCTTACTAGGGGTGGTTTGGAAGGAAAACATTTTTAGAAGTTTCTTACACCAATTTAACATCTTATCACAAGTAAAAAGGATCACTTCTGTTTTATTCAGACTTTCTAGTCAATACACACATTGTGCCTCAACAAATATGTCATCTTCTCATCTCTCGTTTTTCCCCTCAAGTTTATAGTGAGAGCTAAGCTTCAGGAGTTATGTTTAGCACAACTAAGATTTTATTACTTACCTAACATCTCATCTGAATTCATTATAATACCACCAAGTGATTATGTTACGTTTTGGTACCCTATTCTGCCTTTCTTGAATTACTTGTTTATTGTGTGCCTGGTCATCGTCTCAACATTTATGTAGGCTTCACCCACACTTGTGAAGATGAAGCTAGAGCTGGAAGTTGGAAACTTAACAGAGAATATGGGGAAAATGGCAAGTTGGTGCCTCCTCTACTTAAGAAGTGTAGAATGAGGTGTTTTAGGTCAACCATGTGCTGCAATAGAAATGAGCTATCCTGAAGGATTCATTTGCTTGTGCATAGGAAACGGAGTGTAACTACACCATACTTCAGTGATCGCTGGTTACTCATTAGCTCTTTTGGCTTCTGGAAAGGAAATGGAACTAAGTTAAAATTGTTCAGCCATGGTAGAGAGATGACAGTGTACACATCCTCATTGCTTTCTAGCTAGGACTTCTCATATAGGCCATTTGATGCCTTGAGGTAGGTAAAATGAAGACAGACCCATTCCTTCCCTTACCTTCCTTTTCTCATCTCCTCTCCATTCAAGCAGGGAATACGTTCTTGCAGAGAAATAAGTAGGGTGTTAAAATTGTGTTCCCAGGCTACAAGCAAAAAGAAATAGTATAACTGAAGCAGGTGTAGTGCTAAGGGACAGGTTGTGGAGGAAAGCTATTCAATCCCAGAGCAGTACTCTATGTAGGGAATGAAAAAAGAGGAATAGAAATAGCTTCAGCATAGCAGCCAGTCCCCAAGTTAAAAGGAGACAACACTAAGAAATGAGAACACATGGTATAAAGAACTCTTCTCGGTCACTATGAAATTTGCCAGGCCTTAAATATCTTGTTGAGGTAGTCAGGATACTCAAGATGCTTTAAATATACACTTTGTGCAGGAGCACTAGATGCATTGTAGAGGGAGATGGATGAGAGGGAAGAACTGCAGCTGAGCAAAGATTGTGAAAGTGGCCTTTGTACCTTTCTACTTAGCTGTCAAGTTTAGAAAAGGCCTAGAAGAAAACTTGAAGTTTCCCATTGTGTTTCTCAAAAAAGGAAATAGGCTACTTCTGGGAATATTCCCACTGAGGAAAAAAACCCTGGAGCATCTTAGCTAAACTCCTGGCATATACATATGACTATAAATTCCAGCCTATCAGCTCCCTGCACCTTATCCTCCACTAATATATAAATCTCTAATGCCATAAAATCATATACAAACATTAGAACACTGTTAAGTGTTATTTGGCATTGTTGATATAGCCTTATACAAAGAGTCCCATCATCTTATTTTGTGATCTACCAACATGTAAAACCCTCAGTCTGTGCTCTTGGGAATGAGAAGCAACTATTTCTAATGATATTATTTCTCTGTCAGTGCCAAAGTGGATCTAAATATGATTGAATGGATTTTACCTAGGGTGGCATAGGCTTTAAACAACTCTGTGTTTTCTCATAAGCTTTTCCATTAGAATTGATAATGGGGCACAGATGTTGAAAGGATTTGTTACTGAACACTGTGGGAGGGGACTGATTTTCTTATACCTATCAGGCAAAGGCAGCTGGAAACCAGCCTAGTAACTCTCTAGAAGGCATAATGTTAAGGATTCTGCAACGTTTGGGTTCATTACATAGTCCTAGCTGAGCTGGAAAGGCACAGTGGTGTTTAGTATCTGATATTAGAACTGAAGTTAGAGTACAGTTTGTGTGTGGGGTTTATGAGAAATATATAATAATTTGGGGGACACAATTTGATAATGACTATAATAACTTCTATATACGACAACTAAATAGATTATAAATCATTAGAAAATGGGACAGTAGGGGGGTCTGGGGTTAATAGTTGTAGACTGTTGCCTCTGGGATGGAAAAGCAAGGAGATCCTACTGTATAGCACTAGGAACTATGTCTAATCACTTGTGATGAATCCATATCTGTATGTGTAACCCTGTCACCACACTGTGCAGCTGGGTATAATGGAAAAAATAAATAAAATTAAAAAAAATGAAAATTAAGTAGCATTATCATTTACCATGAACCGGTCAGTCATAGGAAAACTTGTAGATTCCCCTTTCTGCATACTTTTTTCCTACCTCTGTGACATCCTGCCACCTCTTAGAACCACCTACAGTGTTTACTACTGAACCATTTAATTTAGAATTTATCTTGAGGTAATGGAAAGTGCAGTGGACTGTGAAGCAGGAAATTCTGGTCCAGCCTCTGCCACCAACTAACTGTGGGAAATTTGAGCAGGCACTTAGGCTATTCTCTTCTCTGTTTCTTACCATGGAAAATGAGATTAATGGATTAGGGAAATCACTAATATCCCTTCTACCTCCCAAATCTTATCATTTCCAAATACTGTTCTCAGACTGCTTCTGCATATCAAATAATCTCAGGATTGAAAGAGGGCTTAGTAGTCTAATCCACATACACGTCCAATATTGGAAATATTACAATATAATATTGATGTTAAATGGCTACTCAGCATTTCCAGAAACACCCCAGTTCTCAGAAACTCACTATCTTTTGTGGTAGTTCCTTCCATGTATTTATATTTCAGACTATTACAAAGTTGTTAAAATACATCAAATTTAAGTATTTCTCGTCAATGAAAGACAGCCTGGAAAATCTTATTGAACAGATAACTGACTGGGAAAAGATAATTAAAGTGCCTAAAACTGAAAATTAATAGTATCCAATATGTTAGAAACTACCAAAAAAAGCTAAACAAGGAAACTATCCTAAACAAAATAAGAAAACTACAGAAATCACAATAGAAACTCAGCAAATTATTCTAATAGGGAATTTACTGATGAAGAAATCCAAATATTAAATAATTGAAGAGTTTAAGTAATAATCAGAGAAGTAGACATAAAATGGTGAGTTCCCTGTTTACAACCATTACCCTGACAGGAGAATAAATACTTTGCCACATGTTGGCAGGGATATAAGAGTAGATCAGGTCTCTGGACAGCCCAAGGGGAAAATAAAGTCTTACCATTTTTCAACAGTTGATGATAATGACTTTAACATTTTTGGTGGGTGATTTTTAAAAAGAACAAGAATAAAAATATATGCAATAGAAGACATGTCTTGGAGGCTGGCTGGGCCCTAGTCCTACCCACTAACAGGCCAACACAAGTTTCAAGATACTCTGGACCCTGCAGCCAGCTGTATCAGGAACTGGCAGCGCCCACCAGTGGTCCAACACCCACTCTGGATCCCACGATTGTGCAGCCAGAACCCAGGACTTGGTTCTGCCTGCTAATGAGCCAGCACTAACCCAGGACTTGGCTTTACCCACCAGTGTATAGGCACCAGCTCCAGGGTCACCTGGACCCTGTCTCTACCCTGCAGTGAGCCCATACTAGCCCCAGGCACCCCTGGGGCTTTGAAGCCATCTGCGTCATGACCCAGCCCCATCAAACAGCAGCCAGCAGCTTCTGCACAAGGCAGAGCCTGGCAACCAACCAGACTAGGGGGCCAATGAAGACACCCACAGTAGTCAGCCTGCTACAACAAAATGATCTGCACAGCCCACATAGGAGTCACCTCTAGAGCATATAGCTCTGGTGATGAGGTCAGTGAGCTGCTGAGACACAAGGAAATCTCCTATAAAGCTACTTCTCCAAGTTCTGGAAGTGTAAACAACCTACCAGACACAAAGACATGAAAAGAGCAAGTTGGCAAAATAAAATGTCATAGGAATATGCCCAAGGGAAGGACCAAGATAAAACCCCAGAAGCTTACAGATAACAAATGCTGGAGAGGGTGTGGAAAAAAGGGAACCCTCTTACACCACTGGTGGGAATGTAAATTGGTGCACCCATTATGGAGAACAGTATGGATGTTCCTTAAAAAACTATATATAGGATTAACATATGATCCTAAAATCCCACTCCAGGGCACATATCTGGAGAAAACTGTAATTCAAAAAGATACATGCACCCCCATGTTCATTCCAACACTTAGCCAAGACATGGAAGCAACCTAAATGTTCACTGACATATGAATGTATAAAGATGTAATACACACACACACACACACACACACACACACACAAATGAATATTACTCAACCATAAAAGTAATGAAATAATTCCATTTGCAATAGCATGGATGGACCTAGTTATTATTATACTAAGTGAAGTAAGCCAAACAAAGACAAATATCAATCCCTATGAAAACATTTTTCATAGTACTAGAACAAGTAATTTTAAAAGTTGTGGAGTTTCTGTCATGGCTCAGTGGTTAACGAAACGGACCAGAAACCATGAGGTTGTGGGTTCGATCCCTGGCCTTGCTCAGTGGGTTAAGGATCTGGCATTGCCATGAGCTGTGGTGTAGTTTGCAGACATGATTCAGATCCTGTGTTGCTGTGGCTGTAGTGTAGGCCGGTGGTTACAGTTCCAATTAGACCCCTAGCTTGGGAACCTCCATATGGCGTGAGTGTGGCCCTAGAAAAGGCAAAAAAAGACAAAAAATAAAAATAAAAAAGAAGTTGTATGGAAACACAGGAGACCCTCAAATATCCTAAACAATCTTGAGAAAGAAGAACAGAGCTGGAGGTATCACACTGTCTTCAGACTAAATACAAAGCTACAGTAATCAAAACAATAGGTTACTGGCACAAAAACATAAATATCAATCAATAGAATAGAATAGAGAGATCAGATACAAATCGATGCTTATTTGCTTAATTAATCTAAAGCAAAGGAGGCATACATATACAATGGAGAAAAGACAGTGTCTTCAATAAGTGGTGTTGGGAAACTGGACAGCTATATATAAGAGAATGTAACTAAAACATTTTATCATACCATAAATTGCAGCAATATATTTTTGGATTTGCCTAAGGTAAAGGAAACAAAAGCAAAAATAAACACATGGGATCTCATTAAACTTAAAATCATTTGCACAGAAAAGGTAAGCACCAATAAAATGAAAAGACAATTGACTGGGAGAAAATATTGCAGATGATATGACTATTGGGGTATAATATCCAAAATATATAAACATCCCATACAACTTAACATTGAAAAGACTAACAACTTGACTGAAACCTGGGAGATGACCTGAATAGACATTTTTCAGAGAAAACATACAGATGGCCAGCAGGCACGTGAAAAGATGCTCAACATAACTAATCATAAGGGAAATGCAAATCAAAACCAAGATGAGCTATCACCTCATGCCCGGTCTGAATTTCTATTATCAAAAAGACATAAAAAAGACAAAAAAAAAAACAGGTGTTGATAAGGATTTGGAGAAAAGGGAACCCTTGAACACTTTTGGTGGGAATGTAAATTGATGTAGCCATTACAGAAAACAGTATAGAGGTTCCTTGAAAAACTGAAATAACTATTACATGATCTACCAGTTCTACTCCTTGGTAAGCCAAGGAAAATCAAAACACTAATTCAGAAAGATCCATGCACCCCAGTGTTTATAGTAGCATTATTTACAATGGCCAAGACATGGAAGCAGCATAAATGTCTATCAATAAATGAATGGATAAAGAAGATTTTATATGTATACACACACATACACACAATGGTATACAACTCAGCCATGAAAAAGAGTAAAATTTTGCCATTTCATCTATGTGGAATCTAAAAAATAAAACTTACTAGTGAATATAAGAAAAACATAAACAGACTCAAAGAGAACAAATTAGTGGTTACCAGTGGGAAGAGGGAAGGGAGGAGGACAAGGCATGGTTAGAATATTAAGAGGTACAAAGTCCTGTGTATAAAATAAATACACAGCACCAGAAATACATCCGATATTTCATTTTAATTATAAGCAGAGTAAAATCTTTAAAAACTGTGAATGACTATGTTGTATACCCAATACTTATTAGCTATACTGGATATACATCTAATAAAACCAATCTATCATATTCTCAAGTGATAAATTTATTTCAAAAAATGGTAGAGAACTAAAATTTCCCACATTTGGATAATTTAAAATATTTATAATAAATCAAATGTACCTCAATTAAAAAAAAAGAATTCTTTGACCCAAAAAACCTAAAATATTTTCTAGCTGGTCCTTTACAGATCAAGTTTACTAACCCCTGAATTCCAGGATCTGTCATGCACTGCTTGCATAAGGAGCCATACTTGAGAGCAATATGGAACTATTCAGTCAAACTAAGTACACAGACACTGTATAACCCAGGCAGGATAAACACTCTTACAAAAGTAGAAAAGAGTATGTGTTTACAGCTATTAATGCTGTTGAAGGTGACTGGGATATTTATCAACTGGTGTTTTGACAGATAAAATGTGTTGGATATACATTATGGAAATTATGTAGCGTTGAAAAAATGACAAGATAGATATACATGCAGCAAACTAGAACTTAAACTTGAGTAAAAAAAGATAGATAATAAGATCTTTGTCTCAATACCATTATGGAAACTAAAAATACATAAGAACAAAACAACAAAAATGCCCCCCAAAAGAAAAACTCCCCCATTTTTAAGATGAGAAATGGAAATAGGTAAAGCCAAACAAATACGGGCCTTGCAAGCAGCAATGGTATCTGTGTGCCATCAAATGAGGAGTATAATTCAATACTTGACAACAGATGCAGTTAGAAAAAAATATTAAGATGAATTCTTTTTCTATGTAATTTCTACCTACTCTTTGCTCTCAGTTATATTCTCTATCATACAAAACAAGTACAATCTTTTTTCCCACACATGCCAATGACAACTCACCCTCTGAAGCCCTCTTTATTCTACATACACAGTTCTAGCATCTAGATGAATTTTCCTAGCTTTTAACAACCAGAAATGAACCCAGTATTCATGTACAGGCTAATTTTCATGTAGTTGAAAGAAATTATTGATTTCATTCCAGATCTATACTTTTCTCAAGGAGGTCTAATCTGGAATTAGGAATAGTTTTCATGTATTCTACTCCTCCCTACCTCGCTTCACACTTAACACTGCGCTAGATATATACCAGTGACTTTGCACATGTGCTTTGGTTAATTGGTTGCACACACGCATACAGTTCTTAGTGCATACAACTACATAATAAATCAGCTTAAGCTTAGTTTATTTTACTAATGTGTCTGGCACTGGACATACAGCTAATAAAACCAATCTATAACCTCAAGTGATGAATTTCAATAAATGGTAAAGAACTAAAATCTACAACTAGTTAGATAAATTCAAAGCTCTAGTCAAGTGAACTTCGGCGTGGTCATGTGAGTAGTGTTTATGAGATAAAATGAATTAATTATTTTCTGATGATTTGGGGGTTTGACAGTGCTGATGAGTGTCATGTCCATATGAAGTAATATATTTTGTTGATTCATTTATTTTTTTGTCATTTTTTTTCTTTTTAGGGCTGCACCCACGGCATATGGATGTTCCCAGGCTAAGGTCAAATCAGAGCTGCAGCCATCAGCCTACACCACAGCCACAGCAATGCCACATCTGAGCTGCATCTATGGCCTATGCCACAGCTTGGATCCTTAACTCACTGAGCTAGACCATGGATAGAACCTGCATCTCTATGGATACTAGTGGGGTTCTTACCTACTGAGACACAACAGGAACTTCTTTTTTTTTTTTTATTGACTTATTTTAGTTGTAGAAGTAACTGTTTGTTCAGGCGATGCCAAATTATCTATCATTTCTCTGACTTATGACTTCCAAATCCATCTGAAATGGTAGACTCAACTATGACTGACAAATATAGGATGGTATAACAAAATGAATTAACAAAATTTTAATAAAAACATATTAATATTTAAAACCAATAAAGTATCTCTGCCAAAGAATGATATCTCTGCAGATTATGCCTTTCTGATATGTGCTTCTAGTGCAGAAGTATAGGAAACTTGAATGAAGGAAATTGTAGAAATCAAAAAAAGAAGATTGAATGTTTTATTGGACTAGTTTAAGGGTATTAATTTTAATACCTCATCAGTATATCACACAGTAGAAATGCTTCACCTTTGTCCAATCCAAAACACTTTGAAACATAGCATAATCTTTCACTGTCTCCCTCCAAAATTGAATGTTTTGTTATGCATCTTAGAATACATTCCTCAGGCCTCTGAAGGTGAATGTATCATGGCTTCTTGCTGTATATACACTTGGAAACTTCCCATCTCAGAAACTAAGCATGCTTGGATAAGGCTTATTTGCACATCTGCCAGTCAGCAGGAACACAAAGAGCTTCCACAATGAAAGGAAAAATACTACAGAAACATTTGTGACTTTCCCAACTTCAACGAGTCCTGTGAGAATCTGATAATCTATCTATCTCATCAATGCCAGTAGGTTTATCACAGCTTCCACAGTTTGATTTTTAAGTAGGCTTAACTGTAAAGTATTGTTGCAATTAGCTCACTAAAGTATGTAAGGCAATTTAGGGGGAATTTTTTAATTGAAATGTAGTTGATTTACATTGTTATGTTACATTCAGTTGTATAGCAAATTATAAGAAAAACTGAAATTGTAATTCATTTTCTAAAGACTCAGGTAGATAGGAAGTCAGGAACAGGACTCATGCACTTTTACTCATATTCTTTGGGCATAGGCAGAAGTCAAGCAACTGAACTGACAGTCACTTCTGATTATAAAGCATGATTATATATTATGGAATGCAACTTTCATTTCTCTCATGCATAATGCCCGAAAGGGAAGGAAGCAGTTAATTTGGGAAAAATTCTCTGTTTTATTTGCGTGTGAATTATGAAACTGGCTTCATGCAAAATTGTGAGAAGCAAACTTTTTTTTGTCTTTTGAGGGCCACACCTGTGGCATATGAAGGTTCCCAGGCTAGTGGTCGAATTGGAGGTAGCCACTGACCTCCTTCACAGCCACAGCAACACCAGATCCGAGCCAATCTGTGACCTACACCACAGCTCATGGCAATGCCAGATCCTTAACCCACTGAGTAAGGCCAAGGATCAAAACTGCATCCTCATGGATGCTTCTCAGATTCGTTTCTGCTGAGCTACAACAGGAACTCCTGATAGGCAAACTTTAAGTTGCGATAGAAATTTGATTCAAATGCCCACATGCCTAGTATTAGTCATTGCAGAATGTTTACTAGGCAAGGACTCATTGGGGAAATCAACTTTTTATTTCCTGATATACCCATCAAAACTATAGCTTTCATATTATTTGAGGTGTACTCAGCATTTAGGTCTTTACAAAATGGCTTAGAGAATAATTTTATTTGCAACAGTTGATTGCCTACAAATATCTACTCTCCCCTCTTTGTTCTTGCAAAGACTTGATTTATTTCATGTTTCTACTCCTTCCCCACATGACTCGTGGGCTAAGGATCCCATTCTTAGCCCCAGACATAAATCTTGATCAACCTTGGCCAACTGTTGTGGTCCTATTTCCATTGCAGTATTTGGTGTAAGGGTAATGCTAAACTGTGGCTGATGAGGCATGAATGAAGATTTGTTTGGGGCTTCTGAGTAATATTTCCTCATTCCTCAGAGAACACCAAGTGCATGGCCCCCTTTCTGCTTCTAGACATTGTCATATCTACACGAAATATATGGAACTGCTGCAGCTATCTTGTGACTATAAGTGAGATCATCATTAGGATGATGCTGATAATAAAAGTTCAAAAAAGTAGAGAAACAGAATGACTCAACTGAATGCATATGTTTATCTATGTTCTCATCTGAAACTCCTGAACAATAATAATATAATAATGATATTCATAGTGCTAATATAGCAGTTGCTATTTATCAAATACTTCATGCCAGACACTGTTCTAAGTATGTTACACATACTAATTCCTTTGATATAGGTGCTAGTGTTCTATTTTTCAACAAGGAAATAAATGAAAAGAAACAGAGATCCAGAAAAGTTAAATAAATTGCCTATGATCTCTTAATAATTATATGGCATCACAAGGATCCAAACTCAACAGATCAGTTCTAGAACCTGTGTGCTTAAACTTTATGGGTGATTTTTTTAAAAGCTTACACTCATAAGGATAAAGGAAACATGAAAAGAGACAAAACTTAGTAAGAAATGTTAACACATTTTTGAAAGACAGAAAATGAAGGAATGTTGAATGAGTAAAGATGATAAAACCAATGTGTAAAGGCCTGCAGAGGAGGTGCTAGTGAAAAACAAACTAATGCAACACATGGAACGTGGAAAGGCTCAGGAATTCAAGCTACCCCAAAAGACAGTGTTTGAGGAAATATAGAATAGAAAAGAGAATCATTTAAAGACTGTGTTAGAAGAAGTTAGATTTCCAGGGCTCCTTCTTCACTTCAGTAGATAACCATGTATCTATTCTTTGGAGATATTAAAGAAAGGCTCCAGTGCTATCAAGAAAATGGCAGGTAGAAGAAAGAAACTTAAAAAAAAAAATGGGATTATGTAAAAGTTTTCATACTGAACACCGAGATGCTCAGACTCTTTCTGGCCTCCCATACACAAGCAACCAGGCAAGAGATGAAAGAATTCACCTCTGAAGAACAAGTACTTACCAAGAGGGACAAAACCTCATATATATACAAATTGGGAGCACCCTCCCCATATCTCTGTCTCTCTACGATCACTCTAGAGTGAAGATTACCAGTCAACTAACAGAAGAACAAAGAGCTTTCAAACAGCTTTTTAATTCCATCCATGAATATAAATTGACAGCTCTTTTTTTTTCACTCTTAAACATGAATGGAGAGCCAAAAATAACCATACATTTGAGGACAACCTCCAATGTACAACAAAGGCCAAAATGAATAAACAGAACCAGGAAATTGAGACAAAGACAATGCAAAAAAGCATAGGAAATTTTTTTTCCATTTTTTTAAACTTTTATGGATCTATAGTTGATTTACAATATTGTGATTAACTTCTGCTATACAACAAAGTGATTCAGTCATACATACATACACATCTATTCTTTTTCAGATTATTTTCCGCTATAGGTTATCACAGAATATTGGGTCGAACCCTCTAACACCTTAGACAGAAGATTTAATGTCCGTGAAAAAAAAAAAAAAAAAGCAGGGTGCAATATAAAAAGAGAATGAGAGAACAAGAAAAATATCTTGGAAATTAAATAATAGTCAAGTTTTTAAAAAATCATCAAAAGAGGTAAAGAGAAAAGCTGAAGACATACACAGAAGGTAGAACCAAAAAAATCCAAAAGATAAGGTAATAATTACAATGATAATAGCAAATTACATATAGGTTTTATAATGCATCAGGCACTGTTTTGAGCACCTTACATGTATTCATTTTATCTTCATGACAAACTATATATACAGATGTGCCAAAAGGCACATGAAAAATGCACAACATCAGTAATTATTAGAGAAATGAAAATCAACCCTACTGTGAGGTACCACCTCACACCAGTCAGAATGGCCGTCATTAACAAGTCAATAAATAACAAATGCTGGAGAGGGTGTGGAGAAAAGGGGACTCTTCTACACTGCTGGTGGGGATGTAAACTGGTACAACTGCTATAGAAAACAGTCTGGAGGTACCTCAGAAAACTCAGTATAGAACTACCATATGATCCAGCCATCCCACTCTTGGGCATATACCCAGACAAAACTTTCCTTGAAAAAGATACATGCACCCGTATGTTCACTGTAGCACTATTCACAATAGCCAAGACATGGAAACAACCTAAATGTCCATCGAGAAAGAAATGGATTAATAAGATGTGGTATATATACACAATGGAAAGCTATTCAGCCATAAAAAAGAATAATGCCAGTTGCAGCAACATGAATGGGAACTAGAGACTCTCATACTAAGTGAAGTAAATCAGAAAAATAAACACAAATACTATATGATATCACTTCTATCTGGAATCTAACATACAGTGCAAATGAAACTTTCCACAGAAAAGAAACTCATGGACTTGGAGAACAGACCTGTGGTTGCCAAGGGGGAGGGGGAGGGAGTGGGATGGGCTTGGAATCTGTGGTTAATAGATGCAAACTATTGCATTTGGAGTGGATAAGCAATGAGATCCTGCCATATAGCACAGGAAACTATATCTTGTCACCTGTAATGGAACATGATGGACGATAATGTGAGAAAAAGAATGTATATGTATGTATGTGTGTGTGTGTGTGTGTGTGTCTGGGTCATTTTGGTGTACAGTAGAAATTGACAGAATACTGTAAACCAACTATAATGGAGAAAATAAAAATCATTAAAAAAACAAATTACTAATTTCCCATGTAAGAAATGAGTCACAGAGAGTATAGGTGACTTGTCCAAAGTCAAAACCTAGTAAATAGTAAAGCTAAGTTTAGAATGCAGGCAGTCTAGCTTCAGAGTAAATGCTCATATACTGACTACACTGCCACCTTAGAAAAAAGGAAATAAAAGGTAAAGAACTATACAAAATTCATCCAAGCATTTTGACAAATTCTAGCCAGAAAGAATGGAAAATCAGGAGGACAAAAAGTTTCAAAGAACTACTCTAAAACTGTTCCCCATAGCTGAAGAACATGGTCGCTGATTAAAGGAATTATCTGTCATATGTCTTTCTCCCCTATCAAATGAATGAAAAGAGGTCCAAACCAGGACACATCTTCACTAAATTTCAGTATATTATTAATAAAGAAAGGATCATAAGAATGTCTAGAAATAAGACAAGTCACATCAAAGGGGTGGAAAATCAGAATCGCTTTGTACCACTCAGCTACTGAAATGTGAACTAAAGGATTTGGAAACAATGCAGTCATGAGTGGAAAATGATTTTCCACTTAAAATTCTATACCAAGAAATATCAATCAAATATGATTGTCAAACGAAAACTGTTTCAAACATGCAAGGTCTTAGAAATTTACCTCCTCTGTATCCTATCTCAGGAAATCATCGAGAATATATTCCATCCACCAAAGGAATAACAAAAGAAAGAGGAACCAATATGAATATCATATTAAAGTATTCTGATTCTTTTGAAGAACTAAAGGATGTGAATTTACAGAATAAAAAAAAAACCCTCACCTTTCAAATAGTGATAGGCATATATTAAACACAAAACTATGACATACTTCCTTTGGAAATATATAGCAAAAAACAATGTAATTATATCAGACTATGTTAGAAGAAATTTGACTTCCACAGTCCCTAATACAACCCTGAGATTCATTGAACATGCTGCTGCTCAGCTCATAACCTTCCTTTGCATATGAAATCTTGCTATAATTCTGGGTGATTTTAACAATCATTTTGGATGATACATACCACATCACAGCACCACAATTCATTGTCTACCCTTCAATCCCGGAGACCTTCACCTACATTCTGTTTAGATACTGAAGTCCATGACTATCCCCTGGACTTTATCTTCACTTGAAACACTACGTCTTTGAAAATTTTAACTATTATCTTACTTTCTAACCACATTTTTTAATGCTTCCAGCAATCTCGCTCCCAAAACACTTATACTCTTTGATTTTATTGATAACACAAGCATCATAACTTTTCTACTTTATATCAATGTATTAACCTTTGCCTCACTCTCTTCCTTTTACAAACTAATAATGCTGTCAATTGTATCTGGTTAATAAATTAGTATTTCATCAGTTCCTTCAATTATCTTGCCTTCTTATGCTTCTTCCCTACAGATCAGATCCTAAAAAGGTACAGTTCGAAAAACTCTTAGTCACATAAAGTTGGATAACTACTCTCAAAGAGCTTCAAAGATTTAAAGTTAAAAGTAGAACACGAAAAGGGGTACTTGCTTCACCTCTACACTGAAGTAGATTAAAGGCCTTTTCTAGTTCTGCTTTGGATTTGAGGTCTCAATACCTTCTGTTTTGCCTTGAAGCTCTATCCTAGTTTATTTTATAGAGATTTATTTTAGAGTCCTGAGCTGTATGCCCTTAAAATAAGGAGGAACTATTAGTCGGTAATCAGGGCTGCACATGCCAAAGATCAAGTACTTAATAGGTTGTTGCCAGATATATATGGCATAAATTTATCATCATCCTTTGATAAATAAAAGTCATGATGCTTTTCTTTCACCTGATTTTTGATTGAAGCAATTATTGAAAACATAAAAAATAAGTAGGAGGAAGAAGTTTTAGAAATACCAAATTAACATAATAGCATAGAACTGTAAGAAGATAGCAAAACATAACATAACATCCAAGATCTCAAGTTAGAAAAACCTGATTCAAATCCTGTCCTTACTACCTGCTAGCTGTGAGACCTTGTCAAATTAAAACAAACTCACTGAACCTCAGTTTTCTTATCCATAAAATCAAAGTTAAAACTGCTTATTTTGTTGCTCTATTAAATGAACTATAGGATTCAAGCACCCCATTCAGTTCCCAGCACATAGTAAGTGGGCAGAAATATTATCTATTCCCAGTATCATTAATATAATTATTAGTATAATTACTAGAAGTTACAGAAAAGAATCTGTGGCTTTATACTAACAAATTATGAAAAGTCCAACATGGGTTTTATATAGCAATTTTCAATATCAATTAATTTAATATAGTAAAGGTATCTGTTTCTTCATCTCATGTATTTAAAAGGGATTATTAAATAGATCCTTGAAGAAAACTATGAAGTAGGCCCCAAGGACCTTTTAAAAGAGATATTCAGCAGCCTTACTTTACTCCATTACTGCCTCAAGTTGGGTGTTTTCTTTGTTGTGATTCATACAGAAGTACGATAGTAATATGTTTACCGGGAGGTTGGTTTACATGTCTCAGTCCATTCTTTTTCAGTTTACTTCTCATCAGTTACCCCTAAAAGGCCACTGCTGTCAAATAAGGTATTTTTCTCCCCGAGATGAGAAATTAAACCAATAAATAACATTTACCTCCAATTTGGCATAGAAAAGTACAATACTGCTCTGTCAAAGGAAACATCAATCTCCTTATTTTTCAGGAGACAAAGAGCTACAGCAAACTGTGAGGATATATGTAGTGGCAAAAAACTCCAACATTTTCCTTGGAAATGACTCTAAGAAATAGTAAATGCTGATGTCCTTTTTAACCCCTGACTTTGTAAGGCAACAAGATTTCTCATGGTCACTATCCATCTCTGAAAGTCTATGCTAATTTCTCTCCTTTACCACAAAAAAAAAAAAAAAAGGATTTGAAATTCTTATTTCCTATTCCTGCCAGGCACTCTGCAATTGGGTTCAGGCTTGATCCCAAGGGAAAACAGAGTCTCTCCTAGCATTACCCATAAAGTCAGTCTTGCATAGACTAATGCCAATAATGGTAAAATGGAAATGCCATTAAAGAGTACAACAAGGATTTTGATTAGGCACCAAGTAATTAAAAAGCCCCAGCTTGGGAGTTCCCATTGTGGCTCAGCAGTAATGAATCCAACTAGCATCCATGAGGATGCAGGTTTGATCCCTTCCCTCACTCAGTGGGTTAAGTATTGTGTGTTGCCGTGAACTCTGGTGTATGTAATACATGCAGCTCAGATCTGGCATTGCTGTGGCTGTGGTGTAGGCCAGCACCTGGCCTTGTTCAGTGTGGTAAGGATCCGGCATTGCCAAGGGCTGTAGCATAGGTTGAAGATGTGGCTCGGATCTGGCATTGCTGTGGCTGTGGCATAGGCTCCAATTTAACCCCTAGCCTGGGAACTTCCATAGGCTGCCATGCATGGGCCTAAAAAGCAAAAAAAAAAAAAAAAAAAAAAAAAAATTTAAAAAAAATTTAAAAAATTTAAAAATAAAATAGAAAGCCCTAGCTCTAGATTTCCTTATGTAGTGCTGGTAACATAGTAACATCTCAAATAAATACATATTTCAGGAATGATTCCTTGGTATAATGTTAGAGATACAAGAACATTTTTTTTTCTAAATAACTTGTTTAAAATACTACCTCCTCTTACCTATCATAGATACATGTCCATGTTGCTCTGAGGATGAGGAAACTGTCTTTAATAAAGTCTCTAAAGAAATTTTAAATGACTAACAGTCTCTAGATGAATGCATGAATGGTGGGGTTACATAATTACATACCTGTTGGAATCCATCCTTGAAAAAAAATGGGAACAAATTAATCATTGAATAGTTGTCTTGCCAAATTCCACTGCTCTTTATTTCTAGCTAGATAAAACCAAATCAAAGTGTCAGCTCTCAATTTTAATATGATAGTATCTTCTGAGGATGTCACAATTTATATATTCACTTAATTTCTGGTCATGTTAAAATATATAAATCACAGATACACTATGATTTATTCTGTGAAATATAAACTGCAACTACCTATTCAAAAGTCACTAACATACTCTTTGCTCTCTTGAAAACTGGTTTGTCTGTCTGTCCGTTACCTGTCTGTCTGTCTGTCTCTGACTCTCTACCTACATACCTATTTTTGCTCACTGGAGCTAAGAGAGTATAACTGGCTTTTGAAAAGGAAGGTGCAGCTTCACAGAAAAATTTCAAGGAGAATTTAATAAGAGAAAATACTATTTCAACAGAATGAATTAGACTTGCTAAAGTTATAAGAACCTGTGTAAACCATGCTACTCTAGCCATCATAACACCATCCAAGATCTTAACAAAGACACTCTTAAATTCTTCTCCATATCTGACTGGTAGGATGTCTAAGCCTCTTAAAACATTGGCCTTAATGGGCCAGTTTTTGTTTCTTCACCTTGACTACATGTGTGTAGCCAGCAGGGAGATCTCCTTTTATTTTCTCAACAACAAATTGTAGAGAAAGAATCTTTTAAACAGAAATCTGGCTAAGACTCCACTAGAACAACAGGGTCCAAAAATGTTACCATTGTTCTTTCACTACACTTACATTATCCACAGGATTTTACTGATTTCTCTGTTTGATGATGCTATTTTGTGGTGTTGTGTGGTAGTTAGGAGTGGTAGTAGGATGATGTGTAGTGATGGTCTCTCTTTCCTCCTTACTATAGAGGTTCTAAAACTTGGTTTATTTGAGAATCTTCATTTCTAAAGCTTTCTGGGTGATTATGATGATAGACGAGGCCTTGGAAAGAATGGGATAGAGTATTGGATAAGAGCATGGATTTTGAAGTCACATAGATTTGCATTCAAAGTTTGATGATTTCTTACCAGCTTGTGATCTTAAGCAAGTTACCTCACGATGATACTGCTTATCTTTGTCTTATTTTTTTAATTACTCAATGTATTTTATTACATTTATAGTTGTACAATGCTCATCACAACCCAGTTTTATAGCATTTCCATCCCAAACACCCAGCCCATCCCCCCAACCCCCAACCTGTCTCATTTGGAAACCATAAATTTTTCACAGTCTGTGAGTCAGTATCTGTTCTGCAAAGAAGTTCATTGTGTCATTTTTTTAGATTCCACATGTAAGCAATACCATGTGATGTTGGTATCTCACTGTCTGACTGACTTTACTTAGCATGATAATTTCTAGGTGCCTTCATGTTGCTGCAAATACTGTTATTTCTTTCCTTTTAACAGCTGAGTAATATTCCATTGTGTATATGTATCGTATCTTCTTTATCTACACCTCTGTTGATGGACATTTAGAGTGCTGTAATGAACATTGGAGTAGTACATGTATCTTTTCGAGTCATGGTTTTCTCTAGATAGATGCCCAGGAGTGGTATTTCTGGATCAAATGGTAATTCCATTTTTAGTTTTCTAAGGAATCTCCATACTGTTTTCTGCAATGGTTGCACCAAATTACATTCCCGCCAACAGTGTAATAGGGTTCCCTTTTCTCCACACTGCTTATGTTGCAGTGTTATTTGAGGAATAAAGAACTAATATATGAAAATCTACATGGTCTATTATCTAACAAGAGTGACCAATCCAGAAATGGAGGCTATTTGTAGGTTTAACCAACAAATCCCTTAAAGTACAAAAAAAAAAAAAAACATGTTAAGTCTTTTGACATACACAACCCTTGATTATAGTAGTGCTTTCCCTCCCTCTCTTCATTTCCCCCACCAGCAACACACAATCACTCAATGGCTACAAAGGTAATTTTTCAGCATGAGTGAAGCTTTAACAATATTGATTTAGAACTTCATCCATGCACTTCAGTATCTTACATCATAAGTCTTGATGTACGTTATTCTTTTCAAAGGTAAAGATTCATTTTCATTATTTCAGAGATATCACATATCACTAGAGTAACCCATAAAAGAAAAAGATGTCTGGAAATACAATTTCAGTTGAAAATGTGGACCAAGAAGGACTGTAGCAAGGTCCCAAAATGTGTCTGGCTCTCAGGGAACCACTATCATAGAGAACAAATGTTTGTAGTTCACTTTATTTTAAACAGACTATGTATAACTAAATCACTTTGTTGTACAGCAGAAATTATCAGAACATTGTAAGTCAACTATACTTCAATAAAACTTTTGAAAAAATAAATAAAAAGTCTGACCAGGCTAAAACCGTCAAGCAAGTGACACCTGTTCCCTACCACCAGGGGCAGCAGTCCCAGGATATCAAGGTCATCAAGAAGGACCCTGGATGGAACAATGCTTTGCTTACACTCACATAGAAAAGAGCCAGAGCAAGATCAGCTTCAACAGCGAGTGTTGATCGCTATGGCCAGTGGGTCTCACCCTGCAGCCAAAGGGAGGTTGTGTACATAAAATCCTCTTGTCCTTCAAAGGAAAGACCCTGTCCCTCTCCTCAAGAAACAGATACAACAGTGGTTGGCCAGGTACCATGTGACACAGGTGCTTAAGGAGAACAAAGAAGTTCAGATCAAGACTAGAATAGGAAACAGGGAAAGATATTCCCAAGATATTTTCAAACAAAGAGATATGCCCAGAATAGGCTTGAGATGTCTTTTATCTCTCTGCAAGGAAATGTTTTAGGCCAAAGGCACAAATTTTCCAATGTAATCAAACAGGTCAAAAGACTACAAGCAAGTAATTATCTTTCCCAACAGGAATGTATATATCTGTAAATTTCCTATAAACACTTACCAAGTATTCAAAAGGCTGTTTCTTCTTTTATGATAAAAACTGAAAACTCTAAATCATTGATTAGGCAGAAAGATTTTTAAAATGTATTATACTTAACTCAAGATTGAGATACCATGACTCATCTGTGGTTGAAAATTTTTCCATGTCTTCCTGATCCTAAACTTTTTTGTGAATTCTGGTCTCAAAAAAGAGAAAAAAAAAGCATCTCTCTTGAAAAGGCTAACTTCTTCTCCAATGTTCATTATCCCACCTTAATACTATATTCTTTGATAACTTGCAGTATCGGTTATATTTTTTCTCTTCTGTCTTCAATTTTCACATTCTATGTAAGCTTGTCCTCTACATGTAAGTACTTTCAAGTAGCTCGTCTTTGCCACCCCAACAAAAAGCAACTTTCCTTAACTTTATTTCCCTTTATCTTTTCCCTTCCAGTTTCCCTTCTTTCAAAGAAGACTTTTCTCACCAGGAACCCTTCAAAATCATTTACTGGCACCTTGATGCCACTCCAAAAAAACAACTCTCTCAAAGATCAGTAATTGCCATTATTAATATTCTTCTGTGATTTCTCCTTGTATACTTCTCCTCTTAAGCTCTGTGGCGTTATTATCTTGTTTCTCCTTCTAGTTTAAATTGTCCCTCAATCTCTTTAACTAACTCCCTTTTACTTTACTTCCATTCTTTAAATTTAAGCATCTCTCAAAATTTTATTATTGCTTGGGTCTGTGTTCTGCTGGCCCATATTCTCTTTATGGTAACACAAACTGCTTCAATAATTTTTATATCATCCTAGCACTGGTGACTCTCAAATCTGTGTCTCTGGTCCTGATCTTGCTTTAAAATTCCACAATTTAGGAGTTCCCATCGTGGCTCAGTGGCTAACAAATCCGACTAGGAACCATGAGGTTGCAGGTTTGATCCCTGGCCTTGTTCAGTGGGTTAAGGATCTGGCGTTGCTGTGAGCTGTGGTGTAGGTTGCAGACGCGGCTCGGATCCCACGTTGCTGTGGCTGTGGCAAAGGCCAGCGGCTACAGCTCCTGTTAGACCCCTAGCCTGGGAATCTCCATATGCCCCGGGTACAGCCCTAAATAAGGCAAAAAGACAATAAATAAATAAATTAATTAATTAAAATAAAATAAAATAAAATTCCACAATTTAATTTTCAAGTGATTGACTTAGTAATCTGCATGGTTTTTCCACAGGAGAAAACACCATATCCTGTCCAATTCAGCATCACTTTTCTTTATTCCTTTAACTGCTCATGAACTGTGTTTCACAACTCGGATCACGGCAATAGTGTGATCCTGGTTATTCTAGCAAAAGATGCAACGTCATCTCCTTTCTCAGAGATCAAGTATTATTTACTCTATCTCTAAAATAACTGGTATCCATCTCGTAGTCTTTCCTTCAGGTAAAGGAGCTATATTAATAGAAGCATATTGTACACCTCTACACCTCTAATGGGAAAATCATTCTTATTTAATTTTTCTTTCTCACATAGTCCATCTTTAATCGTTAGATGTTACTAATTCAACATCTGAAGAGTTTTCAATGTAATCATTTCCTTTCCATTCTGGCATTATCTTCTCTTATCTAGACTACTGCAATGTTCTTGTGACACTGCCTCTAAGATATCTTGTGCTCTGACCCAAAGATATCTTTTGAGCCTCACTTATGGTAGGGAAATGGGGATAATTTCTAAAGATATATGAAACCAACATATTTTAATTTATGATATTACATTTACATTTTTCCCCCTTTTAATCAGTTGAATCCACTATATGAAATCAATATATTTTAATTTATGATATTACATTTATATTTTTTCCACTTTGAATCAGGTTCAAAATTTTGAGAGTAGAGCAGAGAGCATTAGACAATGTGGTTATTAATTACTTCCTGATTTCAAATTAAATCCTTTTGTTTTTATAGCTGAAGTCTACAGTGAGAAAATCAGTCTTAAAAGCCAGAATTTACCGATGGCCAACAAGAACATGAAAACATGCTCAATATCACTGAGTATTAGAGAAATGCAAATCAAAACTACTATAAGGTACCACCTCACACCAGTCAGAATGGCCATCATTGATAAGTCCACAAATAACAAATGCTGGAGAGGGTTTGGAGAAAAGGGGACCCTCCTACACTGCTGTAGGGAACGTAAATTGGTACAACTACTAAGGAAAACAGTCTGGAGGTACCTTAGGAAACTAAATATAGAACTACTATATGACCCAGGAATCCCACTCTGGGGCATATATCCAGACAAAGCTTTCCTTGAAAAAGACACATGCACCTGTATGTTCACTGCAGCACTATTCACAGTAGCCAAGACATAGAAAGAATCTAAGTGTTCATCAAGAGATGAATGGATTAAGAAGATGCGGTATACACACACAGTGGAATACTACTCAGCCATAAAAAAGAACAAAATAATGTCATTTGCAGAAACCTGGATAGAACTAGAGACTCTCACACTAAGTGAAGTCAGTCAGAAAGAGAAAGACAAACACCATATGATATCACTTTTACCTGGAATCTAACATATGGCACAAATTAACCTTTCCACAGGAAAGAAACTCATGGACTTGGAGAACAGACTTGTGGTTGCCAAGAGGGAGGGGAAGGGAGTGGCATATACTGGGAATTTGGGATTAAAAGATGCAAACTATTGCCTTTGGAATGAATAAGCAATGAAATCATGCTCTATAGCACTGGGAACTATATCTAGTCACTTATGATGGAGGAAGATAATATGAGAAAAAGAATGTATATAGATATGTGTCACTGGGTCACCTCACTGTAAAGTAGAAAATTGATAGAACACTGTAACCCAGCTATAATGGAAAGAATAAAAATCACTTAAAATAAAAAAAAAGAAAATTGTCAGAATACTGTAAACCAACTATAATGGAAAAAATAAAAATCATTTTAAAAAAGGCAGAATTTGTTGAAAAAGAGTTATTTGCGTATAAGTGTTTCCATTTACATATTTAATTCTAAAGGCTTCTCTTTAAAAATATCAAGAGCAAAGCATAGAATTATAAATGTCTTATTTTATCACAAGTTATAAAACAGGGACGATACAAAGTAGATTTCCTGTGACTGAAGAGGAAATTAAAAAATTAATAGGCAGATAGAAGAGATATTCTCAGGCTACAGGATTCAGGTTTAGATGTTTATTACTTAATTTCCTGAGAAAACATGTGGTGTACTCATGCCCCAGTACTCAGCCACAGGAAGTAGAGAGACATATGAGAAATCCCAGATAGGTTTTAGGGAAGATAAAATCAAAATGGGCTTATTCACTACTTCACATCTGGAACACTGGAAAGAGACCACATTGTGGTATGCTCTGCCTTGACATAGAACATTCCTAGTAGAGAAGAAATGGAAGCGTGACATAATCAGTCAAAGTTTAACAATTTCCCATAGCCAGGACTTGACATACAGGAAATCCAGACCAGAGAGAAGGAATGCAGAAATCCTGTAAAGGCCAAAGGTGTGGGGTCTGGATAGGAGAATGCATAGGGTAGAGACCTCATGAATGGGAATATTGGCAAGTAATACTTCAGAAACACTATCAAAGCCGTACTAGTGACCAGGCACAATAAAGGAGCATTTTGGCAAGAGGCCAAAGTAACCTAGAAGACAGCTATTAGAGAATTGGCTTGATATTTATATAAAAAAGATTGTTCTATAAATTAAAATAATTAGATAGCCTTTAACTAAG
This sequence comes from Catagonus wagneri, assembly GCA_004024745.2. Lineage (NCBI taxonomy): Eukaryota > Metazoa > Chordata > Mammalia > Artiodactyla > Tayassuidae > Catagonus > Catagonus wagneri. The sequence continues at coordinate 22,064,000 of PVHT020000015.1, read as the reverse complement.
TCCATAATTTTTCTTCTATCAGCAGGTACGGGGGCATGAGATCAAAATGCATTCAGAAACATAAAATCAAGGCTAGATCAGCTCTTTGAAAATCTGAGTTATTTTGGGTAGATTTTTGCTCTACTCTATGGGCATTCTCTGTAAACTAGCCCCAACTGTTTTTTATACCTTTGAAATAACATTTTCTTTAGCCCTAGCTAAATTAAATGACTCACCATGAAATTTCACTCCTCCAGTGGCTTTACTCAACCTGTTCACTCAACATTAGTGTTCTCTGCTTCCTTAACCCTTGAAAATACGACTTACTCTTCAAAGCCCAACTTGCTTATCACCTCTTCCACAAAACCTTCCCAAATGCCTCAGCCCTAGCCCCAGTTGGAGGTAATTGTTCCTTCTTCTACTAGCCAAACTACAATTTCTATTTGATTGAAAAAAATTCTACAAGCATGTGCTAAACTAACTGAATCTCCTCTACTTTAGCAATCTTTGTAATATTTCATTAAATATTGACATTTATAAAAGGCTTGTGTTACCATTCTTAATATCAGTTATCATAAAAGAAAGCAATAGCTATTGAAAATGTAGAGGATCTTCCTGACTTGTTACTGGAAGTATTTCACTAAATGAATAGTGCCTTAATAAATAGCTGATTTTTCCCAGCTTTACTGAGGTATAATTGATAAATAAAATTGTAAGATCTAAAGTTATAAACCTGATGATTTGATATATGACATTGTGAAAAGGATTCCCCAATAGAGTTAACATCTTTATCTTCTCACATATTTATTTACAAAAACTGATATTTTAAGGCTATTTTCTTCTGTAAATTAGAGATCTTCTTTTAGAGTTACCTAAGTCATTTGTCTTGAGATATTTTGGGTCCTGTTACCAAATCCACTGGATAATTTGAGATAGTGTTTAGAGAGAGGAAATAATGTTCTTTTTCCTGTCATAGGACAGTAAAACTACATTTGAGGGTATGAGAGTTCACTGGAAGACCAGGAACTGTTCAATAGGTCTACATTCTGTTTTGGCTTAGATTTAATTGCCTAGGCTAAATCAAAGGGTAATGTGTTGATTTAAGAAAGCTAATCTCTGAAGAAGCTGAACATTTCTATGATTGCCACTAGAGGGCTCAGTGTAGCATTGGAACTGGCTATCCTGGAAAGGTGCTGGGAGACAGCCACAAGCATTATTCAGGAAGAGAGACTTTGGTGATGCTGACCAGCGTCCTGTAGACTCAATCAATGGATATAGGATATTGATCATGTGTACATGGAGGAAAGCAACCTCAGAAATGCCAACTATCATTCCAAGAAGACATATGATGATCCTAACATTTTAGGAGTTATCTCAGAGGAGAAAGACCTTATAACATTGAGAAAAGCCATTGGATGGGACGTCCGGAGCTCCACAGAGAGGAAGAATACATTAAGGAACATCAGAAGATAAGGTGCTGTTCCTAAAGAAAGTCTTTCTACCTGGAGGCCAGAGTGAGTCACCCCATTGGCTAAAGGGATCAGTCATCTACCTTGTTTTGTGGATCTGGGGGAGAAGGGTATAAAATGCTATGATTGATAGGCTTCCTGTCACTAACTTCCCTTAATTTTACAGTTAAGAAATATTAACTTTCTTCTCTTGGTTTTGGAGCCAAAACTATTCCTGGCCAGGGTAAATAGAATGGAGTTTTAGATCACTATTTCAGGAATTCAAGATCAGGTCAAAGCTACCGATGTCACTTTAAATTTATACACTGATTCTGTTGCCTTATTCTCAAATACCTGTGCGTCCCTTCCCATTTCTATTTTGTGTCAGTTACCCAAGGAAATCATGCCCTTCCTTGCTCAGATCCAACCAGAAACTAGCTCCCTGCCACCTCTTCCTTGATATTTTCAACATCAGCTTGACTCTTTTCTTTATTGACTGTTGTTTATACCTCTGGGATTGTGATCACAGTTGCCTGAACCCCCGAAATTTCTTCTAAGTGTCATAGATCTGCCCTCTTCCTTTCTCTGTAGTGTTCTTTTACCTGACAAATCCTTAGTTATCATTAATAATTACCAGTTATTTAGTAAAGCTCCATTAGGTCGAAAGAATAATTATTTACTTTGTGGATCTATAACCTTATTTAGTAAGAAAGCCTGATCATCTAAATCCTCAAAATTGGGTATGGTAGTACAAAAGAAAAAATTATTCATGACACTTGTTAAAGAAGGTTAGGCAGGTTTTTATTCAAGGGTGGGGCAAATATAACAGAGTTTTTATAGTAGAGGAGAGAGATTGAGATCAACTCCTACTAGGAAAAGTAGGAAAGCATTGCCAAAGATCAGGGTGGGAGTCAATGTATGGAAAATTAATAAAAGGAAACCTTTGAGGTAGGGGGGATTCGGTTAAACTGACAGAAGATTTTTGAAGGCAGGCCAGTATGATAAGATATTGAAGGTGGAGCATGAGGAATTTAATCAAATATAAAGCTTGGGTGATTTTCATTAACTGACCCAGCAGGATTCATGCTAATACTGGAATAAATCGGCCAAGGATAGAATTCAAGGGTGAGGCCTTGTCAAAAAGAGGACTCAGAGGAGCCTGACTGGGTTCAAAGGAGAGGATTTATCTGCAGCCAAGCTAGGGAAAGAACTAGCTGCTGAACTACAACGTTCACCAGGTTCTGGATCCACAAAGTTTGTAGCCCAGAAAGAAACTTAAAACAATAGTATCTGCATTTCTTTCTTAAAACCAACAATCTCTGGAACCTGCCAGTGAAGAATAACACAAGGATGGCAAAATAGATTTATTTCATAAGCACAGGTATGTGATATTTGACAAACATAGCTCTAAAAGAAATCCTCAAAATTGTTCTTCATTTTTGTATATTTGTAGTTATCATGGTTGCTTTCTATTAACTGTATCTGGCTTTCTATATCTGCCTCTAACTTTATAAAATCAAAATCTTTCTTCTGAAAATGTGAATTTAATTAATCTTGGTTGCTCCTTCACATATTTTCATATTTAAGTAAACCTTGGGCCAAAGATGGAACTCAATTTTTTCTCAGAGAACCACTTAATAAATATAATGCTGCTAAATTTCTGCCACAAAAAAGGAAGTTAAGGGCTCTCTGAAGTCACATTTTAAAGCTTATAAAATGCAAAACATGTGTTCTTCACTTCCTTACTCCCACCACCCTACCACCAACAGAATCTCAATAAAGTGATTACAAATGTAAATTTCGCCAGTTGCTGACTCCCTTAGAAATTAATCCCCATCTGTAAAACTTGTTAAATAAATTTGTGAATTTGATTCCAAACTACCATTCTGGGGAAATAGTGAACTGTGCACACATTCATAGAACGTAAGTAATCAGTGCACACACTTATAGAATATAAGTATTCAGTAAACATTTACTGAGGGTTTATATTGTGCCAGACACTGTTCTAAGCAATATGCATACCTAGACAAAAGGCACATTGCCTGCCCTCAAGGAACTCAACTGTTTGGTGGGGGGTGTGGGAACAAGCCAAATAAACAGTTAAAACACAATATAATTAACTCTAAAATCAAACCATTCAACATGGAGGAGTCCTGCTTCAGTCTTGGGAATAGAGGGTAATACTGTATAGTTTTTAAGAATCCTTTAAGAATCCTGGGTTCACATCTCATCTCTATCACTTATCTAACAATGTGTCTTTAGGCAAATTTTCCATCACCCAAGCCTCAGTTTTCTTATCTGTGAAATGGGACTAATAATAACTTCTAATTTAGCAATGCATACCCAACACGAGGAGACAGTCTGTGCTCAGAAGTTTTAGCTATTATTACCGTATTATTAAACTAAAAAAAGCTTTCCAGAGGAGGTGAAACAAACTAAATGGATCAGGATTTATCGACCTCATCACTATTGGCATTTTATCCCAGATGATTCCTTGTGGGAGATGTTCTATGCTCTGAAGAATTTAGCAAGCCCTGGCTTCTCTCTACCCACTAAATGTCGGTAACAACCCCTCCTCCATGTTGCAACAGCAAAACTGTTTTCAGACATTGCCAAACATGTCCTTGCAGGGAGGGTGTTGGTGGGGGAATAGCACCTCTGGTTGATAACCACAGAGGTAGTTTCATTACCATAATATTCTAGCAGAAAAACAACAGTGTCACTATTTAGGCAAATGGATTTTAAGGAGGGAGAAAATGGAAGAAGGATCAGTTACTAAGAAACTTTCTGACTTCTATTGTTTTCTTGCCTCCTCCATCAGCAACATTTATCAGCTCCAACTCTAAAATATATTTGAAATCTACTTCTCACCATTCCAAATGCTATCATCTTGGTCATCTCTCGCCTGGACTCCTGCATTAGTTTCTTAGCTGATCTCCCCATTGTGAAAATTAACATGTCTTTTCTATCAAAGGAAGTCTTGGTTACTCCATTTTGCTCTGGCTTTGTCTGAGACACCCTCCTGTGACCCCCTCCTCTTTCCCTCTTCTCCCAGTAGAGTTTGTTTCAATAAGCTAGCCAAGAAGAATGTGTGCCCTGACCTGACCAATGGAAGGGGACAGGTATACCACCTACATTAGGGATAAATAGAGGTTTCTTTTCTTCTTCGCACACACTTTTTAGGCACTCACGCCCTTCTGCAGAAGTGATGAAGAGCCTTGTCGAGATCTACCCATGTTCCTATGTCTGACTTTCCAATACTGACAATCCAAGCCAGAGTCACTTTTCCTCAACACCATGTCTATACTTACTCTCTATACTAGTCCATTTTCTACACAGAAGCCAAAATATAAATCAGATCACAATAGTTCCTAGATTTATATTTCCATTAAACCTAGCCTAGAAATACAAGCTCAGGAGCACAACCCAAAGGGCCTGTGTGAAATCATTCCTGCCTCCCTTTGACTTTAATCTCCTACCACTTTTCTCTATTAAACTTCTGTCATGGTGACTATTTTGTTATATGTGAAATCATTAAGTTATTCCTTTTTCAGCATTACATTTGTTTCTTTCTAGAATATTCTCCATTTACTTGGCTAGTTCCTCATTATTCAGATTTCCATTGAAATGGCATTTCCTCCTAAGTGGCTACTTAAAAATACACACACACGAGCACCCGATCCTGATTCTCTTATCATACTTTATTTTCTAAATAATACTTGTCCCTGCCTGAAATTATATTATTCATTTGTTTACTGCCCTGCAGTAGAAAGAGAGTCTCATGAAAATGGGGATTAGTCCGTTTGTTTATTATTGTATCACTAGCACTTAAACAGCACCTGGCACATAGTAGGCACTCAATAAACATTTACTGACTAAACATGTTCACAAACTAGGAGTGAAGTGATGCAAGACAGAAATAAGGTAGGAGCCATGAGTAATGAAAAATAAACTATTAATTTGGTAAAAGAAACAGCAAACTTAGTGACTAAATGAATAAGAGGTATACTTAGAAGAATTAGGGATAACTCCCAGATTTCTGTCTTTGGTCAACAGATGAAGGGTAGCAGGTAATTGTAGGAAAGGGACCACATGATGAGAAAAATATTTGGAGGGAAAGCTTAAAGACACCGAGTCAATGTACTTAGTGTAGACACAAAGACATATAGACAGGCAATTGGATACAAATTCTGGAGCTCAGGTGATATTTTCATACTGAAAGTAAATATATGGGAGCCATGGTAATTGTTGAAATCACCCAAAGAAAGTGGGTAGAGTTAAGAAAACTTAGTTCTTCATATATGGCATATGGCAAAGTTAACACTTAATATCTTATTTTGGAATGGGGGTGCATAGCACAGAGGAGATAAAATGTGAAATATTTAGAAAGTTAGGAAAGTTTGACCTCAAAAAACTCAAGTGAGAAGTGTTTCTTGGAAGCAGTTAGCAATATCAAATGTTAGAGAAAAAAATGCCCATTAGATATAGCAATGAAGAAGCCACCAGAAATCTTGGCAAGAACTGTGTCAGTGGAGTTTGGGACATATGATCCAAACTTAAGTAATTTAAAAAATAATGAGAGAAGTTTCTGTTGAGGCTCACCAGCTTAAGAACCTGACAAAGTGTCTGTGAGTATGTGGGTCCATCCTTGGTCTTGCTCAGTGACTTGCTGCAAACTGCGGAGTAGGTCACAAAGGCAGCTCAGATCCAGCATTGCTGTGGCTGCGGTGTAGGCCTGCAGTTACAGCTCAATTTGACCCCTGGCCTAAGAACTTCCATATATCACAGGTGTGGGAGTAAAAAGAAAAAAAAAGGTAGAGATGAAATGGATATGTTATAGTAGACTATACTTCTTGGAGGCTTGTAACCCAAGAGAGGAAGGGATAGAATAATAGATTCAATTTTTTTTTTAAATGAGAGCAGTTTGAACATGTATTTATGCTAAAAGAAACCAGAATGCAAAGAGAGAAGTTGCAATTACTGAATTATCAACATAAATCAAAAGAGAGGAGATTCCTGAAAGGGTGGGGAGAACTCGAATCCAGAAAAGAGGTAAATGGATTAGCCACAATAAAGCGTTCCATTTAGGGGAAAATGTAAAGTTTTAAGAATGGGTGTGGCTGTAGAATACACAGATCAAGGGTGAAAGTTATGAGAGATCCCAAGCTCTGGCTCTAACGATAGAAGAAATTAGAGAAGTAATTTTAGCCAACATTTATTGATTATATTTAATGTGTCACATACATTTTCTCTGTGAAGTAGGAGACATGGTCACCAGCTGGAAAGGAGAAAGGGAAGTGGTAGAGAAAGTGGTTGAGAACAATGATGAACATGTGAAATAGCTTTGCTAGGAAACATGAAGAAATTTCTTCCATGTTTCAGAGGGATATTTTGCTAACACTTTTGCCCATTTGTTCTCTAAAAAAAAATCTGGAGACATATAAACAGAAAGAGGCACTGGTTTTTCTACTAATTATAGACCTCAGGCAAGTCAGTGTAAATACTGTCTTAGATTTCCTTTTCTATAAAATGAAGGGTTTAGATTTGTTGACCTAATTCTAAGGTTCTTCACAGAGCTGGCATTCCATGAATTTTGGTTCTATTGTCTCTAAACCAGAGACGTTTTTAAGACAGAAGTCTTGATCTCGTTTTGCATTGTTTGGGAGACACACTAGGGAAGCATTAAACCAATAGAGAAGAGGAAGGAGCAGGAAACAGATGGTAAGGCTCTGTGAGGAAACAGACTTTGGGGTGAGAAGTATGTTCAAGTTACAACACAAAGGGGCAAAGCAATCTTGGTTTTAACCCATATTAATGATACCTGGGATTATTTCGTATAGTGGTTGTGGTATGGCAGCAGTGATTTCAAAGTAGTGGTGATATTTACAATCAGATGGATTTCCATACCATGGTTCTGTGTTTAGAACATGATACTAGCCTTAAAATGGAAACAGAGAATGCTAGATGTAGCCCCTAAAAGGAAGGGGTCAGCAAAAGTGACAATGATTTACAATAGGATTCTGATTCCAACAAGAGGAATTATTCAAATAAGAAAACCAATGCAGGAGTTCCCGCCGTGGTGCAGTGGTTAACGAATCTGACTAGGAACCATGACGTTGTGGGTTCGATCCCTGGCTTTGCTCAGCAGGTTAACGATCCGGCATTGCCACGAGCTATGGTGCAGGTCACAGACACGGCTCGGATCTGGCATTGCTGTGGCCGTGGTGTAGGCCGGCAGTTACAGCTCCAATTTGACCGCTAGCCTGGGAACCTCCATATGACACAGGTGCGGCCCTAAAATGACAAAAGACTAAAAAACAAAAACAAAAACAATGCAGTATCCAAGACATACAGATTTCAAAAACTTGCTCAATTGGCAGGTATGGGCTCAGGTTTTCTTAGACAAGCTATACCAGATTTTGAGCTGCATGACCAGTTCCATGCCCCACTTGTTAAGGATATGAAACTCACAAGGTGCAGCCTGTCATAATGAGGACAGGCTCATCTTCGTATTTCAGAATCTCCATATTTTCCAGTCTCTTTTCAGTTTTAGTTGTTCCTATTTCACAAAGTGAACCCCCTGATGTATTCATACAGATATATTCACTTTCTGTTGAGTGCTTCTACCTCTGCCTGCATAATCACTCATATCATTATTTTTGAAATCATCTCTATCATCTTTTCCATCTATCTGAAGTTTAATCATCCTTAAAGCCCAATTCAATACCATCTACATCCTTTATTGCTCACCATATAAAGTAATTCCATATATCTACACTTACAGTCATTATTGCCCTCACCAAACTGTTATTAAAAAGATTTCACTTAGGAGTTCCTGTCGTGGCTCAGTGGTTAACAATCTGACTAGGAACCATGAGGTTGTGGGTTCGATGCCTGACGTTGCTCAGTGGGTTAAGGATCCGGCATTGCCGTGAGCTGTCGTGTAGTTCGCAGATGCGGCTCAGATCCCATGTGGCTGTGGCATCGGCAGGTGGCTACAGCTCCAGACCCCTAGCCTGGAAACCTCCTTTTTTTTTTTGGAAAGACAAAAAAAAAAGAAATTTCACTTAAAATTATTATTTATAGTTGGTTCCTTTTTGCTCTTAGCACCTTGTTGTGTGCTGTGAATAGAAGGACACCAAGTGTTTGATGTATGCCTGGAAATATTTACATACACACTGGCAACAGCCACCAGAGGAAAAAAAAGGATTTTGAATGACATAAAAATTTTGTGGCAAATCTTGTGGATCCTCTTTTTCTGACTTTGAAAGCATGTTTTGTCAACTTGGAAGGCCCTCTTTGTCAACAGAAGAGAGAACACAGCTGTGGGATAAAAAGTATTAAGTACTTTCCTAAACTGTGTGTGTATATATATATATGTATATGTATACATACACACACACACATATATATATATATACTTAGCTAGAAAAAATATGCCTTAGAAAGGTAGCAGAGTACATTACAATGTGAATCAAAGGTAAAAAAAAAGAGTAGAAAACAAAGATTTGAGACAATGAATCATGAGAGTTAAATAATGTACTAATTTCATACAGACTAAATTTACAAAATCCCAATCCTTTTAAGAGGTTGCTTTTTCAGTGGCATTAAAGGAAGAATATGCATATGAAGAATAACCTGAGAAGAACCAGTATCTTTGGAGTTCCTGTCACCACCACAAAATTACACTTGGAATTTTTGGATATTGATGTGTAGCTGACATTTTAACTTTGCTGTAAGGCTGTAAAGAAATGAGTCTATATTTAAAAGGATAATATGAAAAATTAATGGTACCAATGGATTGTAGATCTAAAATATGACAAATGCCAACACATTCCAGAAAATAACTCTATTATTTGTGTTTTTCATCTTCCAAAATGTTATCCAATGTGGTTAAAGAAGGAACATGAATGGGATATGGAATGAATCCCCAAAGGAACATAACCAATAACTCTGAGAGATAACTGTTCCTTTTAGAACTTTTCTCTGATAGGGCTTTATTTCAAAATGATCATAATTCTATCTAGCTATAATGTTAAGTGGAGTGTGAGCAACTTTCCAATTCTGAAACTGCCTCCATCATCACAGAAAGTTAAAACTGGACGTCAGTCACCACTTGCTGAGTGGTCAATTCAGTGTCCAAGACAACATTGATTCAATATGAAATATTGTTGCGGCTAAAGCTAATATCAGGATACTCTTAGACTCATAATGCTAGAACTGAATTTTGGTGCAGAAATGCTGCCAGAAAGCAGAACCACTGGACTTTTCAACTGACTCTTGGTGAAAGAGAAATTAAAAATAAAGCAAATCTTTAATGGATACCTCTAATATATCAGGCAATCAAAACAAACTCCAAGTGGTTTAGAGTTTAAGAGCAGGATTTAGAATTTCTAGAGTAGAGTTAGATAAATGGCTGGAATGGATTTGAGGAACAATTTGCAAACTAAATGACACCAATGTTAGCCACAGGAACATGTAAAGAAAGATTTTTGCACTGTTGGCTTTCTTTTCACAAAAATGTTTTTTAAAAAATTATATTAGCACTCATACTTTGATTATAGCTCCTGGTAAATGAAAATTCTTATCAGTTGATAACAGATAACAGTATTTCTGGATATCAACAGAAATTGTTACATGCTGTTTGGTAAAAGGTCCCATTAGCATGGTGACTTTACTACCTTAGTGTCTGATCCTTGTCAAATTAGGAGAGTCAATTTCACATGCCAAGTATGTTTATAAAGCAGACTGTCAGTTAATTTGTAATAGTAGACAATCCTTTTCAATTGCTGTAATACTTGTGTCTCTACCAGGGTACCCCTTCCTTGAATTTCAGAAATCCCAGGAAATTAAGTGAGTAATTAGTGTTACTTGGTGAACACAGAATCACAACCAAGGGAAGTGAATATAATGGAGGACTATTTCATATTGGTCTCAACAAAGCCCAGTAGGTCATCCTTGCTCCAATAAAGAATGAATTTCTCTAGTGACTAGAAACTATGTCCTGCAAATTTAAAATTCAGTCTCTGGACAATGCTAATTTAGTGGGCTCTTTGGCTCCCCTATCTGTGTTCTAGACCAGTGTTAATCCAACTCTTGACCAGCTGTTCTAGATCAACATATCCAGAGATACATGCATTCTCACTTTTTGTGGGGAAAAAAATAAGTGGTAACAAAGAATTAGAAAATAACATTAAAACATGACCAAAGGAAATGAAAAACAAATATAAAACTAATAAGAATCCTACAATTTTTAATTAAATAAGAATAGCCATCGAACCCCATCACTGAAGTGAGAAATCACTGAGTGATGCAGAGAAATGAGGCATCCTTCCGAAAACTTTAAATGATTCCACTGAAGGCTCTGCACAATTGCCAAGCATTTCATAAGAGCCATGTAATATTGTAAATTTTATGTACTCTAAGAACTTCTAAGTACACTACTGAATTAATACTCGGTAACTCTAGTGCTATAGTAATTCATCCAGATATTCTAACTCTCACTATTGATTTCTAAAAATGTATACTTTTGATATATGTATAAATAAAGCTTATAAAATTGGATGATGTTGATCTTAAGAACTAGAAAAAAATATTTCATTAAGTATCAGTTCTAGGCTCCTCAGAAACCCCTGAAAGCCAAACAGGAGATTGTCAACCTTTTTTTAGAGTAACTTTTCTAGGATAATTCTTGTCCTTTTCTATACACAGTCTTTTCCCAGACAGTATATAATGTTGATTAGGTTTCTGTTGCATAATTTATAATCACATTCAAGTTCTGGATTCTTGGAACTGTTCCCAAATTATCTTGATAGGAGTTTGCTTTATTTATTACTGCTTTAGCCATATATGTATAAAATTGTGATTTATCGTCTAGCATATGGATGTTTACAGCAATTCCGTGTGAGTTTTACTGGGTTGGCTATTAAATATCATTATTTCCAAGCATTAGCAAAGAAATACTACCTTGTTATTACATACAACAATAAAAATGTATTTGCATTTCATACATACATTTTAATTTTTGCAAGTCATTTTAAATTTTCTACCCAGAAGCCAGATTAGCAAATATTTGAAAATTTGTGTTCATAATTCTAGACAAAACAAATCTTTCTTAAGTAGCTACCACTGACAACATAAACAGAGCTGCTTACAGGCTGATAAAATATGCATCATGATTATACATAACATTATTTCAAAGGACTGATCTCAAATACTGTAATGAAAGATAAAAGGGAAATAGTATGTTCTAAAAAATTATAGCTGATTTTTTGTAAGCATGTTTTTTGTATAATCTGAGGTTTTCCTGTAGAATATTTTCCAAACTAGATTACACATAGTCTTGGAGTTCATTGAGTTGATGCCATAGGACAAACATACATTTTTATGAAGAATAATTATTTTAACTAATTGGAAATATTTCATATGTAGACAAGTATAAATGAGTAGAATGTAAAACGTGCTCTCACATTTCCTTCCTTCCTTCCTACATTCCTTTCTTCCTTCCTTCCCTCCCTCCATCTCTCTCTCCAGTGTGCAGTGGCTTAATTTGGGATATCTCAGTTTCTAGACCAGGGATTGAACTGGGGCTGCAAAGGTGAAACTGCAAGACCACCAGGGAACTCTCACATTTTCTAAGATAAAACAGTGAGATTACAGTGTTTCCAGAAGTGTCTTTTGGATATAACCTAGGTATCCTGGGTATATTGCAGGGTCTCTTTTTGAATTGTGGGGGGAGAGGTTTGTTAGCATAGCAATGAATGCTACAACAGTTTCTGAGCACAGTACTACGTGCAATTACATGTCACTTTAACACTATACTCAGTTTCCAAGAGGACATGCTGGCTTTATTTTTATTTTACATTTTAAAGTCCTTATTAGATAATGTACTATTTATTTTCAATCTCTTGCAGTATTTGGCTCATGTTTACACTTCACAGATACTCAGAAAATGTTTGTTGAAACTAAATTATTGTGTTTACTAATAACCCTCAGCTCTTTTTTTTTTTTTACAAAAAAATCTTGTTTGTAGGCAAAACTTCCATAATACAGGCTAATTCCTGACCTCAGTGTCCTTCATATTGACATCATTCCCATAGCACTGCACTGACTCTGCAAAATGCTCCAAAATAATTTACATAATGCACTGTGCTCATCATCGAACTAAAAAAAACCACGTTCTAAGGAAGCTAAAACGAGCTTTTAAATCGGTCTAATACTCGGCATTTTTTCTTTGCTTTATTCTCCATTGTAAGTCTTCCAATATTTTTTATATTATTTATCAGATGTAGATAACCCTCCTTTACTCCAATTATTGTATAATTAACAATGGCCTTAAAGAATTTCATTAAAAACTTTCCAAATAACTAAACAAAACAGACCACACAGGCTGAGCACTTAGGAGAAAAACAAATTATTTACCTGCCTTTTCCTAGCAAAGAGAAAATAGGCACTAGATAAATAAAATATTGTGTTTCTGATAATATGCAGAATTGTGAAACAGCCTTTTAATGAAACTTCACTATTAAACTGTCAACATCACTTTAAACAATAATTACATCCTTAATTTTCAAAAAAGGGAGAAAAATCTTTCAAAGATGAAAAAGGACTAGAAACAAAGGGAAAATATGGGAAATGCAGTTGGTTCAAATTTAAATTTTTATCTATAACCCACTGGTTTATTTAACTGTCTCAAAAACACTTTACTAATATATAAAAACTGAACTGATGAACTTTCTCCAACCAAATTGCATTTTTCCAGTGTTTCTTATCTCAGTGAGCTGCATCACCATGTCTAGTTCTACAAGAAGAAAATGTAGGAATTACAATATACTTCCTCTTCCTCCACAGCTAATGTATGACCAACATTGATTTTACTTCTTAAATATTTTTAAAATTTGTTCACTTTTCTCCATTACCACTTCCACCATAAAAGCTTAAGTTATCTAATTTATTATCTCCTTTCTGAATTAGAGCAATTGCCACATAAATACTTTCCCTATATACATTATCTCTACCCTACTCCATCAATTTCTATACAGCAGTCAGAGCAATCTCATTAAAAATATAAATCTGATTGTCACACATGAACATTTCCAATTCAAAAATCTTTCAGTAGCCTTAAGATATTAAACTAAAATCTAAAAAATCCTATGTGGCCTAGTTCTTATCTACCTTGCCTGCTTCATCTCAGCCAGATTCCAGCACCCCATTCAGGTTGACCTTTAGTTCCTACCAGGTATTCTTCCTACAGCTGTGAACATTCTTCCTCTGCACCATGATCATTCATATTTTATCATAGATGTCTCTTCCTCAAGGGGTTTTCTCTAAACTTCCAGGGTAAATCAGGTCTTCCTATTTTACAGTCTCATTGATGACACTTCCAAACAGAAATACATATATATATTATACATATATATATAAATTTATAAATATATATATTTATATATATATCCCATTGTGGTGTATGTCATATAAAATCATCATTAGGCTTTATGACTAAGTACCAAATCCGCCTTAAAATTTTCATTTTGTTTTCCTTATAACTTACTTTATTATAATGATTTCTCTCTTTTTAAATATTTAAATAAAATTCATTGAGGTGTACTATTAATCCCCCAAACACACTATTTTAAGTGTACATTTCAGGAAGCTTCAACAAGTAATACCCATGTAACCAATAGCAACTCAAACATAGAACACGAAAGACATGTTCTACCATAAAAGCATCCTTTGCACTCTTTCGAAACTCCAAAGATAACTTGGTATCTACCTTACACCTTTGTGGATTAGTTTTTCATTTTTCATGATTTATGATTTCTTATAAATTATAAAATAAGTAATTGTCTTGTTTAAGGCTTTTACTCAGTATAACGCATACACATACATACACACATACACACACACACACACACACACACACACACACACAGAGGTTGTCATGTGCATCAGTAGCTTGTTCCTTTTTAACAGCTGTAAACTATTTTATGGATATAAGACAATTTGCTAAAGAACATTTGGACTCAGTCCAGTTTTGAGCTATTATGAATAAAGTTTCTATAACTTTCTTAAACTTTGTGGAAATATATGTTTTTATTTCTCAGGACAAATATCTAGGAATGCAATGGCCTGTTAACATGATAAATGCATGTCTCTTTGTAAGAAATTGCCAGATCACTTTCCAAAGTAATGGTACCATTTTACAAATCCATCACCAGTGCATAAAGGCTCCAATGATCCACACCTTCTCCAACACTTGGTATTGTAAGTCTTTTAATTTTAGTCATGGTATTTAATGCATTATAGTATCACACTGTGATTTCACTTGCATTTTCCTGAAAACTAATAATTCAGAGTATATTTTCATGTACTTTCTAAGCACTTGTTTATCTTCTTTGGTGAAATGTTTATTCTCTGCCCATTTTTTTTTCTCTTTTCATTATTCAGTTGTAAGTGTTCTTTATAAATTCTAAATAAAATTATTTTGTCAGATATATGCTTTACCACAGTCCTTGACTGATCTCATTTTTTAATAAGTATATTTCAAAGAGAAGTTTTAAAATTTGATGAAGACCAATGTGTCCATCATTTTCTATGGTTTGTGCTTTTTGCATCCTATATAAAATGTTATGAGAGCTTTTCTTACCCCCAAATCACAACTATTTCTCCTATATCTTCTATAAAGTTTATAGTCTCAAATTTGATCTATGGTTTATGATTTAAGTTGAGTAAATATTGAGGAGTGAATTAATCCAGTTCATCCATTTCTTTCA
Organism: Catagonus wagneri; assembly: GCA_004024745.2. Classification (NCBI taxonomy): domain Eukaryota; kingdom Metazoa; phylum Chordata; class Mammalia; order Artiodactyla; family Tayassuidae; genus Catagonus; species Catagonus wagneri. The sequence continues at coordinate 22,048,801 of PVHT020000015.1, read as the reverse complement.
AAAGCTTTCTTTTGTTACAGAATTACCTAACACCTTTTCAAAAAAACAATTAACCATGTATGTTTGTGATTATTGACTCTTCTGTTCAATGAGCTATGTGTCTATCCTCATGCCAATAGCACTTTGTCTTCCATACTATAGCTTTATAGTAGGTCTTTAGTATCTCAGTGAACGGCAAGTAAACCCAAACTGTTTTCAAAATTGATTTTGCTACTCTTATGTTTTTTGCCTTTCATGTGAAGCAGTACAGCAGCAGAAATAAAGGTGCTTGATTGATTTTTGACTGATTTGCTTGAATCTATAAGTCGATTTGAGGACTATTATCACCTCAGCTTTGTTGAGTTTTCTGATTTAATAAACACATTCTTTTATTTATCAATGTTTTGTAATTTTCACTTGCATATATTTTTAATATTTTGTTGAACTCATCCCTATTCTGTATTTTAAGATCATTGTAAATATATTCTTTAACATATTCTCCAATTGTTTATAAGTTTATATAAAATAGAATTCCATTTTTATAGATTTTTATCCTGCAACTGCATTAAATTCACTTTTAACATGAGCAGTAAATTCGGATTTTCTATGTAAATGATTACAACATCCATGAATAAATACAGACTTTTTTTCATTCCTTTCCAAAATCTATGCCTTTTATTTCTTCTTCTCTCTTTGATTCACTGACTAGAACCTATGGTGAATTGGTGAACAGAGTGGTAGGAACACACATTATAACCTTATTTCTGAATCTTAGGTTCAACAGTTGACTACTAAGTATGAAGTTTTAGCTGTAGGTATTTTCAATAGCTATCTTTTATTATTTGGAAGAAGTTCTCTTCCTAGTTCTCTGTTTCTGGTTTGATTGGGTGATGGCTATAATTAAATGTTTTTTTTCTCTTATACCCTACAAATATGGCGAGTTGCACTGATTGATCTTTTCCTAGCTTTTTTGAGGTGTTATTTACATATAACTTATGTAAGATAAAAATCTACACACAATGGTTTGATATACATATATATTGCAAAATTATTACCACAATGAGGCTAGTTAACATTCCCATCCCCTCATGTAGTTAACGTTTTCTTTTCATGGTGATAACATTTAGGTATATTGTCTTAACTTTCAAGCATATCATATTTTTAATTATAGTAACCATGCTATACTTTATAACCCCAAAACTTATCTTATAGTTGGATGTTTATACCCTTTGACAAACATTTCCCCATTTCTTTTACACTTCCCAGCTCATAATACCTATCATTCCATTTTCTGTATCTGTGATTTTGGCACTTTTAGATTCCACACATCAGCAAGAAAATACAAAGTTTGTCTTTCTCTTATTTGTTCATCTTAGCATATTTCCTTAAGTTCCATTCATTTTGTCACAGAGGCAGGATTCCCTTCTTTTTTCATGGCTGAATAATATCCCAGTGCATGTGTAAACTATGTATACATTTTCTTTAATGTTTATGATTTTTAAAGGTTAAAACACCTTTCATTTCTGAGAAAAAGTACACTTGATAACATACTATTTTTCATTTATTGCCAGATTCAATTTTCTAATTACATATTAATTTTATGTCAATAATCATGAGTTATCATTTTGTCTTTAATTATTTTCTCTTGTATCTCCAGCATCTGGACTGGAGATATCTGTTCTGAAAAACTAATTTCAAATCCAATTGACTTAATGGTTAAAGGGATGTTAAGATTTTTTTTTTTTTACTGGTTGAGATTTGGTTGCTGTGGATTTCATAGACTTTGTCCATTTCTTCTGTTTTGCATATTATTCCATTATTTCCCATTGAATGGCTGCAGAATCCTCATTTTGTTTCTGATCATATAAACAATTTGGGATATAATTTCCATCTCTGCAATAGTTTGCCTCATCCCATACATTTAAAAAATATTAATAATTTTATTGAGATAGTTAATCTACATTATATTAGTTTTAGGTATAAAACAGTGATTCAATAATTTTACAGATGATGTTATATATAAAGTTACTCTAAAATATTGGCTATATTCCCTATGCTGTATAATAGAGCCTTGTAACTTATTTATTTTATATGTAGTAGTTTGTATTGCTTAATCCCCTACCTCTGTCTTGCCCTACACCCACTTCCCTCTCTCCACTGGTAACCATTTACTTTATTCTCTGTATCTGTGAGTCTGTTTCAGTTTTGTTATATTCATGCATTTAAAGCATTTTTAGATTCCATATAAAAGTGATAACAGAGTATTTGTCTTTCTCTGTTTGACTTATTTCGCTAAGAGTAATATACTCCAGGTCCATCCATGTTGCTGCAAATGGCAAAATTCATTCTTTTTTATTATCTTACATGTCAATATGCTATGTTTTCATTTTTATTCAGTTCTATGTATGATTTTAAGACTATTTGAAACTTCCTTGATCCATGCATTATTTAGGTATATATTGTTTAATTTTCAAGTAGTTAATAATTTGCTGTTGCCTTTCTGTTCTTGATTTGTAGTTTTTTTCCATTTTGGTCAATTAATATACCTTATTTAAATTATTTTTATGCCTTAGGAAATGGTCTATTTTGCTGAATGTTTTATGGGTACTTGAAAATAATGTGCATTCTTTCGTGGTTGGGTGGAATGTTCCATATATGCCAAGTAGATCTTTTTTGTTGACTGATTTATTCAGATCTTGTCTATCCTTGCTGATTTTCTTTCTGATCATTAGTTTCTGAGAATGAAGTTTTACATTTCTGAGAATGAGTCCTTAACTGTAATTTTGGTTCAGTTTATATCTCTTTTCAACTCTATGAGTTTTTGCTTCGTGTAAATTGAAGTTGCATTGTTTGGTTCATACACATTTAGGATCACTATGTCTTCCTGGCAGATTGATCCTTTTATAATAAAGTCCCTCTTTGTCTCAGATGAGTTCCTATGCTCTAAAGTTGACTGTATCTGATATTAACACAGATAATTCTGCTTTTTAAAATATGACTAGTGTTTGCATTTTTTTTGCTTGCAATCTACCTGTTATTGAATTGAAAATGAACCTTGTAAACAGCATAAACTTTAGTCATGACATTTATCTTCACTTCCGTTATCATTTTTTTCATTGGTGGGTTTAGAATTTTTGCATTTAAGGTAATTATTGATATGTTAAATCTTAAATCTGTCATTTCATTACTTGTTTCTATGTTTTTTCTGTTTGTTTCTCACCTTGTGAATTACTTGAACATTTTTTGGTATCCTGTTTCTTTGAATGTATACTGTTTTGAGTGTATATTGCTGTATAGCTTAGTGGTAGCTCTGGGTATTAACGTATTCATATCTAACTTACCACGCAGTCTATTGGAGTCAACATTTACCAGTTCTAGGGAAAGAATCTTACTACTGTTTAGGTCCCTTTGTCTTCCTCAACTTTAAATATCATTACTTTGCATATTAGGTGGCTTGATAAAAAACTGTTTAAATCAGTCAATGATTTATATAACTCATAAGGATAAGGACAGTTTACTGTTTTTACCCATAATTCTGATCTTTCCATTTGTCTTCCTTCCTGATGTCCCATGATTCCTTCTTTAACAATTCCTTACTTTTCAGCCATTCTGTAAGGGTAGGTCTGCTTGTGACAAATTATTTTCATTTTCCTTTATCTAAGAACATCTTTATTTTACCTTCCTTTCTGATGGATAATTTCACTGGATATAGAATTCATGACTATTTTCTCTGCACTTGAAGAATGTTTATTTTGGCCACCATGGATTCAGATGAAAATATTCTTGTTATTAGAATTGATATTCCCTTATAAGTAATATATCTTTTCTCTCCAACTTATTTTAAGGTTTTTTAGCTTTCAAAAGTTTATTATGTGTCTTGGTGCGGATTGTTTGGGATTTACCTTTTTAGAATTAGTTCACCTTTCAAATTTGTAAGATTATGTCTTTTGCAAAATTTGGTAAGTTTTCATCTATTATTTCTTTGTAGTCCCTTTTTTTTTCTCCTCTCCTTCCTGGACTCTGATGATACAATTGATGGTTATTTTGCTATTGTCACACATAGGTCCTTGAGACTCTGTTAATTTCTTGAATTCTATTTTCTCTATATTATTCAAACTGGGTAAATTCTATTTAACTGTACTGATTCTATCCTCTTGTCATCAATTTTCTATGACTGAGCCCAACCTGCAAATATTTTTTGTTTATTGTAATGTTTAGTTTTATATTTTCTATTTTCCATTTATTGGCTGATTTTTAAATTTCATTTGTTTATTTCAAGAGAACTTATAATTGCTTGTTGAAGCATTTTCAGTAAGGATGCTTTAAAATCTTTATCAGATATTTCCAAAATCTAATATATTTTGATATTGACTTCGGTTGATAGTCTTTTCTCATATAAGAAAAGACCTGATTCTTGGTATGATTAATGTTTTATTGCATCAGACATTTTGGCTATTTTGTTCTCTTTTGTTAGGAGACTTTGGATCCTATTTAAGTACTTTGACAGTCATTCATCCTGCTTAGGTTTTGCATGGAGTTCCTGGCCTTTTCCAATCTGTGACTTCATTGATAATTTTCAGAGGCGTTATGGTGCCATTTTTACCCGTTTGGTTTATTTTGCCCCTGGGGCCACCCTTGGGGTTTTGATTGCTTGAAGAATGCTGTCCAGGCTGTGCTGTCTGGTTCTGATAGGTAGAACGACATCTTCAGCCAAAAATAATAATTTGGCTTCTTATGCCATATTCCTTATTGAATTAGGATCCTCCTGACTTGTGTTGTTTACCTACTTAGTGTCTCTTGGTAGGGGAAGGAGACTCGTCTCTATGGGACTGAATAGACTTCCTGAGCCAACCACTAGTTGTAATAGAGAACATTTTTGTCCATGTCCCTAGATTCCTTCTCTCTCTCAGTAGGGGAAGAGTCTCAGCTGTAGGCAGACTATTTCCCAAGGTGCGTACTTGTTATAGGAGGATCCCTTTTGCCAGTGCCATCCAATCCCTAATGCCTCTTGTGTGAGTGGGTACCTAGGCCACATACTTCTTCTTGGATCCACCTTGCTGATGCTACCCAGGCAAGCTGTATCTCTGGATGGGGAAGGGAGCCTCAGGCCTCATAGGGAGGAAGAGTGCTTTCCCTGGTCTCTTAGTGTCAGCATGTCTCTCCGGTAATCCCCTTTTCTTGTCACCATGCTCACCTGAAAGGATTCCCATTTAATACAGAGAATAATTGAATCTATTTGAGCTGCCTTTTATTGCTAGAGTGGAGTTTGGAAAATGTTCGTCCTGGGTTGCCTTCTGCTGTGTGGGGTGCTCTAAGGCTGTGTGTTGGTAAGTTGTTCCTTCAGTTCTCTGAGGTCCCGAACCAGTTACCTTCCCATTTGCGTGCTTCAGTTTTCTCCTTGTTATTTTTCATTATTTCTATGGTTTACAGTAGTACTATGCCAGGAGGAGCAGGAAGAAATGAGTTTATGCCATCTGGTTTGAACTGGAAGTCTAGTTAATTTTTAGAACACATAGAATATAGTCATACAAACTGTTTTAATGTCCTTGTTTACTGATTCTATCATCTTGTCAGTTTTGCTCAATTTCAGTCGGTTGTTTTTTTCTTCCATTATGGGTTAAGTTATCCTGTTGTTCTTTGTATGGCTGGTAATTTTTGACAAGACACCAGACACTGTTAATTACTGTGTTCGGTGTTATTTTTCTATTCAATACATCCTTGACCTCTATTCTTGGATTGAACAGTTAAACTACTTGAAAGGAGATTAATCCATTTGGGTCTTTTTTTAAAAACATTTTTTAAATGGGACCAGAAGAATATTTTGTCCAAGGTAAATTATTTTCCACTGAATAAGTAAGATCTTTCTGAGTATGCTAACCAGTAACCTGTGAATTGTGTGGTTTTTCAGTCTGGCTGATGGGAACAGGCACTATTTCCAGCTCTGTGTGAGCTCTGAGACATATTTCTTATAATTTTCTCAGATGACTCTTCCCCCAACCTCTTGTAGTTTCTCGCTTGCATGTAGTGATTAAAGAACACTGAATACTGAAAACTCCAGGGGGGATCCTCCACAGATCTCCAGAGTTGGATCTCTGTGCAGTTCTATCTTCTCCAGTACTATGTTCCACAAATTCTGGCCTCCTTTTTCTCTCAGTACTCTCAATTTTTTGTCAGAAACTCAGGGAGTCTGCTGAAGTTTTCCTGGGTACTCCCCACTGCCCTGTAGTCTGGACTATTTCTCAAGTCAGTAAGGAAAGTTAGCCATATTGTTTTGTTTCCTGTCCTCATGGATCACTGTCTTTTGTTGCCTGATAGCTGGTGTCTTAAAAACCACTGTTTCATATATTTTGTAAGTTTCTGTTATTTCCGTCAGGTGAATTATGATCCCTCTTACTAGATGTTGTCTGGAAATAGAGGTCTTTATATTCATTTTTGCAAGATATGTTCAAGTATTTTCCAAGGATATAGATTTTATTGATAAAATTGATAATTTTCTCCTCCTTTAGAAGAATGCTCATTTTCCAGATTGCATAGTTTTTATAAGAATTATGCTGACATTCATATCTTTGTTCTTTGTAGATAATGTCTTTTTTCCCTCTAGCTGCTTTCAAGAACTTTAAAAATTTTTTCCTCAATTTTTAACAATTTAATTATAGAGAAGACTTAGTTTCACATAGCAAAACTGAGTAGAGGTTTTTGAATTCCCATAGACCACCCCACCCCCTGCCTCTAAAATGCATAGCCTCTGCCATTGTGAACATTTTCCACCAGAGTGGTACATCTGTTCCAATTGATGAACCTGCTTTAACACATCGTAATCACCCAAAGTCCATGGTTTATATTACAGTTGACTCTTAGTGTTATATATTCTGAGTTTGGACAAATGAGTAATGATATGTATGCACCATCTACTGCCCTAAAAATCCTCTGTGTCCTGCCTATTGATCTTTGTTTCCCTGACAACCTCTGTCAACCACTGTTATTTTTACTTTCCCCATAGTTTGGCCTTTTTCAGAATGTCATATAGTTGGAAACATAGTATATAGCCTTCTCAGATTGGCTTCTTTCACTTAGTAATAAGAATTTTATCTTGGTGTCATTTCCTTCCTATTTATTCTGGTTGAGATTCTTTGAGTTATATGCTCTCACAATTTTTCTAATCCCACATGTATTTCCTTCTGCTCACTTGAACTTGTTACACATTCCCAGAAGAAGCAATTTAACCTGTTCCTGACATTGGGAGACAACATCTAGCCAAAATTGTATTATATACAGAAGAGCATCAAGTAAAATGTAAAAACTTAACTTCCCTTGAAACAGTCCATAAGGTGAAACTAGTGTTTGCAAAATGGGGCATAGGTAAAGGAATGTAAATATTATATATTTAATGCCAGATAGTATGTCACCTGTATTACAGATATTGTTATCATTTAATTCTCATGACAATCTTATGAAATAGTAAATTTTACATTTCATCAGTGAGAAAACTGATGTTTGAAAGTTGAATAATGCCACCAAATTCATAAGTTTAAGGGCCACGTTTTCAATCTAGACCTATCTGATTCCAAAGTCCATGAAATTCTGCTGAATCATACTAATAAATTCCTATCTTCTGAAAGAGCATAGAACCTTGAGAAAAATTCTCCCAGACCATATAATCTCCTCCCATATCTAAGACTTTAACATTTCACTATGTGGTTGATCTTTTCAAACTAAAAATTATTTTTTTCCAGTATTTTCAGGGAATAAATACTGACTTCAGGGGTTTAGAAACATATGTAAACAGTTAAAATATTGCTATTAAATAGCATCCATTTTCTCCCCAGACAAGATCAACCATAATACAAAGTTTCTGAATAATCCATTCTAGGTATTTGATAACAAAAATGATGGAAATTCTGGAAAGAAAGGCTCTGGATGCATCTATAGAAATAAATTCCTGACTGTCTTAAAACTGATCAGTCAAGAATGTGGCTACCTCTGCTAAAATCGGAAAGGGAAAGAACCAGAAGGTAGTCTCTGTGATTGAGTTCAAGGACACAGTATAACAACTCTGATACAGGAAAAAGAAGCCATTAACACTATTGCTACAGCTGCAACTCAACACCCTGGAGTTTGCAAATAGTTGCTGCCTGGAATACTGAACTTCGTTATAGCATGTATTGAAAGTCAGTATAGCCTAGGTGTTAAGAGCCTCAACTAGAGCTATGTGACTGAAGACAAATTTGGCTTCTACTACTTACTGTCTCCCTAATCCTTTACTTCTCTGTGCCCCAGTTTCCTCATCTGCAAATTAGGTATCATAATACTAACTCCTAGGATTGACAAGTGTGGTGTAAGTGCCTGACACTAAGCTTTTGATAGCCAATGGATTGATTTCCAGATACATCCCTCTTGAGGTAACACACTCCCAGCTTCATGAAACAGCTTCTGGTAGAAAAACACCAGATAAGGAATTAAGCCACCCCCACCCATTAAAGGTCCCTCTTTCAGAAAGCCCTGGGTAACAGAAATAACTGACTGCTATAATAATCCTCCTTCTCCTTTCCTATTCCTACTTTTATGTTTTAAATTAGCAAAGTAAAACAGGCATCCCTGAATTCCTAGAGACTTCACCCTCAAACCATAAAAACGGCAAAGCCCTAAGCCTGTCCACTCCCTTACCCTCTCTTTTTCTCTCCCTCTCATCACAATCTCACTGTATGCCCCTCAGGTGTGCTGTGTATCCTCTAGGAGTTGTAATAACTAGTTATTCAAATTTCCCTGATGAATTTTTCTGAAGTGCATCCCCAAATTATATAAGTACCACATAGGCCCAGTCCAGCATCCCAAAGTTTAAAAAGTTTACTACTGTACTTTGTTATATCTTTGCCCACCTTAAACAATGCATTTCCCACACTTTCTAACTGATGTCTTGCTATTTATTAACCATTGACTATAACTTATTTAGATGCTATACCCCAAATATTAAGAATGGACTATAAAAATAGGAAAAAATTCTTTCTTGCATTAATGGTATTTTAAATTTCTATCTTGTCTGAAAATTACCAACAAAAAGTTACAATTCTTTTATGCCCTCTTAACAAGATGGAGTAATTTACTAGAAATGATCCTTTAGCAGTATTACTTTTAAAACTCCTAAGGTAGAATCATTATTTATCCCTTTCTGGACTTTCTTATATATATTCTAAGGTAAGTCTTATTTATTGCCTATATAATATAAAGTATTTTATCAGCCCAATTTTCACATCTGTAAAAGATTGGTTAGATTAGCAGATGTATAGATTAGTAGATGTATCCAAGTTTACCTCTAAGCCTTGATATTTCACAGCCGTCACATAAATCAACAGTTCTAAGTTGAAAACAATGGAAACTGATTTAAGTAAAGAAAGATATTACTGAGAAAATAACGAGTAGCTCATAGGATCACTTTAAAAAAAACATTTTGAAGTAACAAGCTTAGAAAATTAACAGCAATGTGGCTGTAATCACAAGAAAGACTACCTTGGAATTTTTGTGCTGAGGACAGCACTATCACTGCTACTGACCACAAAAACTTTCATTAATGCTGGTACCATTCCTGCTACTGTCTCTAGAATCCAGTTGTTGCTATTGTTATCATCACTATTCATTTTCTCATTCTTTATTCCTTTTTGTCACTAGTTCCTGCCTAAACTACAGGAATATGCATGCATCTGGTTGACTATGCTTGTTTACCACCAAGATTCATAAGACAAAAAAATTACTTAAACATAGAAGGAAATCCAGGTGCTAGGGAGCCAAAAAACTGCCCATTACAACAATGATCTTTTGAATAAATATGTATTTATTTTCATGAGCCATTTATGTTCTCACATTGATGTAATAAATACAATTGCCAACACATGAAAATGGTAGATATTTAAAGAGAATATTACTTTAAATTAGGAGAATGAGTGAAATATATCCCTAAATCTTCTTTCAAGGGACGTGACACTCCTACAGGGAATAGTGTGTTCTACCTCATCACTTGTCATATCAACTTAAGAGAATCAGAGCCACCATTTGACAAGTGTATAAAATGGGTAGAACTTATCTCTAGTTTCTTACCAGAAATGACATACAATTGCTGAAAATCACTGTCAGGGAGAGAAGAGAGAGAGAAGGGGGTAGAAAAAATATTTGAAGTGATAATAGCCGAAAATTTCCCTAACGTGGGAAAGGAAGCACACACTCAAATCCAGGAAGCGCAATGACTACCATATAAAATAAACCCAAGGACGAACACCCCCGGACACATATTAATCAAAATGACCAAAATTAAAGACAAAGAGAAAATACTGAAAGCAGCTAGGGAAAAGAAGCAAATAACATACAAGGGAACCCCGATAAGGTTATCAGCAGATTTTACAACTGAAACTCTGCAGGCCAGAAGGGAGTGGCATGATATACTAAATGTGATGAAAGGGAAAAACTTCCAAACAAGATTACTTTACCCAGCAAGGCTCTCATTCAAATTTGAAGGAGAGATCAAAACCTTTAGAGAAAAGCAAAAGCTAAGAGATTTCTGCAACAGTAAACCATCTTTACTGCAAACACTAAAGGAACCTCTCTAGGCAGAAAAAAAAAGGCCACAACCAGAAACAAAAACACCAAAAATGAGAAGGCTCACCAGTAAAGGCATATATACAGTAAAGATACTAAATCACCCATGCACAATTATGCTACCAAAATCAGATATCGTGAGAAGAGAGCACAAATGCAGGACACTGGAGATGCACTTGCAACTGAGAAACCAACAACTTAAAACAATCTCAGTTATATATAGACTCCTATATCAAAACTTCAGGGTAACTGCAAACCAAAAATCTACAATTGATACACAAACAAATAAGAAAAATCAACGCAAATACAACATTAAAGATAGTCATCACACTATAAGAGGAGACAACAATAGAATAAGGGAAGAAAAAAGAGCAACGAAAACCCAAAACAGTTAATGAAATGGCAATAAGAACATACATATGAATAATTATCTTAAATGTTAATAGACTCAATGCCCCAACCAAAAGACAGACTAGCCGAATGGATACAAAAACAAGACTCATATATATGCTGTCTTCAAGAAACCCACTTCACTTCTAGGGACACATAAAAATTGAAAGTGAGAGGATGGAAGAAAAGATTCCATGCAAACGGGCATCAAAAGAAAACTGGATTAGCAATACTCTTATGAGACAAAGTAGACTTTAAGATGAAGAACACTTTAAGAGACAAGGAAGGTCACTACATAATGATCAAAGGATCAATCCAAGAAGAAGACATAACAATTTTAAATATCTATACACCCAACATAGGATCACCACAATATATAAGGCAACTGCTAACAACCTTAAAAGGAGAAATCAACAATAACACCATCATAATGGGGGATTTTAACACCCCACTTACAGCAATGGACAGGTCATCCAGACAGAAAATCAATAAGGAAACACAGGCCTTGAATGAAGCATTCGATCAGATGGACTTAATAGATATTTATAGGACATTCCATCTGAAAGCAACAGAATACATATTCTTCTCAAGTGCGCATGGAACATTCTCTAAGATTGATCACTTCCTGGGCTACAAATCAAGCCCCAGTAACTTGAAGAAAATTGAAATCATATCAAGCATCTTTTCTGACCACAATGTTATATGACTGGAAATAAACAAAAAAATGGCAAAAAATACAATCACATGGAGACTAAACAACATGCTCCCGAACAACCAATGGATCACTGACAAAATCAAAGAGAAAATTCAAAAATACCTAGAAGCAAATGACAACAAAGATATGACACTCCAAAACCTCTGGGTTGCAGCAAAAGCAGTTCTAAGAGGAAAGTTTATAGCAGTACAAGCTACCTCAGGAAACAAGGAAAAGCTACATAAACAACCTAACTATACATCTAAAGCAGCTAGAGAGATAAGAGCAGACAAGACACAAAGTTAGTAGAAGAAAAGAAATCATAAAGATCAGAGCAGAAATCAACGAAATAGAAACAAACACAACCACAGACAAGATCAATGAAAGTGAAAGCTAGTTCTTTGAAAAGATCAACAAAATTGATAAACCCTTAGCCAGACTTATCAAGAAAAAAAGAGAGAAGACACAAATCAATAAAATTAGAAAAGAAAAAGGAGAAGTAACAACAGACATCATGGAAATACAAAGGATCATAAGACATTACTGTATGCACCTATGTGGCAATAAAATGGAAAACCTAGAAGAAATGGACAAATTCTTAGAAAAGAACAATCTTCCAAGACTAAACCAAGATGAAATAGAAAATCTGAATTGACCAATCACAAGTTCTGAAATTGAAACTGTGATTAAAAATCTTCCAACAAACAAAAGTCCAGGACCGCATGGCTTCACAGGAGAATTCTTTCAAATGTTTAGAGAAGACCTAGCACCTATCCTTCTGAAACTATTCCAAAAAATTGCAGAGGAAGGGACACTCCCAAACTCATTCTATGAGACCATCACCCTGATACCAAAACCAGACAAAGATACCACAAAAAAAATTACAGCCAATTTCACTGATGAACATAGATGCAAATATCCTCAACAAAATACTAGCCAACCGAATCTAAAAATACATTAAAAGGATTGTACACCATGATCAAGTGGGATTTATCCCAGGGATGCAAGGATTCTTCAGTATCCACAAGCAATCAGTGTGATACGCCACATTAACAAACTGAAGACTAAAACCATCTGATCATCTCAATAGATGCAGAAAAAGCCTTTGATAAAATCCAACACCCATTTCTGATAAAAACCCTTCAGAAAGTGGGCATAGGGGGAACCTACGTCAACATAATAAAGGCCATCTATGACAAACCCAGAGCTCACATCATTCTCAATGGTGAAAAGCTGAAAGAATTCCCGCTGAGATCAGGAACAAGACAGGGATGTCCACTCTCACCACTACTATTCAACATAGTTCTGGAAGTCCTAGCTACAGCAATTAGAGAAGAAAAAGAAATAAAAGGAATCCAAATTGGAAAGGAAGAAGTCAAACTATCACTATTTGCAGATGAACATGATTCTATACCTAGAGAATCCTAAACACTCTACCAGAAAACTATTAGAGCTCATCAATGAATTTGGCAAAGTTGCAGGATACAAAATTAATACACAGAAATCAACTGCATTTCTATATACTAATGATGAAATATTAGAAAGAGAAATTAGGGGAGCAATCCTGTTTACCAACGCATCAAAAAGAATCAGATACTTAGGAATAAACCTGCCTAAAGAGACAAAAGACCTGTACTCTGAAAACTATAAGACTCGGATGAAAGAAATCAGGGATGACATGAACAGCTGGAAAGACATACCATGCTCTTGGATTGAAGAGTCAATATTATCAAAATGACTATACTACCCAAGGCAATGTACACATTCAATGCAATCCCTATCAAAGTACCAAGGACTTTTTTCACAGAACTAGAACAAAATATTTTAAATTTTGCTTGGAAGCACAAAAGACAGAATAGCCAAAGACATCCTGAAAAAGAAAAATGGAGCTGGAGGAATCAGGCTCCCTGACTTCAGACTCTACTACAAAGCTACAGTCATCAAAATTGTATGGTTCTGCACAAAGACAGAAATATAGATCACTGGAATAGAATAGAAAGCCCAGAATTAAACCCACGCATCTATAGTCAACTAATCTGACAAAGGAGGCAAGAATATACACTGGAGAAAAGACAGCCTGTTCAATAAGTGGTGCTGGAAAACTGGACAGCCACATGTAAAAAAAATGAAATTAGAACACTCCCTAACACGATGCACAAAAATAAACTCAAAATAGATTAAAGATCTAGATGTAAGACCAGATACCATAAAACTCTTAGAGGAAAACATAGGCCAAACATTCTCTGACATAAATAACAGCAGTATCTTCTCAGATCCACTTGTCAGAGCAATGACAACAAAAAGAAAAATAAACAAATGGCACTTAAACTTAAAAGTTTCTGCACAGCCAAGGAAACCCTAAACAAAAGGAAAAGACCACCCACAGAAAGGGAGAAAATATTTACAAATGAAAATATTTGCAAATGAATCGACTGACAAGGGATTAATCTCCAAAATTTAGAAACACCTTCTAGAGCTCAATACCAGAAAAACAAACAACCCCATCAAAAAATGGGCAGAGGATCTAAACAGACAGTTCTTCAAATACATACAGATGGCCTAAAAACACATGAAAAGATGTTCAACATCACTCCTCAATAGAGAAATGCAAATCAAAACCACTATGAGGTACCACCTTACACCAGCCAGAATGGCCATCATCAAAAAGTCTACAAACAATAAGTGCTGGAGCGGGTGTGGAGAAAAAGGAACCCTATTACACTGTTGGTGGGAATGCAAATTGGTGCAACCACTGTGGAAAACAGTATGGAGATTCCTCAGAAAACTCAAAACAGAATTACCATTTGATCCAGCAATCCCACTCCTGGGCATCTATCCAGAAAAAACCATGACCCACAAAGACACATGTACTACAGTGTTTATCGCAGCACTCTATACAATGGCCAAGTCATGGAAACAACATAAATGCCCATCAACAGAGGAGTGGATAGGGAAGATCTGGTACATATACACAATGGAATATTACTCAGCATTAAAAGGAATGAAATAACACTTATAGCAACATGGATGGACCTAGAAATTATCATGCGAAGTGAAACCAGTCAGACAATGAGACATCAATACCAACTGCTACCACTTACATGTGGAAACTAAAAAAAGGACACAATGAACTTTTTGCAGAACAGATACTGACACTGACTCACAGACTTTGGAAAACCTATGGTTTCCAAATGAGACAAGTTGAGGGGTGGGGGGATGCACTGAGAGTTTGGGATGGAAATGCTGTAACAATTGAGTTGTGATGATTTTTGTACACCTATAATTGTAATAAAATTCACTCAGTAATGTGAAAAAAAAAAGAAAGTCACATTTAAAAAAATAAAATTAAATTTAAAAAAATAAAAGGAAATGAACTATCAAGCCATGAAATGCCGTTTACTAAGCGAAAGAAAACAAACCAAAAAAAGTTATCTACTATATTATTCTGACTATATGAAGTGAAAGAAGACAATCCAAAATAAAATTAGCTACTCTTGATTCCAACCATACGACAGCCTAGATAGAAGAGGCCAAACTATGGAGAGAGTAAAACAATCAGTGGTTGCCAAGAGTTGGGGAGGAGGAAAAGATGAACAGACAGAGCATAGAGGATATTTAGGGCAGTAAAACTACTATGCATGATATTAGAATGGAGGATATATTTAAGTATATGTCAGAATCCACAGAATGTACACACCAAGAGTGAATATCAATTGTAGACTGTGGGTGATAATGATGTGTCAAAGTAAGTTCATCAATTGCAACAAAGGTAATAAATGGCATGTGGGATACTGATAGTGGTGTAACACAGGAATATATGGAAACTCTGTATATGCCACTAAATTTTACTATGAGCCTAAAACTGCTCTACAAATTGTTTATTCATTAAAAAAAATAAATAAACCCACCTAACAAATATAATGTACACTACAGTATTTTAAGTTCTTCCAAGATGACAGGATAATCTCCCCATTTAAATGTGCAAAAACTAATCATATCTGCAAAATGTTTGCCATATAATATTCACAGATTCTAATGTTTTATGTGAACATCTTTGAGGACCATAATTCAGCCTACCATGATAACTTAACAGAATCATTTTCAACAAATCTATTAAAAAATAAGTGCATCCATAGACATTCTAAAAAGATAAGGCAACAGAATTGTGATCAGATTTGTGCTTTTTAAAGTGTTTTATCAATATTATTTTTTAAAATAAATGATAAACTTACAGTTTAACTTTTTTGAAATGTTATTAGACACTTTGAAAAATGTTCATTTCTAGAGCTTACACTGTATATTGATATGATGAGCTAAAGACAAATTATTAAGGAATGTATAGTTACATTTCTTCTTGCATTTGATAAAAATGTATAATTTGCTGAACTGAAAATATTGGAAAGTAAAGATGAATTTTGCATAATTCAAAAAACTGCTGAATTGGCCTTGCATGCATTACCACGATTTTTTGCTCAAATTTCAAATCTATATGCTATTCAGAAGGTGCATTAAATAGGATCAGATTCTTAAAAACAAAAATTATCCAAATCAAATTTAACAGTTGTCACAAATACAAATATTATCAATAGCTCTCGCCCAACTACAAAAATGCATTTTTACTTATATTAAACAATGATTTGTTTGGACTTACCTGCATTAAATAATTTTAATTGAAATCTTTTTCAACCAGTAATTTTTGCTTGGTACAGGTAAAAACCAACATTTTTCATTTGAATTGTCTTTAATATTTTTCAAATTACTTCAATGTACATCAATGTCATTTGTACTTTAAACATTCCCATACAGTATGCAAATAAAGTATTACTACCGTCATTATGTAGAGGTTTTCAATGACTTCTCCAAGCTATAAGGCAATTTATAACAAACTATGTATGTAACCCAAGTCTAGTGTGTTTTTTTTTAACTTTAATAAAAACTTCTCTATAAAATCTGATATGGA
This sequence comes from Catagonus wagneri, assembly GCA_004024745.2. NCBI lineage: Eukaryota > Metazoa > Chordata > Mammalia > Artiodactyla > Tayassuidae > Catagonus > Catagonus wagneri. Next base: position 22,032,194 of record PVHT020000015.1, on the reverse strand, counting down.
CTAGCAAGTTTCAGGAAATAGAAAGTTACAAAGTTTTCTATATGCTATCTAAATAATAAGGCCCCAAACATTTGGACTTTAAGGTGTAATATAAACTTGGAGATCTCACCATCCCCCCCCAAAAAGTATATCTTATTCAAGTAATCCATATAGAAACTGTTGAAGCTGGAGGGGTAGGTAACTTCTCTAAGGACGATTGGAAAGAGGTCAAAAGTCAGGACAGAAAATTAGAAAACGCCCACATTATTTAACTTTGGTGACATAATATTCTCAAAACTAGATGAAATAGCTGGCAGATGTTAGAGCTTCTCTGGTAATTCAGAAATATTAATGAAAAATTTCATTTTTTTGATATTTAAACCTGTCTTCTACTTAGTATATACTCCCTTTTCTCATTAAGCTCTGTTTTGTCTTAAGCTGTTGGATTTTACAGAATTTTTAAGTTGTTTCCAGAAGATTCTTCTCTTCTGCCTATTCAATTAAGCACAACCCAAAACAACCTCTATGAAAAGACTTTTCTGATAGAATTAAGGTTGTTAATCAATTGACCTTAAGCCTAGATTGTCCAGGTGGGCCCAATGGAATCACAGGGGCCTTTTAAACACAGAACAGAAAACAAGATACAGGTAAGAGAGATGCCTCAAAAGAGATGATATAGGAAATCAAAGATATTTCAGCCATGAGTGGGCCTCTCTCCGATACTGCTGGTACTGATGGGGGCAAAAAGCCAGGGAATGTCAAAGGCTTTAAGAAACTGAGAACAATTGCCAGCCAACAACTAGCAAGGAAATGAGGCTCTTAGTCCCACATGGAAATGAACTCAGCCATCAACATGAATGAGCCTAGAGGATTCTCCCCTAGAGCCTCCAGAAAGGAATACAGCATGCTGGACACCCTTATTTCAGCTTTTTGAGTCCCTTAGCAGAGGAGTCACCTCAGCCGTGCTGTACCTGGACTTCAGATGTACAGAGTATGAGATAATACATTTGACTGTTTTAGTTCCTAAAGTTTGTGATACTAGAAAACTATTAGAGCTGGGAATTCTGGAGTAAGAGAGACATGGTTAGCCCCCTCTATATTTTACCATGTTCTTACCTTCTCAGCTGCTCCCTCTGACCCTTCCAGGACAAGAATAGCGCTTATTTATTTCATGCAACTATAATCTAGCATTGGTGTCTACATTAGTCAGGGTTCTGAGAAACAGCATGAGTAGGATAAATGAAAATATATGTGAGAATTATTATTATTATAGGAATTGACTCACATGGTTATGGAGGTCCATGAGCTGCGGTCTCCAAGCTGGAAAATCAAGAAAGGTGGTGGCATAATCCAGTCTGAATCCAAAGTCCTGAGAATTGGAGTTGGTGGTGATGATGTAAGTCATAATCTAGGTCCAAAATCCCAAGAACCAGGAGTAGTATGCTAGGGCAGGAGAGTGGATTTCTCAGCTCAGAGGGAGCAAAAAACGCTTCCTTCCTCCATCTTTTTATTCTACTCAGGCCCTCAACTAATTGGATGACGCAGATCCTCACTGGTGAGAGTGATTTTCTTTACTTGGTCTACTGCAAACACCTGAGATTTTAAATCCCCAGTATCATCCAGACCAGTTAAATCAGAAACCCTGCCATCACTATTGTTTTTAATTTTTTGGAATGTATTTGACTTGTAATGTTGTGTTAGTTTCAGTTGTACAGCAACGTGAATCAGTTATACATATACATATGTCTATTCTTTTTCAGATTATTTTCCCATATAGGTTATTGCAGAGTATTAAGTGGATTTCCCTGTGCTATACAGGTCATTTTTACTCATTCATTCCACATATAGTAGTATGTATATGTCAATCCTAATTTATTCCTTCTCCCAATTCCCTTTTGGTAACCATAAATTTGGTTTCAAAAACTTTGAGTGTGTTTTGTAAGTTCTTTTGTATCATTTTTATTAGATTCAACAAATTAGTAATTTCATATGATATTTGCTTTCTCTGGCTTACTTCACTTAGTACGATAACCTCCAGGTCCATCAATGTTGCTGCAAATAGATTATTTCTATTTTATGGCCAAGTAATATTCCATTGTGTATTTTTTAAAGCACCCCAGGTAATCCAATATGCTGGCAGATTTGAGAATACTGGCCTAGCATTACTTCCCGATAGTTAAAAATCAAATACAAATTCTTCCAGACCCACATCAAATGCAATTTTTTTTCCATGAACACTGTCCTTAAAAGTCTTATAAGAATGTAGTTTCTAACATGTCACTACTTACACTTTTTCTCTAGGGCATATTTTACTACTTACCACTTGAAACAACACAAATTTATCATCACACAGTTTCTATAGGTCTCTAATATTATCACCTGGTCCAAACCACTCTCATCTCCCCCCTCCCTAGTTACAGTAGTTTCCAAAGTAATTTAACTTTTTTGAGTCTCCGTCCCTCATTCAACCCAATCTATATTCTAGCTAGCAAATTGAATTACCATTTCACCATTTAAATTTATGTTACTCTCTTGCTTTAAAAAAAAACAAAATTCTTTTTTCTTTTACATTGGTCTAAGATCTCTGCATGATTCATTTTTCTCTCCTTGTCCACTGTTCTATAGCCACACTGGCCTTCTTTTAGCAAAATTCTCTGCTCCAGCCCCCAAATTGCATTCTCATTTGAGGTGCTGGGTTCCTCATTCAGATGACTTCCATAATCCCATTCCTTGGTGGTATAGGACTATGGTCCCTGTTTTCTGACTGGATATAAACTAAGGATCACTCTTGGCATCTAGAAGTTGCTCCCAGGTTTTCCTCATATCAATCCCTCCATTGTTAAGTAAGCAGCAGTGCTGTCAACGTCCATGTGCTTCGAATCTCTGATGCTCTCTTCAGCAACTAAGCAGAGAAAACTCTACTTTTAAGAGATTCATGTAATTAGGTTAGTACCACCTGGATAATATCCCTATTTTACAGTTATTTAATTGATAATCTTAATTATATCTTCAAAATCTCTTTTCCAATGTTATATAATCATGGAAGTAATATCAGGGAGAGCAGCTCATGGGTGCCATCTTAGAACTCTCCTTACCACAGTTGATATTTTATTTATTTGTATGTTTTGCAGTTGGAAGCTGTTTAAGAGCAAATTGTTTGCTCTACAGTAGAAAATTGACAGAACACTGTAAACCAACTATAAGAGAAACATAAAAATCATTATAAAAAAGAGCAAAAATCAAATCATAGATTTCTTTTCCTTTTCCCTAATCTTTCTTCCACAATCCACAACTTAGTACATTTCTACAAACATAGAAATTTTGGCTGTACACTTGAAACTAATGCCACATTATAAGTCAACTATATTCCAACAAATTTTAAAAAATAAATGAAAAGAAAAATCCTAGGCTACTACTCATTTTGTCAAAGTACATGCAATAATTTGATGTATTTATAAGGTTATTGGGTATCCATTTTCCCAAATACATACAACACATGACTTATAATATTTGCATTTTATGCTTAAAGGACACATGCTTTATCATGTAGTGTAAATTTATTTGCTTTAAATTACTACACTGGCAATATGAGTTTGCAATTTTAAAGTCCAGGAACATCAAACTTCTAAAAGGCTCAACATTTGGGAAGGTGAATGCTTCAGAATAAGGTTACCCTTGTCACTTCACTCTCTGTGGGGCGGTTTGTTATGCCTGCTTAGAAATCTACATATATTTTGGGGTTTTTAATGGCACAACATTGCATGTAATGCTATCAACATCTAGTTATTCACAGTGGGAGTTTTTAAACTTTAGTAGTTTCTCATAAGTAGTGTGATGTTTCACTTGAACTTGAAAATGAAATCAACCAAGTGTAGGCCTTTTCCCACAGTTGGTTGAATGCTACAAATTGAAATCATTGCTCCTGTCTACCCATGGCATTGCTTTGATATTTAGGATACTTTCAAAGGTAATCCATATAAGCATATGCCTATGCATGTTTTATTTAAACATTTAATTTAAAAACAGATCTGCTGTTTGTACAACATATAATATTTAACCTAAATGCTTTCAGAAAACATACATACATGGGAAAAAATTATCAGCCCATTAGTATAAACCAGACATACCTATATTATTAGAAAATGGTTTTGTTCAGTCATAGTGGTTTAAATAGAATTGAAATTAAATAGGTTTGGCTACACTCATGAAATTTGTAATTCCCACAGTCTAAATACTCTGGGGATCAATTTTTAAGGGACTGTTAAAAAATTCAAAACCAGGTTTTCCTTTTAGTAATTTTTTAAATAATGTTTTTTATTTTTCCATTATAGTTGGTTTACAATGTTTGTCAATTTTGTACTGTACAGCAACGTGACCCAGTTACACATGCATGTACACATTCTTCTTTCTCACATTATCATGCTCCATCATGTGACTAGTTATAATTCCCAGTGCTATACAACAGGATCTTATTGCTTAACCATTCCAAAGGCACTAGTTTGTATCTATTAAGCCCAAATTCCCAATCCATCCCACGCCCTCTCTTAGTGATTTTTTTTAAAATCCAAATTATTATTCTCTTATTATTTGGCTTCATACTTTATCATCCTTCATCACCTATCCCCACTCTAAGTGTTACATCTCTGCCTCTCTTCCTTCACCTCTATTGTATTCAGAGATAAACTTTTAATCCTGCTGTTCCCACCCTGCAACCAATAGAATAACTATTTCTAATTTTAAAAGGTGACATAATGGCAAATCTTTTCATTCAAAAAGAGAATACAGCTGCAGCAAAACATTGCATTGTCAATGAAATTCACAATATTTATTTCATATTATAAATGTGATTATTTATAGTAACTGCCTAAATTATTCCATCTTACCAGAATTTTTCTGTATTAAATAATGTACTGATAAGCAGACCAGTGGTAATAGTTTGGAAAGATTTTTCTATAAAAAAATTTAACAATGGGCTCAAGTCTATTGAAACACAATAGCAGCTAAGTACTTTATAAGCATTTATCTCATTTATTTCCAGCAACCCACTAGGTAGTGACTACATGAGTATGTCCATTTTACAGAATGGAAAACCAGGAATAGGAGAGGGAGTTTGGAATTTGTGAAGGTCACATAGCCACTAATAATAAAACTAAAATTTGAACTAAGCCACTCAACACCAGAGCTAGCATCAGTACTAGGTCCTGATTTTATTAAGAGATCAAATGCTTGTGAACATGCAGATAACTGTTTCCCCATAGTGAGACACTGAAACATTTTTGTTTACATAAATGTGTACCTTGCCTCTATAAGTGCTTGTATAGTTTAGTGATAGTTGGATCAAGGAAATAATAACCCAATAATTACCAGCTAAAATATAACAACCTGGAATTTTACTAACAACATGAATGACAACATTATACAACTTTATTGCAAATAAGAGCACTGTCCCCTGGTAGTAATTTCCTTGAATTTACAACTGATTTCAAAGACAGTTTTCTCAGAAGTTGTACCAAGCAGAGGCATTGCTCTATGAAAATATAATTCCTCTCCCAGTGTGAGCATTTTAGTAATGTGTATGTAGGCTTTAAAAGTATTGTTATTTTTATAATTTTTAATATTTAAAAAATTTTATATATATATATATATTTATATATATATATATATATATATATATATATATATATATATATCCTATTCATTTATCCCTGAATTTCCTGATAGGTCATATATTCAGGCTCCTGCAGGAAATAGTTTCATCAGGCATCTTCATAATGCCTAATATTTCCCTAATAGTTCTCTACATTAATCTCATTGCTAATCATAATTACAGCTGTGCCCCATCACAGGCAGTTGTGAAAGAACCAGAATGTTGAAAGCTAATCAGGTACAGATGCTCTAAACTCACCTGTCAGATAAAATTTATATATTATACCAATCAAAAGCAATCTAAACAGTTTATTATAACATCTAAACAAAAATAAAGATCTAAGTGAAAAAATCAAACACAAATCTAAAATGAAAAGTCTTTCCTACTGATTATATTAAAAGTTAGTCATTATGTGACTTAAGATAAAACAGAAAATAACTAGAATGTCTTGAAAGTGCCAGGGAATTAAATGACATAAGCATGAGCAGAATGGGAGGGTCTCAAAAATTACAGAAGTCTGGATATATAGGAGCCACAGAAGTCTAAAAACATCCAAGTCATTAAACTTTTTCAACTTGTTTTCTTGACTTTGACAACATAAAAATGGGATCCAATGTATGTATAAATATGCAGAATTATAGAACCAAAAAAAGTTAAATAATGAATCTCCCATTTTAATGGCAGTTATCAACTTGATTTAGTAAATAATAGTGGCAGAATTAAAATTAGGTCCCCTGACATTCAACTCAATGCCTATTTGATGACACTCTTTCATCTCTAGCATCTCCAACTCCATCTGCTTCCATCTCTAGCATCAGGCCTTAAGTTTTTTAAATGCATGAAAGTAGCATCTTCAGGAATAGAGTTAATTCTCTGCTCTCAAGTAATTGGTTGTAAATTGGGCAACTGAAAGGCATTTTCAGGCCACAATGATAATACTGTTCCCATAGTGACCACAAGGAAATGATTGAAGGAAGAGATAGATCTGGGATATATAATTTGGGAGGGCAATCATCCCATTCATAGACAAATAAGACTAAACTTTCCAAAAGAAATGATAAAATTAATTTGATTTCATGACAAGTAAAAGCAGAAACTGCTGGAAAGGCTTTGCACATCATTGAACCCAACTACTCCTTAATTTTAGGGAGATGTAAAGCAGAGAAGAAAGGGGATAAAACTTGTTCTAACTGGTAATAGTGAAAATCTTGATGTCAATATTATGATACTTTCCCATATTCTTCCAAGAAATAATTTTTGCCACCTCAAAATATCAACTACTATTTTGTTGCTGACATGCCAGAATGGTTCTCTTAAGATGTCAGAATCTCCAGGGACAGATTATTTATTTAGCAAACATCATCAAAGTAGAAACATTTTTAAGCTTGTTATGATGTGATTAAATCATGCCAAATTACACAAAATTATGAGTCCTGCAAACTTCAAATATATGATTTTACACAAATTCTGATTCCATCTTGTGGTTTCACCATATTGTAATTTTAACACTGCTCTTGTATCATTCAGCTATAGACAATTGTGGTGTAACAAAAAAATATATTTGATCTTTGTCCTAAATTCCTGACACAAAATTGCAAAGCTTCCTTGTAAATTCCCGAGGAATAGGAATATCTTTTCTTTATTCATAGCAAACTTCTTTTGATATACCTGATGTTATATTGAGCTGACTCATTCTGGAGAAACTTTGATAGTTTCAGGACACAGGGTTATTGCTAGATCAAGCAACCATATGATTAGATTTAATCTTTCAACCTCAACCTCAAACTATCAGGAGGGGAGAGAGACTAGAAGACCCTTGAAACAATGAGGCTCAATGAGTTTCCTGGTTGGTAACACGTCAATGTACCCAGAGGATGGTGCACCCCAACTCCAAAGAGACGGAGGTTTCTATGTTAGGAACCCTTTCAGACTTAACCCTATGTACCTGTTTACCTAGCTGTTTTTTTTTTTCTTAATGGATTTTATTTCAATTATAGGTGTACATAAAACATCACAAGTCAATTTTACAGATTTTGTATCCCAAACCCCCAGTGCATCCCCCCACCCCCCAGATTGTCTTATTTGAAAAACCAAGGTTTTCCAAAGTCTGTGAGTCACTGTCTGTTCTGAAAAGAAGTTCATTGTGTCTTTTTAGTTTCCACATGTAAGCGGTAGCACTGGGTGTTGCTGTCTAATTGTCTGACTGGTTTCACTTCGCATGGTAATTTCTAAGTCCATCCATGTTGCTATAAATGTTGGTAATTCGGTCCTTTTAATGGCTGAGTAACATTCCATTGTGTGTATGTACCACATCTTCCCTATCCACTCTTCTGTCAATGGGCATTTAGGTGGTTTCCATGACCTGGCTATTGCATAGAGTGCTGCAATGAACACTGGAGTACATGTGTCTTTTTGAGTCATGGTTTCTGCTGGATAGATGCCCAGGAGTGGGATTGCTGGATCAAATGGTAATTCTATTTTGAGTTTTCTGAGGAATCTCCATACTGTTTTCCACAGTGGCTGCACCAATTTGCATTCCCACCAACAATGTAATAGGGTTCCTTTTTCTCCACACCCTTTCCAATACTTATTGTTTGTAGATTTTTTGATGATGGCCATTCTGGCTGGTGTAAGGTGGTACCTCATAGTGGTTTTGATTTGTATTTCTCTAATGAGGAGCAATGTTGAACATCTTTTCATGTGTTTATTTGCCATCTGCATGTCTTTGATTTGTATCCTCTATACTAAGCTGTTAATTGTAAGCATAGCACTTTCCTGAATTCTGTGAGTTATTTCAGAAAATTACTGAACTGCAAGGTGGGTTGTGAAACCTCCCTAGAACTAGCCAAGTCAGACAGAAGTGCAGGTACCTTGATGACCTGAAGTCTGAAATGGCAGCAGTCCTGTGAAACTGAGCTCTTTAACCTGGGTGGTCTATGCTAACTCTGTGTAGCTAGTGTCAGAATGGAAGAACCTTGCCTTTACCTTGTAGGGTTTGCCCTAAATCTGGGTAATTATTCAGAACTGAACTGAATTGTATGATACTTGGTTGGTGTAACAGAAATGCTGTTGGAAAACACCAAGAAAGAGTATAGTGCACCCTACATCAGATGGCCAGTCTTCTTGATCCAAAAGTGAAATGCATCTCTTCTGACATTCCATTGGAGGAAACTACATATGAGTGACAGGTTGATGTTGTTCCCAGTTGGGAGGACACGTCAGCAACAATTCTACACTAAAGAAGGAAAGAACAAATCTTTGGTGGAGAGCTAGCTTTTCTACTACAGTGTCTAATTCAAGAAGTTAGAGGAAGAACAATAGAATAAAACTGAAATCAGTAAAAGAGAGGACAAAGATAAGTACAGCAACTATTTCATAAATCAAACAAAATAGAACAATTAACCAAACAAAAACTAAGGGCTAATTATTTGAAAAGACAATTAATGGACAATATTTTTTAATATTTTTGAAACTCTGTACATGTAAACATGAAAGAAATTAAATCAACAATTTAAAAGTATAGCCAGCAAAAATCCTTCTCTAGGACCAGACAGATTAGTAGGTGCATTTTACCATATATTTAAATAGACAAAGTGTCTATCTTAAATAAAGTTCAAAGTATACAGAAAATGGCAAAGTACCCAATATCATTTTTTTAGGTTATTATATTCTTTTTTATAAAAACACTAAGAATAATAGTAAGAGAAAAGAACATTTAAAGAAAAATACCCTATAGATGTAGGGTATTAAGAGGTACAAACTATCATGTATAAAATAAGCTATAAGGATATACTGTACAACACAGGGAATATAGTAAATATTTTATAAAAACTATAAATGGAGTATAACCTCTAAAAATTGTGAGTCACTATATTGTACACCTGTAAATTATATAATATTGTAATCAACTATATATCAATAAAAAGCAATAAAAACAAGGAAAAGAAGACATGAATTCATAAGGTAATAAAATACTTTTGTTCAAATAGTTTATTTAAAGAGACGTATAACTAAACAGATATACATATACAAAAACATACATATACAAAAACAACTATTCCCACGTATCAATAAAAAATAAAAAAGTACTTTTTTAAAGAAATAATTTATAATAGCAATAAACAAAATTAGACAGGAATAGCCTTAAAATCTTCTCCATTTACTCTGGCTAGACAGTCTAACAGTATGTTTCATAGAGCAGTATTTGTATTATTCCTGATTTTAGAGGGAAGGCTTTTAGCCTTTCAGCACTGAGTATTGTGGGTTTGTTGTAAATGGCCTTTATCATGTTAAGATATGTTCCCTCTACACCCACTTTAATGACAGTTTTTAACATGAATAGATGTTGCATTTTTCAGTTGCTTTTTCTGCAGCTATTGAGATGGTCCTGTGGTTTCTGTCTTTCCTTTTGTTAATGTGGTGTGGCACATTAAATGATTTGCATATGTTGAACCTTACTTGTGACCCTGGAGTAAATTCAGCTTTATCCTAGTGAATGATGCTTTTTATGTATTGTTGGATTCAGTTTACTAACATTTTGCTGTGTTCATTAGTGATATTTACCTGTCATTTTCTCTTGTTGTAGTGTCCTTCTCTAGTTTTGTTATCAGGGTAATGATGGCCTCATAGTAGGAATTTGGAAATGTTCTATCTTCTTCAATTTTTTGGAATGCTCTGAGAAGGATAAGTATTAGCTCTTCTTTGTATGTTTTGTAGAATTCCCCTGTGAAGCCATGCTGTCCTGGAGTTTTGTTTGCTGTGTTTTATTTTTTTAATTGTGGATTCAGTTTTAGTTCTTTTTTTTTATTATTTTTAGGGCTGTACCTGCAGCCTATGGAAGTTCCTATGCTAGGGATTGAATAAAAGCTGCAACTGCCAGCCTGCACCACAGTCACAGCAATGCAGGATTTGAGCCACAACTACAATCACAGGTCATGGCAATGCGGGATCTTTAACCCACTGAGCAAGGCCAGGGATCGAATCCACATCCTTATGGATACTAATTGGGTTCTTAACCCACTGAGCCATGATAGGAACTCCCAGTTTTACTTATAATGATTGGTCTGTTCAACTTCTCTGTTTTTTCTTTGACATAGTATTTGTAGGCAGTATGGACTGTAAATTTGTCCATTTCTTCTAGGTTTTCCAATTTATTGGTGTATAACTAAAGTATTATCTTATGATTTTCATATTTCTGTGGTATTGGTTATTTCTCCTCTTTCATTTCTTATCTTTCACATTTTGGCTCTATTTTCTTCTAGGAAGCCTTGCCAGAGTTATCAGTTTTGTTTTTCTTTCAAAAAAACTAGCTCCTGTTTTCACTGATCTCTTCTATTTTACTCATTAACTTTCCAATTTTTATTATTTACTTCCCTCTCCCAACTTTGCACTTTGTTTGTTCTTTTTATAATTCTTGTAGGCAGTAGGTTAGGTTTTTATGGATATTTTTTTGTTTTTTGATTAAGGTATGTATTACTATAAACTTCTTTCTTAGAACTGCTTTTGCTATATTCTATAGATTTTTAGAAATCTGTGTTTTTATTCGTCTTGAGGTATTTTCTGATTTTGTCTCTAATTTCATCATTGACCCATTTTTTTTTTAGTACCATGTTGTTTAGGTTCCATGTGTTTGGTATCCTCCCATTTTACTTTCTATAATTGATTTTGAATTTCACACCTAAAGAATGGAAGAAAAATTTGCAAATGATGAGGCCAAAAAGGGATTAATATCCCAAATATATAAAGCTCATATAACTCAACATCAAAAGAAAACACCACAACCATTACAACCAAAAAATGGGAAGAGACTCAAACAGATATTTTCCAAAAGAAGACAAAAAGATATCTAACAGGCACATGAAAAGATGTCCAACACTTCTCATTATTAGAAAAATGCGAATCAATAAGATGGTGGAATAGAAGGACTGGAGCTCAACTTCTCTCACAGAAACAACAAAATTACAACAAAATAACGAACAACCTTCAAACAAATGGACTGGAAACTTTCAAAAAGATATCCTGCTCCAGAAGACAAAGAGAAGGCCACATCAAGAGGTAGGAGGGGCGATTATGTGATATAAGCAACCCCATACCTCCTGGATGGAAAGCACAGATTGGAAAGTAACTGTATCACAGACACTCACCTACAGGAATGAGAGTCCTGAGCCCCATGTCAAATCCCCATGCCTGGGGATCTGGCATCAGGAGAAAGAGCCCCTGAAGCATCTGGTATAGGCCAGTGGGGCTTCTGCAAAGAAGCTCCATGGGACTGGGGGAAATTGAAAGCCCATTCTTGAAAGACACACAGAGATTTTCATGTGCACTGGGTCCCAGGGCAAAGCAGTCTCCACAGGAATCTGGGTCGGACCTTACTGCAATTCTTGGAGGATCTCCTGGGAAAACAGTGGGTGACAGTGGCATGTTGTGGGGGAAGGACATTGGAGGCAAAGCTCTTGGGAATATTCATTAGCCTGCATTTCTCTGTAGGTGGCCATTTTGGGAAAACCTGACCCTGCCCATCAGTGCTGAGAAGCCCCAGGCCAAACAATAATCCAGGTAGGATCACAGCCCCACCCATCTGTAAAAAGGCTGCCTAAAGACCCCCAGGCATACAATTGCCTCTAATCTCACCCAGATACAAAGCCACTCCCACCAGAGGGATAGGAATCAACCCCACTTAGCAGTGGGCAGGCACCAGTCCCTTCCATCGGGAAACCTACAGCAAGCCCCCATACCAACACTGGCCACAAGGAGGGCAGACACCAGAAGTAAGAGAGGATACAACTCTATTATCTACAAAAAGGACACCATACTAAAAACCTATAAAAATGAAAAGACAGAGAGTTATAACTCAGATAAGGGAGAAAGATAAAACCCCAGAAAAACAGCTAAGTGATTTGGAGATTATCAGCCTCCAGGAAAAAGACTTTAGACTGTTGACGCTGAAAATGATGCAAGATATTGGAAATAAACTGGAAGCAAAGAATGATACTTTACAACAAACACTGAGCAAAGAAATACAAGTTTTAAAACTTAAGCAAGCAGAGATGCAAAATAAAAAATTCATTAGAAGCAACCAACAGCAGAATACGGGATGCAGAGGAATGAATAAGTGAGGTGGAAAACAGACTAGTAGAAATCACTGATGCAGAACAGAAAAAAGAAAAGATTGAAAGGAAATGAAGAGAGTCTCAGGGACAACGTTAAATGCACCAACATTCGTATTATAGGGGTGCCAGAAGGAGAAGAGAGAGAGAAGGGGATAGAAAAATATTTGAAGTGATAATAACTGAAAACTTCACTAAGAAGGGAAAGGAACAGCTCAGTAAAATCCAAGAAGTGCAATGAGTACCATATAAAATAAACCCAAGGAGGAACACCCTGAGACACGTATTAATCAAAATGACCAAAATTATAGACAAAATATTGAAAGCAGCTAGGGAAAAGAAACAAATAACATACTGGGGAACCCCAATAAGGTTATTGGGAGATTTTTCAGCACAAACTCTGCAGGTCAGAAGGAAATGACATGATATACTTAATGTGATGAAAGGAAAAAACTTCCAACCAAGATTACTTTACCCAGCAAGTCTCTCATTCAGATTTGAAGGAGAAATCAAAACACCTATCCTTCTGAAACTATTCCAAAAAATTACAGGGGAAAGAACATTCTCAAACTCATTCTCTGATGCCAAAACCAGACAAAGATACCACAAAAAAAAGAAAATTACAGGCCAATTTCACTGATGAACATAGATGCAAAAATCCTCAACAAAATACTAGCCAACCGAATCCAACAATACATTAAAAGGATTGTACATCACTATCAAGTGGGATTTATCCCAGGGGAGTAAGGATTCTTCAATATCCACAAATCAACCAGTGTGATATACCACATTAACAAACTGAAGAATAAAAACCATCTGATCCTCTCAATAGATACACGAAAAACCTTTAACAAAATCCAACACTGATTTATGATAAAAACCCTTTAGAAAGTGTTCATAGAGGGAATCTACCCCAACATAATAAAGGCCATATATGACAAACCCAGAGATAACATCATTCTCAATGGTAAAAAGCTGAACAAATTCCTGTTGATATCAGGAATGAGACAAGGATGTTCGCTCTCACCAATGCTACTCAACATAGCTTGGCAAGTGCTAGCCACAGCAATCAGAGAAGAAACAGAAATAAAAGGAATCCAAACTGGAAAGGAAAAAGTAAAAGTATAACTATTTGCAGATGGCATGATACTATACCTAGAGAATCCTAAAGACTCTACCAAAAAACTGTTAGAGCCCATCAATGAATTTGGCAAAGTCGCAGGATACAAAATTAATATACAGAAATTGACTGCATTTCTATACACTAACAATGAAAGATCAGAAAAGGAAATTAGGGAAGCAATCCCGTTTACCATTGCATCAAATAGAAGAAAATACTTAGGAACAAACTTACCTAGAGACAAAAGACCTGCACTCTGAAAACTGTAAGACTGATGAAAGAAATCAAGGATGATGCAAACAGATGGAAAGACATACCATGCTCTTGGATTGGAAGAGTCAATATTATCAAAATGACTATACTACCCAAGGCAATCTACAGATTCAATGCAATCCCTATCAAATTACCAAGGACATTTCTCACAGAATTAAAATAAAATATTTTAAGGTTTGTTTGGAAGCACAAAGGACCCAAAATAGACAAAGACATCCTGAGAAAGAAAAATGGTGCTGGAGGAATCAAGCTTCCTGGCTTCAGACTATACTACAAAGCCACGGTCATCAAAACCATATGGTACTGGCACAAAGACAAAAATATAGATCAGTGGAACAGGATAAAAATCCCAGAATTAAACCCATGCACCTAGGGTCAACTAGTCTATGACAAAAGAGGCAAGAATATACAGCGGAGAAAAGAGAGCACCTTCAGTAAGTGGTGCTGGGAAAACTGGACAGCCACACGTAATGTAAAAGAATGAAATTAGAACACTTCCTAACACCATACACAAGAATAAACTCAAAATGGATTAGAGACCTAAATATAAGGCCAAATCCTATAAAACTCTTAGAGGAAAACATAGGACAAATACTCTCTGACATAAACGACAGTGACATCTTCCCAGATCCACCTCAGTGTATTGACAATAAAAAAAATTAAACAACTTGGACTTAATTAAACTTAAAAGTTTCTGCACAGAAAAGGAAAACCTAAACAAAATGAAAAGACAACCCATAGAATGGGAGAAAATATTTGCAAATGAAGCTACTGACAACAGATTAATCTCCAAAATTTATAAACACCTTCTGCAACTCAATACCAAGAAAACAGACAACCCCATCAAATAAATTGGGCAGAAGATCTAAACAGACAATTCTTCAAAGAAGACACACAGATGGCTAAAAAACACATGATTAGATGCTCAACATCACTTATTATTAGAGAAATGCAAATCAAAACCACTATGAGGGTACACTGAAACAGAAAGTCATCCTCAAAAAGTCTACAAACAATAAGTGCTGTAGAGGGTGTGGAGAAAATGGAACCCTATTACACTGTTGGTTGGAATGTAAATTGGTGCAACCACTATGGAAAACACTATGGAGATTTCTCAGAAAACTAAAAATAGAATTACCATTTGATCCAGCAATCCCACTCCTTCGCATCTATCCAGAGAAAACCATGACTTGAAAAGACACATGTACTCCAGTGTTCATTGCAGCACTATATACAATAGCCGAGACATGGAAACAACCTAAATGTCCATCAACAGTGGAGTGGATAAAGAAGTCATGGTACATATACAGAATGAAATATTATTTGGCCATTAAAAGGAAAGAAATAATGGCATTCGCAGCAACATGGATGGACCTAGAAATTATCATGCTAAATGAAGTCAGTCAGACAATGAGACACCAACATCAAATGCTATCACGTACATGTGGAATCTAAAAAGACACAATGAACTTCTTTGAAGTACAGATACTGACTCACAGACTTTGAAAAACTTATAGTTTCCAAATGAGACAGGTTGGGGGTTGGAGGATGCACTGAGGGTTTGGGATGAAAATGCTATAAAATTTGATTGTGATGATTGTTGTGCAAGTATAAATGTAATAAAAGAAAAATGCAAATCAAAACCACAATGACATAGCACCTCATGCTTGTCAAAATGGCTATCATCAGAAAGTCTATAAGTAACAAATGTTAGAGAAGATGTGGAGAAAAGTGTACCCTCATACACCACTGGTGAAAATGTAAATTGGTGTTCCCACTATGGAAAATAGCGTGGAGATTCCATATAAAACTAAAAATAGATCTATCATATGATCCAGCAATTGCACTCCTAGGTATATATCCAGAAAAAATGAAAACACTAATTCAAAAAGACACATGCACCCCAAAGTTCATAGTAGTAGTATTTACAATAGTCAAGGTATGGAAGCAATCCAAATGCCCATCAACAGATGAATAGATAAAGAAGATATGATGTGGAATATTACTCAGCCAAACAAACAATGAAATTCTGTCATTTGCAGAACATGGATAGGCCTGGAAAATAAGTGAAATAAGTCAGACAAAGACAAATATTATATGATATCACTTATAACTGGATCTGATATATGGCACAAACGGATCTATCCACAAACTCATGCACATGGAGAACAGACTTGTGGTTGCCAAAGTGGAGGAAATGGGATGGACTGGGAGTTTGTGGTTAGTAGATGTCAACTATTGCATTTGGAGTGGATAAGCAATTAGATCTTGCTGAATAGCACAGGGGACTACATCTAGTCACTTAAGATGGAACATGATGAAGGATAACGTGAGAAAAAGAAAGTATATATGTGTGTGACTGGGTCACTTTTCTGTACAATAGAAATTGACAGAACATTGTAAATCAACTATTAAAAATCTTTAAAAACGAAGCAGAGAGTAGAATGCTCTGGGGCTGGAGAGAGAGGAAATAAGGAGGTGTTGTTCAAAGGGGATAAAAGGCTCAGTTGTTCAAGATAAATAAGCTCTGAAAATCTATTGTACAACATAGGGTCTATGATTAATAACATTACATTATGTAGTTAAATATTTGCTAAGAAGATAAATCTTATGTTAGGTGCTCTAACCAGAAAAAGGATAAACAAAACAAAATAAAACAAAAGATTTTGCAAGGGAACTTTTGAAAGTGATCGATAAATTTATGGCATTGACTGAGGTAATGGTTCTATGGGTGCGTAATTATTTCCAAACGTATCAGCTGGTATAGTATACATTAATTAGCTACATCTTTTGTATGTCAAGTATACCTCAATAAAGTGATTTTTTTAAAGGTACACTAATACTACAATTAAAGAAAAAAAGATTCAACATATTTATGGTATGGAATATAAACTTCATTAAAGGACATAACATGATACTTAAACGAGTATAGAAATCCACCACATTCATCAATAGTAACACTTTAAATGCTAATGATGTTAATTCTTGCCAAGTCAATAACTTCAGTGCAATTTTCATGAAAATTCCAACAGATTTTTAATGGAAGTTCTGGAGCTGACCCTAAAATCTTTCTGATATACTAAAGAATTAAGGAGATCAAAACAATCCTGAAGAAGAAAAATAGTGTGTGGGGACTTGTCCTATCAGTTATCAAGATTTGTTATAAAACTATAATAATGAAAGCTCTGTGATATTCATATTGGAATGGGCTAATAAACACATAGACAAATCTTATATAGAAATATCTTCATATGTACATAGAAAGTTGATGTGTAATGAAGGCAGCATTCATTAAAAATAAATGAGGGGAGGGAGTTCCCGTCGTGGCTCAGTGGTTAACGAATCCCACTAGGAACCATGAGGTTGAGGGTTTGATCCCTGGCCTTGCTCAGTGGTTTAAGGATCCAGTGTTGCCGTGAGCTGTAGTGTAGGTCACAGGTTTTTTTGGGTATCTACAGGGTATCTAATGGATGTTGACTAAACTTCACAACATATGTAAGTCAAATCATTGTGCTGTACGCCTTAAACTTACATGGTGCTGTATGTCAATTTTATCTCAATAAAACTGGGGGAGGAGTCCACTTTCACTAGAAAGTAAGATGAATATGTGTTTCAGGATATCATCTACTCTTTCATTTGTATCAACTAGAAAGTAAGCTACTACTGCATCCAAATGCTTATGGTGCCATAGTAAGTATTCAAAGAGTCAGGGAATAGGAGTCAGTTCACATAGAAAATTTAGGAGTCATCTAAACCTGTTTATTTCCATATGACCCAACCCAGGCCTCCAAAATCTGTAGATAAAAATGAGATTCCTTTTATATTTATATGCAAATTACAAAGGACTTGTCAAGCAGGGAACTACTCTTCCTCAAAATATATATCCTCCAATTATTTCCAAAAATCCACAGCATGGTTCTCATGGGAAGTTTAAAATGAACCTGACAGCTTTAGTCACCACTTCTTTCCCGATCCTATTCACTCCAATTTCCATTGATTGACACTTCCATTTATTGGCATCTAAAGTCAGGAGGTAGTATGGCTAAGAAGTTGGGTAGGTAAGCTCTAAAGCCTGACTCCTGGGGTCAAATAAGCCTAACTATTCCCAGACTGCATAATAAGAGCAAGTAATGCAACCTCTCTATGCCTCAGGTTCCATATCTTTAAATGGGGCTGAGCAGCAAACAGATACGATCTACTTCAGAATAAAAGGCAGAAAATGCATATTGTGTTTTATACACAGTAGAAGGTTGTTCTGAGGAGAGAGGAACATTTGTTGTTTTTGGAATGGAAACCGAAGGAAGAAAGGGAAATGAGGATGATAGAGGGAATCAGATAAAGCAATATGTATATATATATAAGTCTGATAAATATTTCTTTTTATTGTTATTATTTGCAAATCCACTATTAGTTAGAGAAGGTGTTTTTATTATTTCCAGCTAACAGATCAGAATCAAATAAGGTATATATTTACCTGCAACAGTAACTGTTCACTAAATGTTGGCTATTTTTTAATTACAAGGTTGTCACATGAAGCTATACATCTGCCATTTCTGATGGTATTACCTCACAGGAATGGCAACATCAATGCCAAGGGTGTTTTTACCTGATGCCACAAATCTTCAAGGTGACAGACTAGTGCTGAGACAGGAAGACACAAAGTGCAGCCTTTTCAAAGTGTGAGACAAAATTTGATACCTGGGTTAAGAAGTCTCAAGCAGTTCTGACCCTTAAGTAGCAGCTTCTGAAATATGCAAATAGACCTCTTTGGGGACCAGACTAGGAGATGAGTGTTTCTGTCTGTACCATCTGTACCAAGTCCTTGAAGAAGAGCCATAGGGAATCCTAGTGAACATTAAGAATTCTTTCTTTGCTTGTTATAGTCTTGTGATTAGCATGGATATTAGCCCTGTTGGGTTTCAGAGCTAGATGTTGTGGGGCTCTATCTTGCAGGTGGAATTCTTAAAAACTGGGGCACTAGATGTTTGATCCAAGCCTTTTGCTCCTCAGAGAAAAGCTGGGAGTTGTGAGTTCCCGCTTAATTACATGTAGCAGTGCTGGGAGTAGGGTTTATGGTGAATGTGTCCCAGCCTTTCCTACCCCTATCAGTGTGCATATATTTTTATTTGCCTGATGTGTAGAGGTTGCTCAACTAGCTTCTAGATTTCTTTCAGGGGCGACTGTTCTGTTTATAGCTATGTATTTGGTGTATTTACAAAGGAGGTGGGTTCAAGAGCCTCTTATGTTGCCACTTGGATCAGAGCTTATTCTCTTATTTTCTTAACAATCTTCAAACTAAAGTATGACACATTCCACATAAAATAATACAGGGATTTTCATTTTTCAATAAAACATAAAAATATACTCTGCCTACTCCTGCATTATTTTGGCTAATGCTCTGTGAAAACAGCAAAAGAAGAAAAATGAGGAGGAGGAGGAAAAGAAGACAGAGAAAAAGAAGGGAAGAAACCCTATAGCATACATCTATCTCATAAAACAATTTAAGTGCTTAAATTCTCTTTCATTTAAGCATTTCTGCATACAGCATGAATCACAAACTTTCAAATCTGCTCATCTCTGTGTCAGAAAATCCATTTTTATATTATGATGAGCTAGGGAATGAAATTAATTTCATTGACTAAAATCAACCTTTTAAATTTACAAATGATGAGAGGTAAATTTCATTGCAACCTTTTATTTTTCCCTCTGAATGAGAAGATATGCTTTATTTCCGACTTTGCTAATGAGCTACTGGAAAGTAAACACATTTATTCTTATTGAAAGTGGGAAATCAGCCCCTTTCTTCAGCTAATTAACTCCTCTATCTCTAAAATTTTGATGGTTGATTTAGTAAACATGCTGTTGATTTTGTCCAAACACTATATTTTAAACTAAATGAACCAGTTCCAGTCTGAACATGATGCTATTTGATTGGAAAAATAACAACAAATACAATAGATTTGTCTGTCCCTATTTTTGGCTAAATGTTTTAGTTAAGGCCAAAATGAGAATGTTAAAGTAGTTATAAATTTTAGGTGCTACATTTGAACATCAGGATTTCATTTCTAAATTTCAAAGAACCTCAAAACAATATTCTCATTTTACAAATGATTGAATTTTTTAAAGGAATTAATTTCCTGTAGAATTGAAAACTGATTTTTTTTGTCTTTTTGCCTTTTTTATCTAGATCCGCACCCACAGCATATGGAGGTTCCCAGGCTAGGGGTCTAATTGGAGCTGTAGCCGGCGGCCTATGCCACAGCCACAGCAATGCGGCATCCGAGCCGCGTCTGCAACCTACACCACAGCTCACGGCAACGCCAGATCCTTAACCCACTGAGCAAGGCCAGGGATCGAACCCGGAACCTCATGGTCTTTGTCGGATTCATTAACCACTGCGCCACGAAGGGAACTCCGAAAACCGATTTTTTTATTGTGTTTAGCTCTAAGTAAATTGTTCTGAGTTTCTATGCATGCTTAGATTTCTTTTTCAATTTCAGCTCTTTTAATATCCTGGATTAAAAATCCATATAGTTTAAAAATAAAGTCATATTGAAGTTCAATTAATGTTCAAATGCCCAAAATATCTGAAACCATAAAAATCTGCTAATAATCAAAGGTTAAAATACATTTGTTTATACGTATGTTTATGTTTCTTTATATAGCCATATTTTTTCTACACTCACAAATATTTTTGAAAACCATATACCATATCTATTTGACAAATAAAATATGAGCTCTTTTAAGATTATCAAAAGTTAGCATACAAATTCTAAATTCAAGGTAACCACTTTAATCTATTATCATTTATGATATTAGGACTAGAAATGCCTCTTTTCATTTCGCAAAGTTCTTACAGAAAGGAGATAATAACTCAGGACTTATCTAGGATACAATATTTCATATGAAGTCTGATTTAAATGTACTCTATGGGAAATAAATTCCATGCAAACCTATTCATTCTAGTGTAAATTTGGCCTTTGAACATCTGGGGCTTAGGGGCACTTGTCCAAAATCCAAGTATAACTTTACAGTCTGCCCTCTATATCCACCATTCTGCATCAGTGGATTCAGTCAACTACGGATTACTGCAGTACATATTTACTGAAAAAAAATTTGCTTTTAAGTAAAGTCATGCATTTATACTAAGTGAAATAATTCAGACATAAAAAACACATAACATATCATTTAATTTGTATGAAATGTCCAGAAAAGGCAAATCTATAGAAGCAGAAACAAGACCAATGGGTTTCTGAAGGCGGGAGTGGGTATTGACAGCAAGTGGGGTGACAAAAAATGTCTAGAAAGGATTGTATTGATGATTGAACAACTCTAAATTTACTCAAAAATCTTTGAATTGAGTATTTACAATAGTTGAATATTATGGTGGGTAAATTAGACCTCAGTAAAAGAATTATATATATTTTTTCAAACATTCTTTTTATATTTTAAGTATGTTTATAATTAAAATAGTTTATAAAATATGTAGTAATTTTAAGCACCTACAAAAATCTTTCAACCTGTGTTCAGTATGCTGCATAAACCAGTTCTGTTAGAAATGCAAAAACAATATTTTTGGTAATCTACAATATAGTGAGTGTATTAGTTGAGACCTTAGTGAAATTTGGCATTTTTCTTCTTTATAAATTATGCAGAGGATTTTGAAGCCTCAAAACTACTTTCAGAAGTAAATTGAAGGAAATGTGTACTTTCCTATAGATCAGAGAAACAATTTTCTATAAACTTCCAAAAGAATTTAGCTAAAACATGAACAATTATTGTCAAAGGCAATTAATCCACACTTGAAAGCTGTTTCTCTAAACAGTTCAAGCCTAGACATGTTGACAGTCACAATCTCCAAAGAAAGTCAGTTGCTCGGTGATTCTATTATGAGGGATAAAGTTTAATAACTGAGAAAAAGTTACTTAAATGTCATTTCAAGTAATTTTCCCTGATTCAAGTTGGATAGCTAATGAAAGTAATTGTACTAATGAAACCTTTCAGTCCAATAGATTTCAGAACTTCAGATTAGAGAAGCTCTTAAAAAACTTAAACTACATTATCAAAAAACAAATCCTTACTAACATATTTCTTGTCAGTAAGAGGCTTAAAACATATCAACATTAAATATTA
Source organism: Catagonus wagneri (assembly GCA_004024745.2). NCBI lineage: Eukaryota > Metazoa > Chordata > Mammalia > Artiodactyla > Tayassuidae > Catagonus > Catagonus wagneri. The sequence goes on along the minus strand of PVHT020000015.1, from coordinate 22,009,936 downwards.
AACGTATTTTTCTCTCTTCCTATTATCTACAGTGCTAAAGACAGAATTTCTTTAGATTGTTTCCAGATCGAATTTTGGAATAACAATATTTGTATCTCTTTCTGATATATAAATTATATTTACATGCATACATTACTTAATATGACAGTGTAGCAGTTAGGAGCATTTTGGAATCTAACAGACCATCACTTAGCTATATATCCTTATACAATTAATTTCACCTCTTTGAACTTCAGTTGCCTTATATATAAAATGGGAATCATATTAAGGTATAATTCCTAGACTATTATGATGGCAGGTGTTAAGTGCAAGGCATATAAATATTAATTGCAAACTGTAGTCATACCTTATACATCACGTATAATATTACTTCCAATTACACTGTGAGTTATTTGTTACAGATGAGAGTTTCAATCATGTATCTGTACCCAAAGGAAATTACTTCCTCTGAGTTCCATTTTACTTATCTAAAATGTCCTCCCACTTGAAAATATATGATAATACCTGCTTCACAATGTTATTGTGAGAATTACTTGGAGTTACATATGCAAAATGCCTAGGATAGTTCCTTTAATAAACACACAAATTCTTTTTTCTCTAGTCTGAATGAGTGAGGTTATCCCTGAAGAATCTGCAAAGTAATGTAATAGCCTAAGGCTAAAGTTTAAAGGCACTGAGTTTCCTTAGAACTTGTGGTCATGGTAGCCAGGAAATGCCTTGAAAAGTTAATACTAAGAAATTACTGGGGGTTTCTGTTGCTTTTTCAGGCTGAGAATTGATTTAAGTCATTTTGTGTAGCTATTCCTACTGGTCTAAAAACTTATTTCCAATTGGGTTCCTTCAGTTCTCCTTTTATCTCTTTCCACCAGATTCTTAGATCAAGGTTTTCAACAATGGCATTTTGAACATATTGAACTGGACAATTCTTTGCCATGGGGGATTGTCCTGTGAAATGCAATATGAAGCTAGTAGCACTGCTCCCAAGTGATGAGAGATTCATCCCTAGTCTCCTCCTTTGCCCCAACTCATTTAACAAAAGCAGTGGTTTGTTTTGTCCAAAATATTTTTAATGCCCAACAGATATATTTGTTTCATGTTGCCTACTATTTTTCATCTCTTCTAATTATATACTGCACACCATAATATACATTAGAAAGAGATAACATTCTATTGTAAGTTGATAGTTCAGAGATGACCTCCAAATTTGGCATTTTTAGTTAAACTGTCATAATATTTGAACATACAGTAATAATTATTTGGAGAAGACATGGTATAATGTGTCTGACAGGTAAAGCTCATTCCTTTAGCCTCTGTTGATGGCTATAAACAAAATAAAACAAAAGAAAAACAGATCAACAAAGCTGAAAGAGTTGTACTTTCAGATATTAAGGTATATTATAAAGCTAAAATAAGTAAGATAGCATAACGCTGGTAAAAAGTTATACAAAATTAACCAATTGAACAAATGAGAGTCCAGAAATAGTCCCACGTTGTTTCTGTATATGGTTATCTGATTTATGCAAAGATGACACTAGAGTGCAGTGAGAAAAGGAAGACCTTTTAAGAAAATTGTACCAAGTGAATTGGATTTTCATATAAGGAAAGATATCTAGATCCCTATATCATACTATACACAAGAATAAATTCCAAATGGACTGAACATCAAATTTAAAATAAATCCATCTTTGTTAACTTGCTGAAAGAAAATCCAGAAAGCATTCATCATGAAATAAAACAATGGTAATTTAGACTCTCTTAAGCTAAGAATTCCTATTTGTCAAAAGTCACCTAATTAAAAACATTGAAAAAACCCTCACAGAATAGAAGCAAATATTCACAATACTTATATCCAAGAAAAGACTTATACCCAAAATATTTTAGGATATCAGTAAATAAAAAGACAATCTAAGAAAAAAATCAACACTAGAACAGGAACTTTACAAAAGAAGATGCACAAGTGACCAAGAAACTTATAAAAAGGCACTCAACTACATTACTCAATGAAGTATTAACATACCCACTAGAATTGCAAATTTTGTGAAGAATAATGATACCCAGTATGAGAATGTAGAATTAGGACTCTGATTCTGCTGGTTGGAGTGAAATTGATATAACCATTTAGGAAAATTCTTTGTAACTACTAAAATTAAATGGATACCCACCTAAGACCTAGCAAATACACTCCTAAGCATATATCTAACAGAAATAAGCACAAATATTGACAAAATGACATGTTCTAAAACGTTCATGTAACTCCCTTCATAGTAACTCCAGTTTATAAACCCTGATGCTCATTAACATTAGAATGTAGTATAGCCACACAGGAATGCTGTACAACAATGAGAATAAATTACAACTGCATATAACAGTCTGTATGAATCACATATATAAAATTTTGAATGAAAGCCAGAAACAAAAAATTTCATTACATATGATTCCATTTATGTCACATACAAAAACATGCAAGCTGTTAGAGGTCAAGGTTTTTTCCCTTAGTGGTAGTGTGAGGATTGTGATTAGAAAAGATTATGAGGAGGGCTTCTGGGGTCCTGATAATGTTCTGTGTGTTCATCTGTGTGCTCATTATTCAGACATATTCATTTTGTGAATACTTTCCAAATCTTTTGTATATCAACTAGGCTCCATGTAAAGGTGAATGAAGAGTCACCACTCTTATTTCAAATCCTGTCTGCAACTCCCTAAACCTCACTCCAGTAATGCTTTCAGCCAGTTATTTTTTCTATCTAGTGCAAAATCTGCATTCACCTCCTTGGGTTGCTCAGTTGCCTTGGCACATAGGAAAGATCTACTTTTCTTCTATAGCTGCTCACTTGTTTGTGCTAGCTAAGTCATTTGCAAACTTTAATATCCTAACTGCATTTGTTTTCAGGTAAATATATATATTTACGTATAAACTATTTTTGACTGAATATATTCATTACTATTGTCTCTGAATGTGTAACCTCCGCTCCCTATAGGTGACATTACAAAAAATAGGGCTGAGCTCTTAAGTACAAATAAGCTCCAAGGCACAGTGTGTATTCACCTTTCTTCTATATATTAATATACACAGAAACTCTTCCATTTTCAGAGTATCTGGGGAAAAGGGTCATAACAAGGCATTTTAAATTCTATAAATGCAAATAAGTTTTTCAGAAACTTGTTATATTTTTCTAAAAATATATAATTTTATCAAAATTTCTGTGTGTTTATTTGCTATTACTTCTTGTCAGAAAAATAGAGAAAACCAAGGACTTTGCTTGAGATAATTCTCCATTATTAAATATTTTGTTATCTTTTAATTAGGTAAATTTAACAATATTAGTGAATATTAAGTCTGAATTGCATTCTTGCTTTCTGTTTGAAGTTCACTTTGCCAGGAATAAAGTTGTGTTAATATAACTGAAATTTATAACTCTAATATTTCTCCTTAAACAAGGTAGAAACACAAAATTATTCTGATGCAATGATCCAAAAAGTGTATCCATATCTAATGCTCTTCTACTTGGCTCTTGCATTTTATGTGGTATAAAATTTGGACTGTGGTCTCAGGATTGAATTTAATATTCACCATTCCTCTCTATTCTTAGAAATCTAACAAAGAAAAAATGTGTTTATATAATAGTTACTTCTAACTTCCCTGTCACCCAAAGTATAAACAATATATCCATGGGTCCCCTGGCTCAGAACTTTTAGTCATTCGCTCCAGGTGTTCTACCAGCCAAAAAGTTCTTCCCATTCTTCTTTAGGAATATTTCCTTACTTGTATTTCTGTTTCTAAAATTTACCTCAATTCATGCCAAAACACTTGGAGTTTTCTTCTTTTGATGTCATGAATATCATTCTACCCATGTTCCAGATCATAGATGGCTCCTGCCACTCTGACTAGACTTTTCATCATCTTTAACAATCTCTATTTAAATTATCTGAATTACAACTCCTCCTCAGCTTCAGTTATTCTGGCTGCTCCTTCTGCTATTGTTTATCTTTCCTATCTTCAAAAATCATTTTCATAATTTTGCTTTATAGTTTCTTCAGGTCAACTCTCCTCCTACTTGATAAGAACTTCCTCAATTTGCCTCCACTACATTTTAATGTCTTTGTCTTCATCCTGATGGTTCTTTGCTCCTATCTCCAAGAATAAGCCTTCTTTTTGTGTTCAGCTGGAATAGGAATTCAAAAATATATGCCAAAAGATTTAGTTCTGCTCCCAACTCTCACTTAAAAGCCACTTGACTTTGGGCAAGTCACTTACCCATTCTAACCTCAGTATCTTTGTTCAGAAAACAAGGACATGTGGATACTTAGATCATCATTTGTTCAACTTCCTTCACAGTACTGTCCTGGGAATCACTTCATTCATGTATCCAATAATTATTTATTTAGCTCCTGCTATGTTCCAGGCACTATTCACTAAGCAGACTGCTTTCATGGAGCTTACTTTCTAGTGAGCCTTGACAGTAAACACATAAAGACACAATTTCAAATATAATTTCAAATGGTAAAGTTTTCTCTGAATGAAGATAAAGCAGGGTAGGGTGAAGAGAGTAATCAAGTGTGGTTAGGGAAGGCTTCTCAGTCTAGATGGCACCCGAGGGAAGTGAGGAATTAAGCCATGACTTAGAGATGAGCATTCCAGGGAAATGCTCAACAAGTATAACAGCACTGAAGTAGGGGAGAACTTGGTGTGTTTGGGGAACAATCAGGAGGCCAATTTGCTAGAACAGAGTAAGTGAAAATTAACTGGGAAAAATAGAGAATGATGACAGACAAGAAATATGTAGGCCAGAACAGCTCCTGTAAAAAAGTCTTACAAGAGTTCCCTTGTGACTCGGTGGGTTAAATATCCAGTGTTGTCACTACTGTGGCTCAGGTTACTGGTTTGGCACACGTTTGATCCCTGGCCCTGAAACAGCCAATGCTGTGGGTTTGGCCAAAGAAGAAAAAAATAGTCTTATAAAACATGTCACATATAAAAATATTACAAGTGCAAACGAGCTTAATTTATATAATTAATAACTATTATTAGATTTAGTCAGTACTAAAATGATTTTATTCCTTCAGTTATCAAGATTTTCTTTTATATCTTCAGTCTTTCACCTCTATTTCTTCCATACCTGGTAGTATGCTCCTATCTATCTCAGTCTAAGAGCAAAATTCTTCCCACTGCTATACATAACTCAAACCAAAATCATACTCCTCTCATTTCTATTACCAACAAACTTTCAAGGTGAAACATTTGAAATGAACTATTTCTTCAAATACATCCTTTCTTAAACCATTTACAAACTGTCTTCTGCTGCTACCCTTTTGAAAATGTGCCCTTGAGAAACAGCTTTGACTTTCGTTCCTCTTAGCTTTACTCACTCTCTCATTTCCATAGACTTGAACCCTTCAGTTTTGTTGGCACTGCAGCCCTTTCCCTACAATTATTAGTGTCAGTCTGGTCCAAATCCTCATGATCTCTCTTCTAGACTACCACATTATGCTCCTAATAGTTCTTAATTTACCTCAACTAATTTATTTCATGTCTCAAAGATGAATTAATTCTCCTAAAGCACATTTCTGACTTCAGTTATTTTGTATTTTATTTTATTTGTGGCACAAGCATAAAACATAACGAAGAGAAAAATAAATAATCGACTGTATCACCACTTCTAAAAATAATTAATTTAATGTATTTTCCTCCAAGCCTTATTGATAGAAATATATAATTTTACTGTTGCTAATAAAGTAAAAATATAACTTTGTGTTCTGTTTGGTTCACTTATTTCCTTTTAATGACTTGTGAATATTGCTATGTGAGCTCCAAATTGTTTAATCTAATGATTGCATAATAGTCCATTGATTTGATGTTTCATAATTTACTAAGGTATTCTCCTACTGTTAGATATTTAGGTCACTGAATGACTTTCATTTGCCTATTTAATTAAGAACAAACTCCTTTGCTTGGCATTAGAATCTACTTGCATACTTTAGATTTATGTTCCTGCCAAATCATGCCATTTCTTCAGTCATTCTATCATCCCAAAATTTTATCCATGCTATTCCTCTATGTTAAATTTCCCTGCCTATCATCTTTTCTTCTTGAAAACCTATCCATATTCAATCTTAACGGTCTAGCTCAAGTATCACCTATTCCATAAAGACTTAGTGATCTTCCTGACTATATAACATCTCTCCCTGGTCTCAACTAGTATTTTCTTAAAAAAAATACTTTTCTTGTGTCAGTTTTTCAGCTTGCCTTACATTTTACCAAGTTATATACTTTGTTGCATCTATAAAATATGGAAGAAATGAATTGTCTAGTCATAAGAATAGTCTTACAATATAATGTCACTTATTTTACAAACACTTTTATAATGCATTACCTTCTAGGTATTAGATTAAGTATTTTACACAGATCAATTCATTTGTTTCTTGTATGAACACCATTAAGTACATGCTTTTACAATTCCATCTTTATTGATGAGTAAATGGAGGTCTAGAGAAGTTAACTAAATTTCCCAATGTAACAGATCTACTAAGTGGCAGAACTGGGATTTAAACCTAAGTAGACAGAATCTAGAGACCATAGTCTTAATGAATTATTCACCTTCTTGGTATGTAACCTCTATAGGAAACTTTATAAAGGAAAGTAAATTAGGAGTTCCCTTTGTGGCTCAGAGGTTAACGAATCCGACAAAGACCATGAGGTTCCAGGTTCAATCCCTGGCCTTGTTCAGTGGGTTAAGGATCCGGCATTACCGTGAGCTGTGGTGTAGTTTGCAGACACGGCTCGGATCCCACGTTGCTGTGGCTGTGGTGTAGGCCAGCAGCTACAGCTCCTGTTAGACTCCTAGCCTGGGAACCTCCATATGCCGCGGGTGTGGATCTAGATAAAGGCAAAAAGACAAAAACAAACAAACAAACAAACAAACACAAAGTAAATTAGAACATTTTACAATGATGAATACAACAACATAGAAAATTGTTTTCATTTCCTTTAGTGGAGAGTTAACTGATTGCATAAAAATTTTTTTTTACTGTGAACAACTAGAAATTCTGAACAAACATTTTTAAGTGTGAAGTCATCAGGAAGTTAGCATGAAAGTGAGCTTGCAGGGCCAAAGTCTATGAGACAAAGAAGACACAGAGGTGAAATTGACATTTCTCTTGAGACACTTGTTGATATTTAAGTAGTAACTAAGAGGCAAGTAAAACTATACCCAGACATGTCTCAGTCAAACTGCTGAAACCAATGACAGAAAAATCTTTACGATGGCCAGAGAAAAATAACATTTTACAATCAGGGAAACAATTCATAAGAAACTCTGGTGGGAAGAAAACAATGGAATAACATCTTTAAAGTACTGGGGGAAAACAATCTCTTAACCCAGAGTTCTATATGTAATGAAAGTATCGTTCAATAATTAAGGAGAAATATAGATATTTTAAGATAACAAATCTAAGGAATTGTTGGCAGACTGGAACTATGAAATACGCTAAAAGAAAATTTTCAAACTGAAGGGAAATTATATGAGAGAAACTCAGTCTTCAAGAATGAATAAAGAACATCAGAAACAAGTGTCTAAGTAAATGTAAAAGTCTACAAATCCTTAAAATTTTGAAAATATATATAATAGTTTAAAGCTAAAATCATGACATTTCATTGTGATTTATTTGATGTATATATATATGTAATACATATGAAAAATATAGAATAAAGACTGGCAGGGGCTAATGGATCTATATGGTTGCAAGATTTCCACCTTTTATGTGAAATGGTGTGGTATTAGCTCTGGGTAACCACTAAAAAAATTCAGCAAGTATAGAAAAATATCCAATAGATAACTTAAAATGAAACTCTATTCAAGCAATCAAAAAGAAAGCAAGAAAGAGAAACAGAGGAACAGAAAGAAAAGGGGACAAATGGATGACAAATATTAAAACAGTAAACCTAAATACCCAAATATAACCTAAATACAACCTTATCAATAAGAATATGGAATGTGAATGAACTAAATGCTCCAATTAAAAGGCATAGATTATCATAAATAATTCCTAAAAGAGCAAAATTAAACTATATACTATCTACAAAAGATGCAATGGAAGATAACAGAACACAAATTGTAAGTAAAGGGATAGAAATGGTATACCATGCATACTACAAGTAAAAGAAGGCTAGAATGGTTTTATTACTATCAGATACTTTAGACTTCAAGATAAAGAGTATCAATAATGATAAAGAGATTTTGTATTAACAAAGGGTCACTGCCTCAGGAAAACACAAGACTCACAAAGAACTTCAAAATACATGAGGCAAATGATGGAATTTGAAGAACAAGTATGCAATCTACAATTACCTTAGAGTATTAATATGGCTTTCTTAGCAAATAATTGAACAACTAGACAAAACAAAATGGACAACTAAACAAAAGAAAAAATACAAAGTTTAGGTCAATACTATCTACTACCCTGGCCAATTTGACATTTATCAAATATATAACAAGTAGAGAATACATACCCTAGGCCAGAAATCAATTGCCAATAAATTGAAAGAACTTAAATTATATAGATTATATCCTCAGTTAACAACAGGAATTAAATTAGATATTAGTAACAATAAGATAATCTAGGAAAACTGCAAATATTTGGAAATTAGTCAGCAGGCCTCTAAATGATCAACAGGTAAAATAATTTCAATGAAATTTAGAAAATCCTGGGCATCAAAATTTATGGGATGAAGCCAAAGCAGTTATTGGGGGAAGAATTATATATTTAAAAGCTTATTGTATTCGCAAACTTAAGATGAAATAAAAACATTTTAAAGAAATGCCAAGGGAGTTTTCATAAGCAGAGACTTATTAAAGGAAATATTAAATTGATTTTTTTTATTTACAAGGTATACCACCTGAGATGTGAATAATTAAATAAGGAAAAGAATGAAGTGCACCAAAACAGATGTATGTGATTGTGTAAAACAATGATAACTTGCAAAATTTTGAATATATATAGAATTAAATTGTACAAAAATAGTAACAAAGTTGTGGGAGTAAAATAAGTGGAATTAACACATTCTATAGTTATTAAAATATCCATTATTTGGTAAAAGCACATATTGATATCAAAATTTAATAGATCATTGAGGTATGTTTAATTTCTAAAATAAATACTTCAGAATAAAGTTGGCTCTCTATATACAAACACCTAATACAGAAATATAAAAAGTAATTATATAAGACAAGGCAAGGAAGAGAAAAAAAGGAACATGGAAATGAAGCAAATGGAAAAGAACTAGCAATAATATATTTTTAAATATAAGAATATTAGTGTTTATAGTAAATCAAAATGAACTATATACTGCAATGAAAATAAATTGCCTAACTGTATAAAAAAATACACTTCTTAGAAAAGACAAACTTCAACTATAAGAATACAGAGAGTTTAAAAAGACAGCAAAATAGTCTATAAAATATAACTTAAAGTAAGTTTTTTAATTTATATATTAATATAAGATTTAAGAAATATCATCATGGATAAAGAAAGATATTTAGCAGTTAGAAAAATACTAGTCCAATAGGAAGATATAATTAATTACAGCATAATAACATAACTTAAAAATAAATGAAATAAGATTGACAAGCTAAAAGAAAAAGAAAAATGAAAAACATAAACATAGCAAAAGATTTAATAGAACTCAACAATATAGAATATTAAACAAGATTAACAAATATGACCAATTTGATACATGTGGAACATTTCACTTGATAGTTGAAAAAAACACACTGTTTTGAAGTACACGGGGAGTATTTACCAAAATCCAACATATACTAGGTTAAAAAGTAAATTTAAATACATTCTGATTTATTTGATATATACAGAATTTGTTATCTGACCACAGTGTAATTAAGCTAGAAATCATTTAAGAAAAAAAATTAGTAGAAAATTTCTAAATATTTAAAAATTAGGCAACACACTCCTAAAGAAACCATGGATGACAGGAGAAACCACAGCAGAAGTTAAAATATATCTTGAATAAGTTACATGATTACATAATTTCAAAAACCTGTGGTATGCATCTAATGCTATTTGTATAGAGAAATATATGTCCTTAAATCCATATATTAATAGATAGGAAACACAGGAAATCACAGATTCATTTCAAGAAGAAATATACCTGGAGGAAGAAAAATATTTCAGAAAAAATTTAAAAATCAGCAGATACAGATGAAATTAAGCAAAAAGTTAATGAGGATAAGCCTTAGACAATAGTTGGTTGTCTGAAAACAATTATGAAATTAAAAGACTGGCAAGAATGAAATAATAAAAGAGAGAGAAATAGAAATTCAGAGACAGAGGAGGCATAAATAGGCAAAGAAAGACAAATGGGGAGTTCCCATCATGGCTCAGAGGAAATGAATCTTAGTATCCATGATGCAGGTTCAATCCCTGGCCTTGCTCAGTAGAGGGTTAAGGATCCAGCGTTGGAGTGAATTGTGGTGTAGGTTGCAGATGTGGCTCAGATGCGAAGTTCCTGGGGCTGTTGTGAAGGCCACTGGCTTCAGCTCTGATTCAGCCTCTAGCCTGGGACCTCCATATGCCACATATACGGCCCTAAAAAGATGGAAGGAAGGAAGGGAGGGAGGGAGGGAGGGAGACAGAGAAGCCCTATTTAGAGAAGCCCTTTCAGTATTTCTTTCATAATGGATTTAGCATCGCTGTACTGTTTTAGCTTTTGTTTGTTGGAGGAATTCTTTATTCTTCTATTTTAAATGATATTCTTGCTGGATAGAGTATTCTAGGTTGCAAATTTTTCCCTTTTAGAACTTTGAATATATCTTGCCACTCCCTTCTGGCCTGTAGTGTTTCTGTAGAGAAATCAGCTAATAGCCTTATGAGGGTTCCCTTATAATTACTGCTTTTTCCTTGCTGACTTTAGAATCCTCTCATTAACTTTTGCCATTTTTATAATAATATGTCTTGGTGTGGGTCTCTTTGGGTTCAGCTTGTTTCAGGCCTCTGTGCTTCCAGTAGCTTGATATCAGTTTCCTTTAGATTTGGAAAGTTTTCAGACATAATTTCTTCAAATATATTTTCAATCCCCTTTTCCTTTTCTTCTCCTTCTGGAATCCCTATTATGTGTACATTGGCCCACTTTATATTACTCCATAAATCTCTTATACAGCTTTCATGATTTTTCATTTGGTTTTCTGTCCTCTGTCCTGATTGGGTGATTTCTGATATTCTGTCTTCCAAGTCACTAATTTGTTCCTCTATATTATTCATTCTGCTCTTTAAAACCTTTAACTCAGTTTGCATTTTCTTGGCTCCTCATATTTTCCAGTTCCTTTCTAAAGTAATCTGCATTACTGTTTATATATTCATTCTTAATTCCTTCATATTCACCCTTAATTCCTTCAGTATTTTTACTATTTCCCTTTTGAGCTCAGTGTCTATTAGACTGCAGAGGTCTGTTTCATTGCTTGCTGCTTCATGTGAATTCTCCTGTTCTTTTAACTGGAAATGGTTCCTGAGCTTCTTCATTTTGCTTATATTTTTCTTTCTCTTCGAGTTTAGGGAAACCAACTACTATAGTCTTGGAGGGCTTATTTCTATATAATAGCACCCCTTTGTATTTTGTGGGACATTACTATTTATTTTTGACACGGGAGTTTGGATGCATACTGTCTCTTTCTTCAGTGTGAGCAGGTTGTTATCCCCTTGATAGGGTGCTGAGTGTGTTTCCAGGGAGAAGGAGGCAATGGGCAGGGCTAGTAGTCAGTGCCTGGTTCCTGGGCACTTAACAGTAGCAAGGACCTGCAGGAAGCTGGCACAAGCAACTCCTAGTTGTTGGGGCCTGGGAAGTGGTAATGAGCCTCAGGCAGATTGAGTTGGTGCCTGGGGCATTTGGAGGTGGCAGCGGCAGAGTATGTGTGTTCCTAGGGGAGTGAGAGCAACAGTGGGTGGTGTTTCATCACAGTGTCCTCTTCTTTGGTGCCCTCTGAGGTGACTGGGGCTGCAAGTGGTACCTGTTCACAGACTCCTAGTGGTGGCAGGCCACACTAAAGTCTGGAGTTAGAGATAACTGCAGTTGTTTGCCCCTTTACGTGTAGACCATGCGAGAATCACCCCATCCCGCTTAGCCCACACAGGAGGTGCTGCACAGGCTGTTTCTAGTTTCAGGGCCCTGGGAAGTGACAGTGATCAGGTATGTGTGGGTGCTGCCCAGAGTGTTTGGCAGTGGCAGCAGCAGGAAGGGTTTGTTCCTAGGGGAGTGAGAGTAACAACAGGTGGTACTTGGTTGCAGTGCCCTCTTCTTTGCTGACCTCTGAGGTGACTGGGGCTATGAGTGGAGTCAGCTCACAGACCCCTACTGGTGGCAGGCCATGCCCCACCCTGGTTTCTGAGATGACTACTGTGGTTTGTCCCCGCCACCTACAGATCATGCAAGAGGTACCACATGACACTTAGCCCCCTGCTGTCCTTAGCCCAAAAAAGAGGTGCCCGGCCATTGGTAGCCTGCACAAGAAGTGCCCAGTCTCCCCTAGCCCTAGAAAGTCGCCTCTTGCCATCAGTAGCCTGTGCCAGAGGCACCCCACCCTCTGAGAACCCACACGTTGTGCAGGGAAAGAGATTCCTATGGTGGACCACCCTCCTTCCTCTTACCCTCCCCAACAATGGTGCCTTGCTTCTCCTCTGGTCCCAGACCTCCTGCCAGTTTCCCTGGGCTCTGGTGTTCCACTCTCCAGCCCATGCACACTGCTCCCTAGCTCCTTAGGTTGTTTCCACACAGCCAACCCCAGTACTATCCCCAGAGCTGACCTCCAGAGCCTGAGTCTCAGGGCCCAGCCCCTGCCTCAGCATTTTAGGCTGTGGTGTCCAGGGCAGTGGTGCAGATGATCTGTGCATCTCTAACTTTGCTTTGCCCTGCTCAATTGAGTTTCTATGCTTTTCTCGGTGACTTTGAGGTCCCTACATCTTGGCTGATCTCCCCCATGTATAAGGCGGCTTCCAAGGTTGTGGGTTCCTTTTCTTTGTAACAGTTCCTTCTCAGGAGTGCTAGTCCCGTCCTGATTCCTTTTCCATCTCTCTTCCTCTTTTTTTTTCTTTTGTTATACCCAATTATGTGGAGGGTTTCTTGCCCTTTTTGGAGATTGAAATTCTTCTGCCAGCATTCAGTAGATGTTCTGTGAGAATTGTTCTACATGTACATGTGGTTTTTTGCTGTGTTCATGGGAGAAGGTGAGTGCCACAACTTACTCCTTCACCATCTTGATCCTTCTCCAAGCATCTTTTTTTTTAACTGAAGTATAGTTGACTTATAGTATTATTTTATTTTCACTATTACAAAATAGTAATTTAATACATTTATAGATTACACTCCATGTAAAGTTAATAGAAAATATTGATTATATTCCCTATGTTCTACATTGCATCCATGTAACTTATCTATTTTATACCTAGTAGTTCATATCTCTTAATGCCTCTCATCCATTTTGTCCCTCCATCACTCTTCTCTCTAGCAACCACCAGTCTGTAACCTGTTTCTCAGAGTTCTGTTTCTGTTTTGTTATAATTTTTAGCTTTATTCTTTACATTCTACATATAAATGAAAACATACAGTATTTGTCTTTTTCTGACATATTTCACTAAGCATGATACCCTCCAAATCCAAACAGCAACATTTCATTCCTTTTTATGGCCAAGTGATATTCCATTGTATCTTCACACATCATTTTTTTTTCTTCTTAATGGATTTTATTTCAATTATAGGTGTACATAAATCATCACAAGTCAATTTTATATATTTTGTATCCCAAACCCACAGTGCATCCCCCCACCCCCAGATTGTCTTATTTGAAAAACCAAGGTTTTCCAAAGTCTGTGAGTCATTCTCTGTTCTGTAAAAAGGTTCATTGTGTCTTTTTAGTTTCCACATGTAAGCGGTAGCATTGGGTGTTGCTGTCTCATTGTCTGACTGGTTTCACTTCTCATGATAATTTCCAAGTCCATCCATGTTGCTATAAATGTTGGTAATTCGTTCCTTTTAATGGCTGAGTAACATTCCATTGTGTGTATGTACCATATCTTCCCTATCCACTCTTCTGTCGATGGGCATTTAGGTTGTTTCCAGTACCTGGCTATTGCATAGAGTGCTGCAATGAACACTGGAGTACATGTGTCTTTTCGAGTCATGGTTTCTGCTGGATAGATGCCCAGGAGTGGGATTGCTGGATCAAATGGTAATTCTATTTTGAGTTTTCTGAGGAATCTCCATACTGT
>PVHT020000015.1:21966954-21990230 GCA_004024745.2 Catagonus wagneri | reverse complement strand
GTATGGAGGGGGTTTGCTCTAGGCTTCCTGATGGGAGGGAGTGATGCCTGCTCACTGGTAGGTGGGGTTGATTCCTCTCCCTCTGATGGATGGGGCTTTGTCTCTGGATGAGATTAGAGGCTCGCTGTGTGCCTGAGGGGTCTTTAGGCAGCCTGTTTACTGATGGGTGGGGCTGAGATCCCACCTGAATTGTTGTTTGGCCTGAGGCTTCTCAGCGCTGATGGGCAGGAACAGATTTTCCCAGAAATGGCCACCTCCAGAGAAATGCAGGCTGCTGAATGTCCCTGAGAGCTTCACCTCTAATGCCCTTCCCCCACAACAAGGCACAGTCACCCCTGTTTTCCCAGGAGATCCTCAAGAAATTGCAGTCAGGTTCCACCCAGATTCCTCTGAAGACTGCTTTGTCCTGGGACCCAGTGCACGTGCAAGTCAGTGTGTGCCTTTCAAGAGTGGGGTCTCTGTTTTCCCCAGTCCTGTGGAGCTCCTGCACACAAGCACCTCCAGCCTTCAATGCCAGATGCTCCGGGGGCCCTTTCTCCCTGTGCCCGATCCCCAGGCGTGGGGTTTTGACGTGAAGCTCAGAACTCTCAGTCCTGTAGCTGAGTCTCTGTGATGCAGTTACTTTCCAGGCTGTGGGGCTTCCCACCCGGGAGGTATGGGGTTGCTTCTATTGCGTAATCACCCCTCCTACCTCTTGATGTGGTCCCCTCTTTGTCTTCTGGAGCAGAGTATCTTTTTTGGAAGTTTACAGTCCATTTGGTTGAAGGTTGCTCAGCATTTGGTTGTATTTTTGCTGTTATTTGGGATAGAAGTTGAGCTCCAGTCCTTCTAATCAGCCATCTTAATCCAATCCTATACCTCTTTACACAGCTTTATCTGTTCATCTGTTGCTGGACACCAAAATGGCTTCCATGTGTTGGCTATTGTAAATAATGTCGCTATTAACATTGTGGTACATATAGCTTTCGAAGTTAGTGTTTTTGTTTTCCTCTGGATAAATACCCAGGAGTAGAATTGCTGGTTTATATGGTAGTTCTGTTTTTACTTTCTTGAGGAAGCTTCATACTGTTTCCCATAGTGGTTACACAAATTTACATCCAAACAACAGTGTACAAGGGTTCCCTTTTCTCCACATCCTTACCAACAGTTACTATTTGTTGTCTTTTTGATAACAGCCATTCTGACAGGTGTGAGGTGATATCTCATTGTAGTTTTGATTTGCATTTTCCTGATGATTAGTGATGCTGATCATCTTTTCATATGCCTATTAGTCATCTATATGTCTTCTTTGGAAAAATGCCTATTCAAGTCTTCTACTTTGAATAAATGTTAATTTGAGTCATTTTCCCATTAACTGTGTTGATTTTTTCTTTGTTGAGTTGTGTTATTTATATATGTTGGATATTAATCCATTATCATATAGGTAATTAGCAAATATCTTCCCCTTTCCATGAGTTGCCTTTCTCTCTGTTGGTAATGTACTTTGATGTACTAATGTCTTAAATTTTAAGTCCAATCTATCTACTTTTTCTTTTTGCCTGTGCTTTTTGTGTCACATCCAAAATATCATTGCCAAATCCAATGTCATGAAACTCCCTCCAAAATTTTCTTCTAAGAGTATTTTTTTAAAGTTTTAGCTCTTACATATTGGTCCAACACAATTTGCTGGAAACACTGATTTTCCCCCATTGAATGATCTTGGTTCCTTGTCAAAAAATCATTTGACCATAAAGATGAGGGAATATTTTCTCCAAAGTAGAGAAATCAGCTGCTAATATTATTGAGTATGTGTCCTTGTATGTGACAATTATTATCTTACTGCTTTCAGGATTCTCTGTTTTTTGCTTCTTTACAGTTTTATTATAATGTCTGATTATAAGTGTCTTTAGGTTTATTCTATTTCTTCTACTTGGAGTTCTTTCATGTTCTTAGATCTGTAGATCCATGTATTTTTCAAATTTGGTAAATTTGGAGCCATTATTTTTTCAATTATTTCTCTGCCCTTTACTCTCTTCTCCTTCTACGATTCCTATAATGTGTCTTAATTTTATGCTCAATGATTTCCTATGTGTTCCTTAAATTTTGTTTACTTTTCTTCCTTTTTTACCCTCAAACTCAATAATTTTAAATGACCTATCTTCACATTTGTTAATTCTCTCATTTTCCTCTTTGATTCTGTTCTTAAATCCCTCTTGTGAATTTTTCAACCCAATTATAGTATTTTTCAGCTCCAGAATTTGTTAAGTACCTATTATAATTTGTGTCCTTGTTGAATACTTTCATTTTATTCATATTTTGTTTCTCTTATTTCTTTTAGTGTTTTGTTCTTGTTTTCCATTAGCTCTTTGAGTATTGTTAAGACAGCATTTTAAAGGCTTTGTTTAGTAATTCTAGTGCCTGTGTCTTCAGGGATGGGTTCTGGAAATATATTTTACTCTTTTGGGTCATGTTTTACTATTCTTTCTATGCTTTACAATCTTTTGTTGAAAATTTTGCATTTGATAAAACAGCTACCTATCCCAGTCTTTGCAGATTGGTGGAGAAGACCTTCACTAACTAGCAGGATGTGTTCCAAGTGCTAGGAGCAACCCGGAGTAAAACCTTAAAGTCGTCTCAGCTCTTTTCTGGTTATGAATATTACCTAGGAGTGTGTGTGTGTGTGGGTGTGTGTGGGAGGGAGTGTTGTTCAAATTACCCTGTATACATGCTTTTAAATGTCTTAATTTCCAAAACAGTCTTTCCCTGTTTTCCTCTATTTTTGTTCTCATACTCTGCCCATAACTTCTTGTCACAGGCATCCACAGGTCAGCAGTCCGCTTAGGGTTTTATACACCATAATGCCCATCACTGCTTTCTGCTCCTTTTGCCAGCCTGAGATCCAAACTGTGCCATCTTTCCCCACCTGAACTCTAGGTCACATAAAACAAAAACGGTTCCCTCAGACAGCCCACAGACAGGTTAGAACATTGCAGTATATTCTGCTATGCTCCTACTGGCTCAAGGGAAGAAACTAGGAGTTAGGCCACTTTCTCCCAAGCCTGTCACACTGCACAAAGGACAGAGTGGGGATAGGGCAAGAAAGAGTGCCCCAGAATTTCCAACCGCTTTGCATATGCTTTTCTTGATTTAGTGTTTGCTTGGTTCCTACAGAATTGTGATTAGTTTCCAGAGCTCCTACAAAGTTATTTTAGTTAGTCACTAGTTTTTGTTGTTGTTTCCATGGGGTGGGGGGAGGGACTAGAACTTCCTAATTCACTGTCTTGCTGACATCACTTCTGAAACTTTTAGTAAAGAACTAATACCAAACTTAACCTTTCAGAGACTAATAAAGGAGAGAAATGTTTCCAATTTGTTTTAGAAGGCTAGATTACCCTTGACAGTAAGCAAACTAGGAATACAAGGGAATATGCCTAACCTGATATATTGCAACTACAAAAAAACTAAATAAAACAAATGACATTACACAAATTTTATATTACTGAAAGATTTAACTCAGATTGCAAGAAAAGCAACAATTCCCACTATATATCTTTTGTCACCATTGTACTTGATATCCTGGTCACTATAATAGTATAAGAAAATAAAATAAAATTTTAAGTATCAAAAAGGGAAAATTACTTTTACTCTGAGACCAATTTTTTAATGTAGACAATCTAATAGAAACTCGTAGATATTTTTAAAATAAATAATGAATACAGCAAGACTGACAGTACATGTCAGTATATAGAAATAGAACAGACCCTTTAAACATTTAGGAAATAAAATTTATAAAACATTCCACTTACAACTGCTATTAAAATATAAAATATCTTGGAATAAATTAGAAATAGATTTAGAAGAAAAACTTGCAACTTGACCCCTAGTTTATACCACTTACAAAATATAAAATAATTCAGTTAGATTTAGATATGGGTAGTAAAAGTAAATCAATAAAACTTATTGATAGTAATATAGGAGAATGTATTCATGACCTTCACACAGACAATGATGCTTTAATGGGATAGAAAAAGTACTACTAAGGAAAGATTGACAAGTCAGAATACATTAGAATTATCAACTGCTGTAAATTAAAAGGCACCATTAAAATGGTGAAAATGCCAAACAGTGAGTGAGAAAATATTTTTTTAACCAACAAAGGTGTTATAACCAGAGTATACAAGAACTCCTGCAAGTCAATAAGACAAACAATAAAAATAGGACAAAGGCATACAGACATTTCACAAAGGATGATATCCAAATAGCCAATAAGCACACAAAAAGATGGTCAACTTCTTTTGTAATGAGATAAATACAAATTAAATTATCATTTGATAGCATAGCAGACCACCCAAACACCAATTATTGTCCAAGATGTGAGCAAAGCAAAATGTCAAACACTGCCCCTGAGACTAGAAATGGATACAACCAATTTTTTTACTTTTTCAATGATTTTTGTTTTTCAAATACAGTTGATTTACAAAGTTATGTTCATTTCTACTGTACATCAAAGTGACCCATATATGTACATATATATGTATATATATAATTTTTCTCATATTATCCTCTATCATGTTCTACCACAAGTGACAGGATATAGTTCCCTGTGCTGTACAGCAGGGTATCATTGCTTATATACTCCAAATGCAAGAGTTTGCATCTATTAACCCTAGACCCCTTGTCCATCCCACTCCCTCTCCCTCCTCCTCGGCAACCACAAGCCTGTTCAAGTCCATGAGTTTCTTTTCTGTGGAAAGGTTCATTTGTGCCACATATTAGATTCCAGCTTTCCAGCTATAAGTGATATCATATGGTATTTGTCTTTCTTTTTCTGACTTACTTCACTTAGTATGAGAATCTCTAGTTCTATCTATGTTGCTGCAAATGGCATTATTTTGTTCTTTTTTATGGCTGAGCAGTACTCCATTGTGTATATATATCACATCTTCATAATCCATTCATCTATCCATGGATATTTAGGTTGTTTCTATGTCTTGGCTATTGTAAACAGTGCTACAATGAACATATGGGTGCATGTATCTGCAACAAACAATCTAAAAATTTATATGGAACCACAAAAGACCCAGAATTGCCAAATCAATTCTGAGGAACAAAAATCAAGCAGGAGGCAAAACTCTCCAAGACTTCAGGTATAGTTACAAAGCTATAGTAATCAAGACAGTGTGGTACTGGTACCAAAACAGACTACAGACCAATGGAGCAAAATGGAGGACCCAGCAATAAACCTAGACACCTATGGTCAATTAATCTTTGACAAAGGAGGCAAGAATATTAAGTGGGAAAAAGACAGTCTTTTCAGCAAGTGGTGCTGGGAAAACTGGACAGCTGCATGGAAATCAATGAAACTGGAACACACCCTCACAACATGCACAAAAATAAACTCAAAATGGCTTAAAGACTAAGCATAAGACACAGCACCATAAAACTCCTAGAAGATAACACAGGCAAAACCTTCTCTGACATCAACTGTACAAATGTTTTCTTAGGTCACTCTCCCAAGGCAACAGAAATAAATGCAAAAATAAAGCAACGGGACTTAATCAAACTGACAAGCTTTTACACAACAAAGGAAAACATTAAAAAAAAAAGAAAAGACAACCTATGGAATGTGAGAAAATAGTTTCAAACAATGCAACCAACAAGGGCTTAATCTCTAAAATACACAAACAATTTATAATACAACTCTACAGCAAAAAAAACTAACCAATTGAAAAATGGGCCAAAGACCTGAATAGATATTTCCCTGAAGAAGATATACAGACGGTCAACAAGCACATGAAAAATACTAAATATCACTAATTATTATAGCAACGCAATTCAAAACTACTATGAGGTACCACTCACACCTGTCAGAATGGCCATCATTAACAAGTCAACAAATGACAAATGCTGGAGAGGGTGTGGTGAAAAGGGAACCCTCCTACACTGTTGATGGTAATGTAAATTGGTACAACCACTATGCAAAACAGTATGGAGGTACCTGTGAAAACTAAATATAGAATTACCATATGACTCAGCTATCCCACTCTTGGGCATATATCTAGAGAACATTTTCACTGAAAAAGATACAACCAGAGTTCCTACTGTGACTCAGTGGAAACAAATCCAAAAATATCCCCACGAGGATGCTGGTTTGATCCCTGGCCTTGCTCAGTGGGTCAAGGATCTGGTGTTATCATGAGCTGTGGTGTAGGGCTCAGACATGGCTCAGATCCTGCATTGCTGTGGCTGTGGTATAGGCTGGCAGCTGCAGCTCCAATTCAACCCCTAGCCTGGAAATTTCCGTATGCTACAAGTGGAGCACTAAAAAGTAAAAAAAAAAAATTAAATTTTAAAATAGAGAAGATACAACCAATTTTAAACTCAATTCGGTATTGTGTATTAAAATTGAATACAGTAGGAATTTCCCATGTGGCACAGTGGGAAAGGATCTGAAATTTCCATAGCTCTGTTGCAGCTCACAACTTCAGTGTGGGTTTGATCCCTGCTAGTTAGCTTCCACATGCTGTTGGTGTAGCCAACAAAACAAAACAAAACTGAACAGAAGAGTATATCATATAATATAGCTACTGTATTCTTGTGTATACACTCTAGAGAAGATAGGACAAAAACATGTACAAATTGTTTATGTCCAGGTATAGATCCTTCATTAGTAGTAAAGCTTATACAATTTAGTGGACTCTGATCAATAAATAAAATATAAAATTATTAAAGATTAAGTATAGAAATGAATATGTAATTAGAATGATCAAAGATATCACTGCAATTACAGTAGGTAGGCTTTGGGATTCAGGTCTCTATATTCTGTAATATCTTTAGCTATCTTACCAGTAA
The DNA here is from genome assembly GCA_004024745.2 of Catagonus wagneri. NCBI lineage: Eukaryota > Metazoa > Chordata > Mammalia > Artiodactyla > Tayassuidae > Catagonus > Catagonus wagneri. Next base: position 21,983,399 of record PVHT020000015.1, on the reverse strand, counting down.
TGCTTTTATAGAAAAAAAATTTCAGAATTCCCATCATGGAGCAGTGGAAACGATTCTGACTAGGAACCATGAGGTTGTGGGTTCAATCCCTGGCCTCACTCAGTGAGTTAAGGATCTGGCATTGCTGTGGTGTAGGTCACAGATTGACTCAGATCTAGCATTGCTGTGGCTGTGGCATAGGCCAGCAGCTGTAGCTCCAATTAGACCCCTAGCCTGGGAACCTCCATAGGCCATGGGTGCTGCCCCCCCCAAAAAAAGGCAAAAAAAAAAAGAAAAAAATTTCATAGGATCTAGATTCCCTTCTCCACATAGAATATTCTCCAAATTACAATAATCCATAGTCCTCACACATGCCTTGGAACTTAAGCTTCATTAACTTCTCAGTAAATCTGCCTATGATAGTCATAGCGATATTCAAAAAATCCAAAATTGGGGAAAAAAAACAACTATCCATTAATAGCAGAATTCATAAGTTATGACATACCCATACAATGGTGTACTATACAGCAATGAAAATGAACAAATCACTGCTACATACAATAGCATGAGTATAACTCACAGCCCTAATGTTGAGTGATAGAATCTAGACAAAATGAATATATGCCATATGATTTCATTTCTATACAGTTCAAAAACAGACAAAATTTATGTATGGCAAAAGAAATATGGATAGTGGTTTCCTCTGTGAAAGAAGAGGATGTGAATTGCCTGGTAGGTGGAGAAAAGGGGTTTTTTGAGATGTTCATAATGTTATATATATAGTTTTTGTTCTGGCTAGTGGTTATGCATATGTGCTCACTTTGTGACAGTCCATCAAGCCATAAACTTAGGATTTGTATACTTTTCTCTTTGTATATTACACTTTAATAAAAAATCTATTTAAAATAGCAGATGAAGCTAAGATATCATTAGCTTCTTAATGGGAGAACCGAACAGTCTTAAAGGAGTACCATCAAGCTATGAGAACCTCTACTTACAATATTGATATTCTTGCAAAGGAGACTGGAAGAATCCTGAGGAGTGGTCAGGATACCATATTGCCTAAAGCATCTAAGGGATTCTTGATAAATTTTTACACTTTTGTTGTCTTTCATGTAGGATTCCACTCAAAACTCTATTTGTATTTGAATGCTATACTGCCACACATTAAGATTCCACAGTCTTAACATCATCACGTTTTCTTGGTATGTTTTCTTGGGAAAAATAGACTTTTCTTTTTTATAACATTTGCAATCTGCTACAAGAACAGCATATTAGAGGAATCTCCTGTAGCCCAGATTTCAGAATAAGAAGGTACATGGAGTCAAGCCACAGATGACATACACTACCCTACATACAGCAAGAGCAAAAATAAACTTTTTGAAGAAAGAAATTTGAATTTGGGGATTTTTTTATTTTATATATTTTATGTAAAACAATTCATATTCCTTTTATATGTTTGTGTATATATACAAAATGTAGAGAGAGTTTCTATAAACAATGAATTGGTCTAAACCTTGGAATTTGGGGTTCCCATCATGGCTCGGTGGAAACAAATCTGACTAGTATCCATGAGGTCGCAGGTTCTATCTCTGGCCTCGCTCAGTGGGTTAAGGATCTGGCGTTGCTGTGAGCTGTGGTGTAGGTCACAGACTGAATGCAGATCTGGTATGGCTGTGATTGTGGTGTAGGCCAGTGGCTACAGCTCTGACTCAGCCCCTATCCTGGGAATGTCCATATGCCATTGGTACAGCCCTACAAAGAAAAAAAAAACTTGGAATTTAACTAATTTTGATAAGCTAATTTGAATGCACGGAAATTATTATTATCTCCCCAGGCTATAGAGGTTCCCTGAAGTCCTATATATCATGTGTCACACAAGTAAGTATTGATGAAAGGAATTAATATTTCAAGCTAGTAAAAACAAATAAGAAGCAATTTTTAAAGTCTATATTTTAGTTTAAAATATTATATATTCAGTCTGATATAAAATTGTACATTTGCTACTAACAATATAATTAAGCTGTTCCTTCTTCAGCCTAAAATATGGAGTCAATCATTTCATTTCCTTGCATGAAGACATGACTTTGAATGAACAAAAATAAAGTGTAAGAGATTATTACTGATCTTCACAGCATCTTTAATCACAAAGTAATCTATAAAGAATTCACTGGCCTTAATTTAAATTTAATTAATTATATTATTACAATGAAATGTATTTTAAAAGCATTTGAATTACTATATGATAGTCATATCATGGCTTACTCTAAAGGATTTTTTAAAAAAATAATTAAAAATAATCATTTTATCAGCCATTGTTTCAAAGTATATGAATATCTAATGAAAAAGGTAAAAATTAAATATTATTACCTAGCTCTTTTCAGCTTTCCTGTTGGTTTTCTGTGTTGATGACTAATCATAGCCCTGTGGGAAATGCATTATTAAAAATAAAAAATAAAAAAAAATTTCACTCCATTAGCTCAATTCTCCCAGCTTCCTAAGCAGGTCAAGAGAGTAGACTTATTTTACCCTAGGGATAAATACTTTATATAGATTTGTGTGGTGAAATGCTGTCTCATTCTTACATTTCTTAAGAAAATAGTACTCTAAACTTAAAATCTATCAGTTCTCTGTGGATCACTTATAATATTTCTTGGGTTGTGGGCTCTACAAGAACTAGTGTAGATATTTATAATTGAGTCCTTTACTGGGGACCATTTTGATACAGAACTTGACATATTCTGAGAATAATCGGTCACATCCTTTTGAATCATTTTCTTAAAGAGTCATACTTTTTGAGGGAACCAGTTTTCCCAGTCTAGACCATTAATAAATGGTTCGGCATCCCTTATACAACCCTGCCAAATGGGCACTCTACCTCTGCATGGAGATGTTAACTCATTCCATAACCGAAAACCTTTAATTATTCCTTTAGGTTGATCTGAAACCTGCCTTCATGTAGTTTTTTCCCCCACTAAGCCTGATTATAGCCACTGCAAAAAGCAGAATAATTGTAATTCCTCTTACACATTATTTCCTTCTAAATACGTAAAGAACTCCCCAGTTTCTTTATTCTTAATATACTATGGCTTTAAAACCATTCTCAATCTTCATTGTTTCTGAACACATAATTGGTTTGCCTTCTCTTCAAAAACAGATCATAGCAATGAAGAGAGTTTTCCGCGTGTGATCTGACTAAGACAGAGTAGAATCAGTATGTGATATTGTCCATTCTAAAGTTTTTATTCTATGGATTAAGTTTTATGCCACGTTAGATTTTCTGACCACCTGTGCTCCCCTGCTGATGCATCCTGAAGTTACGCTCCATTAAAATTAGTAAATCTGGATTTTTTTCAGGGTTGCATGCAATTCCGCTTTTTTTTTTAAAGTTCTATATTGGTAAAGTTGCTTTTTGTTCTAAGACTCCAAGCACAAAATTTTTGTTTTTTCACTGGGAAACATCAAACTCTAAGGCTCCTAGTTCCTCAATTTAATATATTAGTTTTCCCAGTATTCCCTAGCTTTGATCTCCCATTTTATTCAGCAACTACTGATAGTATTATCTAACCCACTGATAAAATAACGCTATATAACAAAATTCCTCTGTGCTCCAGATAATAGTTCTGGCCTGAAAAAATAACCATTAGGTTACTAGTCAGAAAAAAATTTCATTTGAACTTTGTTTAAATCCAGGTCAATAAATAGGGATATCATTTTGTTCTTATCTTCGAAATGATAATAGTATTACCTAGCCTACCTTTCCATGAGATTTTTTTAGAAGAAAAAGTGGCATTGTTTAAGAAAAGGCTTTAAAGAGAGCTAAATGTTACATATAAATATGTGAGGCATTGTTATTATAGCTATTTTTTAACCTACAAAAAGTCATATTGATTGATTTTTCAATGAAGTGACCAGCTGTTTGGCATTATGTAGGGAGATAGTTTATGACAACTTTATACCACATAACACTGTTTATAAAAATTTATATGCCCATCTAAATGAGAGCCTATCAGACCCAATAACCTAAGTATTGGAGTAGTGAAATAGGATGACAAGAATGACTAATTCTTGCAAAGCAAAAGCACTATGTTGACAAGGTAAAGGGAAATTTGCATATTACACTTTGTTCATATTTCTAATTTTGAGACTTCTTATACCTATTCTAAAAACTTTCCTTCATATTTTATTTTATTATTTTTTTTCATCTTTTTAGGGTCGCACCCATGGCATATGGAGGTACCCAGGCTAGGGGTCCAAATGGAGCTGTAGCCACTGGCCTACACCACAGCCATGGCAATGCCAGATCTTTAACCCACTGAAAGAGGCCAAGGATTGAACCTACAACCTCAAGGTTCCTAGTCAGACTCGCTTCCTATGCGCCATGACGGGAACTCCACTTTTTTTTCATTCATAATTTAAAAGCATGAGATGTCATCAATTATTCTAGCTTGTGATGTGATATTTATTCTAACTACATTTTTAAAGAATCGTAAATATTTTAGATTCTTAATTTTAACCCTTTCTTAGTTTCTGTTTGTACACTCAGTATCACATAAATTAATTGCACATATAAGAAGCAGAAAAAGATCAAAATATTAAAAGCACTGAGGCAATACTTTTCCAAGTTGAGAATGTTTTAAAATGTGAGGGTGTCATATAGTGCCATAAATTATGTGAGTGTGTGGTGCATGTATGTATGTATCTATGTGGATTTACACTTAAGAAGTGATTGTGCCAATGGTTATTTACAAGGAAAGTAGTTCTTTCTCCATACAAACAGTGCAGAATCATTCAAGGATGAACTGCAGAAAGCAGATAAGCTATGGCTATGTGTGGCATTTAGCAGGGATACTGGCTACATGAAATGAGAGGTGAGCAAAACACATAGGGATAAGGGAAGCTCAGTAAGAGCACAGCAAGCACAGCACAAGAGAGAGGCACTTACAGACTTAGAATAGACAAAAGGAGCAGGTGGCTATGGTGAGAGAAAAACACCAGTTTTTTACTGCTGTCTATTAGAAGGAAAAACTACACAGGAATTCATGGCAGTACAAGAGAGGGGGAAAAGGGGGAAACACTTTTATAAAGACTTACAGAATAAGCTAATAACATAATACATTGTTATATAATAGGTGTGATAGCAGAATATAATTGATTAAATTTCAGGGGAGTCTCTAAAAGCCCCTGTAACACATGTAAAAAACATATATAAAGTACATTAAAAAAATAGGGCAAAGGGTTGGAAGACGAGAAAAGACTAGAACTGCGGTCTTTACCTAGTCATCCTCCTCTAAAGAACTGATTCCCAGAGTGATCTAAGAAAACTCCTACATGAATATTCAAAATGAGTTAAAATAGTAATCTTACCCAATTACTAAATATGTTTATAATTTTTCCAGGGAATGATTAAAATATTCTCCATTCCCTTTTAGTTTGACATTTAAATTTAAAAGTTCTAATTGGACATTGTGTAGAATGAAGATACCTAAATTTATTTTGAACTTATAGACCATCTGGACACTAAACAGACTGTCACTGAAACACCTGTATTTCAGCAGACTCAGAGGAGATAAGGACGGTTTACATATATATCTCATTATTAGAGTATGATTATAGATCATAAATTTAAGAACATTTGGGGAGTTCCAACTGTGGCAACAAACCAACTAGCATCCATGAGGATGCAGATTTGACCCCTGGTGTCACTCAGTGGGTTAAGAATCCACCATTGCCATGAGCTCTGGTGTAGTTTGCTGACGTGGCTCAGATCTGGTGTTGCTGTGGCTGTGGTACAGGCCGGCAGCTCTGATTCAAACCCTAGTCTGGGAACTTCCTTATGCTGTGAGTGCAGTCCTAAAAAAAGATAAATACATAGATAAATAACTAAATTAATTAAAAGTATTTTCTCTTCTGCCATACAATTAAATTACAGTAATCATCAGGAATCCATGTGTAGTCTGAACCTCTTCTCAAGCCACTTCCCTCCTGGGTTCTGTCTGGAACACTGGACTAACATTGTCAATGATAACATGTTTTCATTGGATGTCCCAGTGTCCCAATGACACTTAAATCTCAAACGTATAAACAATTTCACCAAATTCCTCCATGTCTCTGCTAAAGTGTTCCTTTGTGTGTGTTCTGTATTTTACTCAAAAACCTCATGACTCACCCCATTTCCCAAGCTCTAAACTTGTGTCATTTTTAACTTTTCTCATTGCTTTAACAAACAGTAAATAGGTCACCCTTTTGCAGATGTTATCTTCTAAATATCTCTCAGATTTGTTCCTTCCTCTTATACATAGTGTTATCTTCATACTTTTGGCCTTCAATATTATTTGCTATTTTATAAATTCTTTATTGTAATCCTTACTTTCATACTCTTTCTTTCTAATACATTTTCTTTTTTCTCCATTATAAATGGTTTACAGATTTCTGTCAATTTTCCAACTGCACAGCGTGGTGACCTCATTATACATACATATATGGATTCATCACAAGTGATTAAACATAGTAGTTTCCAGTGCTATTCAGCAGGATCTCCTTGCTTTTCCATCCCAAAGGCAATAGTCTACAACTGTTAACCAAAGACTCTCATACAGTCCCACTCCCTCTACCACCCTCTTGGCAACCACAAGTCTGTTCTCCAAGTCCGTGATTTTCTTTTCTATAGAAAGGTTCATTTGTGCAGTATATTAGATTCCAGATATAAGTGATATCATGCGGTATTTGTCTTTCTCCTTCTGACTAACTTCACTCAGTATGAGTGTTTCTAATTCCATCCATGTTGCTGCAAATGGCATTATTTTATTCTTTTTTATGGCTTAGTATTATTCCATCATCTATATATACCACATATTCCTAATCCAATCATCAGTTGATGGACATTTGGGTTGTTTCCATGTCTTGGGAATCATAAATAGTGCTGCAATGAACATGCACGTGCAAGTGTATTATTCAAGGAAAGTTTTGTCTGGATATATGCCCAAGAGTGGGATTGCTGGTTCATATGGTAGTTCTATGTATAGTTTTCTAAGGTACATCCATACTGTTTTCCATAGTGGCTGTACCAGCTTACATTCCCACCAAAAGTGTAGGAGGTTCCCTTTTCTCTACATGCGCTCCAGCATTTGTTGTTTGTGGACTTATTAATGATGGCCGTTCTGACTGGTGTGAGGTGGTATCTCATGGTAGTTTTGATTTACATTTCTCTAATCATCAGTGATGCTGAGCATTTTTTCACGTGCTTGTTGGCCATCTGCATATCTTCTTTGGAGAAATGTCTATTAAGTTCCTTTGCCCATTTTTCAATTGGGTTGTTGGCTATTTTGCTGTTGAGTTATATAAGTTGTTTGTATATTTTAGAGATTAAGCCCTTGTCAATAGCATCATTTGACACTATTTTCTCACATTCTGTAAGTTGTCTTTTACTTTTCTTTTTGGTTTCCTTTGCTGTGCAAAAGCTTGTCAGTTTCATTAGGTCCCATTGGTTTATCTTTGCTTTTATTTCTGTTGCTTTGGGAGACTGATCTGAGAAAATATTTGTAGGGTTGATGTCAGAGAATGTTTTACCAATGTTTTCTTCCAGGAGTTTAATGGTGTCTTGTTTTATATTTAAGTCTTTAAGCCATTTTGAGTTTATTTTTTTGCATGGTGTGAGAGTGTGGTGTAGTTTCTTTGATTTGCATGCAGCTTTCCAGGTTTCCCAGCAAAGCTTATTGAAAAGACTGTCTTTCTCCCATTTTATGTTCAAGGATGGTTCAACATACGCAAATCAATCAACGTCATACACCACATTAACAAAAGAAAAGTCAAGAACCACATGATCATCTCAATAGATGCAGAAAAAGCATTTGACAAAGTCCAACATCCATTCTTGATCAAAACTCTTACCGAAGTGGGAAAACAGAGAACATTCCTTAACATAATAAAAGCCACTTACAATAAACCCACAGCAAACATAATACTCAATGGAGAAAAGCTGAAAGCCTTCCCGCTAAGATCTGGAACAAGACAAGAATGCCCACTCTCACCACTGTTATTCAACATAGTATTGGAAGTCCTAGCTACAGCAGACAAACAGAAGAAATAAAAGGTATCCAAATAGGAAGAGAAGAGGTAAAACTGTCACTATAAGCAGATGACATGATACTATATATAGAAAACCCCAAGGACTCAACCCCAAAATTACTTATCTGATCAACAAATTCAGCAAAGTAGCAGGATATAAGGTTAACCTTCAGAAATCAATTGCATTTCTGTATAATAACAATGAAATATTAGAAAAAGAATACCAAAATACTTTACCTTTTAAAATTGCACCCCAAAAAATCAAATACCTGGGAATAAACCTAACCAAGGAGGTGAAAGACTTATATTCAGAGAACTAGAAAACATTACTCACGGAGATCAAAGAAGATACAAAGAAATAGAAAGATTCCATGCTCATGGGCTGGAAAAATTAATAGTGTAAAAATGGCCATACTACCCAAAGCAATCTACAAATTCAATGCAATTCCTATCAAATTACCCATGACATTCTTCACAGAACTAGAACAAACAATCCAAAAATTTATGTGGAACAACAAAAGACCCAGAATTGCCAAAGCAATCCTGAGGAACAAAAACCAAGCAGGAGGCATAACTCTCCCAGACTTCAGGCAATATTATAGGGTCACAGTAATCAAGACAGTGTGGTACTGGTACTGAAAGAGATATACGGAGCAATGGAACAGAATAGAAATCCCAGAAATAAACCCAGATGCCTACGGTCAATTTATCTTTCTAACACATTTTCTATAGTACTGCCAGTGATCTATCTAAAATGTGATTGTACACATTCCCTTGTATGAAGTAGTGTAATGAAGCCAGACTCTCTAACATGATATACAAAGGTCTCTTCAGTTTAACTGAAAATCTTTCAAGCTTTGTCTCCTGTAATTTTTCTACAGGAATCCCATGCCCTTCAAATATTAAATAACTCAATTCTCATACCTCTGGAATATATAAAATTACTGCTAGAATGGGCAATAATTTATTTATAAATTTCATGTGTAAAGGTACTGCAAATAATAAATACGCATTTGTAAACTTTTGGTATACATAAATTTACAAATCCATTTTGAGAAGAATATTCAGGCTCCTCTCTATGTGCTGTATGGTAGGACTGTTCAACCTTTTTTCTCATAGATATTTCACATATATCAAAGATATTTTTTATATGGATCCCATTGATTCATAGCTTATAGGTTCCATGAATCTTTTGAGTTTGGGTTCCTAACCATAGCAGAACTTTTAGGTGCCTAAAAATGGGTGGCAGGAACAGAGACAATGAAATCTCTCTCCACCAATAAAAACTGAATGATTTAGCTGTCCGTAGGTGCACCTTTCTGAACACATTTTGTTTTACCAGTGAGAACCCGTAACATGTTGTTCTTAAAAGGGAGGCATTAGCTATGGTGTATGTGAAAATGATTAGATTCAAGTTGGCTATCTTTCCAATTTAAAGTGAGGATTCTATTCACCGTACATGCACCTCACATGACCTAATGAGATAAAAAGCTGGAAATACAAAGTGAAGATTTACCAAATTTATCTTGATTAATTTTCATACAATTATCAATAATTATATTTCATTAAAAAAGGAAATTTGGGGCAAGTGCTGAATGTACCACATGCTAGAACTGTGGACTTATACCAAGACTAATACATATACGTCATTGTTTTGTGTATTACGAAAGATAGAAAATAAATGTAAAATGAGATCTTTACCTGCAAAAAATTGTCTCATTAGACAATTTAAATATATTAATGGGACAGAGATTGAATATAAGAAAAATATAAAATAAGTGGATTTAATTAAGTAGATTGTAAAATGAAGGGATTACACTAGTTCAGTTGAGAGGCTGGATTATTTAGAGATTTATGTAAGAGCTAGAACGTGAATTAAGAGGAAAGTAAGGCCTATTGTAGTTGAAAGCAACGAGAAAATAGCAACTCAGGTTATCCAGAATCATTATTATTATACGGCACCAATTTCTGTACTAAGGAACAACCTAAGCACATAATGATGAATAAAATGGCATTACTATAATTTGACACTTAGCCTTGCCTTATAGATCAAATAGCATTGGGATTTCTGTCATGAACATGTATGTCAGCCTGCAATGATCTCACTTTACTCTGCACCTCAGTTCCTAAATCTGGCTTCGAGATTCTACTCTTATGTGAACACTAGCCCAACCACAAGAGTCATCTCTGGTTTCCCAGAAGGAAATCAATAAACCACTCAGGGAGTCTAGCAGTGTACTAGGGCACACTGTGAGTTCTTCACCGACTGATTTCCTGTCTCCTTATATCACACATTAGTTAATGTCTAGACTTCATAAATGGAGCTGACAGGACATTTTTCAACTAGTATCCAAGTTAATCTTTCAAGAAGCATACCACAAACACATATATACCTTGCCAAGGGAAAGACACCAAAACCACCTGAGACATGATCTGAGTTAACATGATAGAAGAGCACCTCAGAAATTTTTATTGTTATTATTCTATTAAATTGATGGGGCACTAAGAACAAAGGCAATGAAAGAAAAAATAAACAAGTGGTACAATATCAAAGCAAAAGGTTCACAGCAAAAGAAATCATCAATACAATGAAAAGGCAGTCTACCGAATGGGAGAAAATACTCACAAATCACATATCTGATAAGGCTAATCACATACTGATTAAGCAATATCCAAAATATATAACTCACATAACTCAATAACAAAAAACTCAAACAATATGATTAAAATTTGGGCAAAGGGTCTTAATAGGTATGTTTCCAAAGAAGATACATATGGCCAACAGATACATGACGAGGTCATCAACATCACTAATCATCAGGGAAATACAAATCAAAATGAAAATGAGATATCACCTTATACCTGTCAGAATGGTTTTTGTCAAAAAGACAAACAAATGAAAAATGTTGGTGAGAATGTGGAGAAAAAGGAACCCTTGTTGCATAGTTAGTGGGAAAGTAAATAGTTGCAGCCACTATGGAAAATAGTATGGAGTTTCCCGAAAAAGTTGTAAACAGGATACCATATAATATACCAATTCTGCTTCTGCATATTTCTCTGAAGAAAAAAGCCCCACCAATTCAAAAAGATATATGCACCCACATGTTTATTTGTTTATTGCAACATTACTTACAACAGCCTGGATACGAAACAACCTAAATGTCTATCAATGGATGAATGGATAAAGAAGATGTGATGAGATGTGACTGGGGGTGGTGGTGGAATATTACTCAGTGATAAAAAAGAAGGATATTTGCTATTTGTGACAACATAGATGGACCTTAAGTGTATTATACTAAGTGAAATAAATCAGGCAGAGAAAGACAAATACTGTATGATCTCACTTATATATGGGATCTAAAATAAAAATTTTAAAATGAGCTCATAGAAACAGAAAACAGATTTGTGGTTGCCAGAGGTACTGGGTGTATGGAGTGGGTAAAATGGGTAAAGGGGGTCAAAGTGTACAAACCTCTAGTTACAACATTAATAAACCATGGAGATGTAAGGAAGAGCATTAGAAGCATTTCCATGATACCATACTGCATATTTGAAGATTTCTAAGAGAAAAGATCTTATAAATTCTCATTCTAAATATTTTTGTATGTATGCTGATAGATGTTAGATTTATTGTGATCATATTGCAATATATACAAATATCAAATAATTATGTTGTATCCCTGAAATTAACATATCAATTAAACCGTAATTTTTAAAAAGAGGAAAAATAGAGAAAACACTTGACAAAGTTTAGCAGCAGCATCTATATTAAAACTCCTCTTGATTCTTCTTATCAGATTTTATTAAGTGGCTCCATCAACAAAACATCAGATAAATCTTTTAGATATAGTGATTTATATAAAATTGAACTCCAAATTAGTGATAGCTTGCCTGTGTCTTGACCTAATTACCACTCAGAAATATCTTCTGGTACCAGTTGAAGACAAGAATTTTCCATCAATAATGTACACTGTAGGTTTTGAATACCCAGAGTTACTTTTTTTTTTTTTTTGTCGTTTTAGGGTCTGCACCCATGGCACATGGAGGTTCCCAGGTTAGGGGTCTAATCAGAGCTACAGCTGCCGACCTAGGCCACAGCCACAGCAACGTGGGATCTGAGCCACATCTGCAACTTACACCATAGTTCACAGCAACGCCAGTTCTTAACCTACTGAGCGAGGCCAGGGATCAAACCCGCAACCTCATGGTTCCTAGTCGGATTTGTTTCTGCTGAGACACGACAGGAACTCCTACCCAGAGTTACTTTTTGTAATTGTTTTTATATTTTAAAATATGTTTTTAATTTCTCTGTCAGCTTTCTACTATATGGATTTCTGCAGCTGTTTTTCTTGGATTCACTAGTCAGATTTCTCTTGGGGCTCAATCATGAATTTCTAAAGATTCATCTTGCATTTGAAGAAACAAGGTAGCTGCATTCCAGGGGAAAGTATTCTGAGTAATAAAAAGTTTATGAAAGAACAAAGAAAATGAATATTTTATATGGAAAGGAATATTTTACAGAAAAAGAGCACTGGAACGCTAACATCTGTACAACAGAATCTTCTTTTGCATTTTCTTAAATAAACACTTCAGCTCAACATTTTCAAATCATAGAGTGCAGAACTTTTAGTTCTTTCATTTGTTGTGCTGTGGTGACAGCCTTCAAGGAATTGAAAATTATCTGAATTGTGAATTCAAAGTGTGGGGAAAAGTCACTTAACACAGTCTCCTGGTGTCTTCAATAAGATCTATGTGCGTGATTTTTTTTTCTGAGAGTGATTAAAAAGAAGTGTGACAGCATATTCTTAAAATGGAAAGCCTTTAAGAGCTGTCCAGTTGAAAGGCCAAAAAGCCCTTTTATTTTCAAAGCGAAAATAATTATTAAAACAAAACAGCATATCTGATAAATTACAAAAAGCATGAATAACAATTAAACACTGTTTAGTACCTGCTGATTTACCCAGGCCACCCAGAAATTGCATTTGGGTTTCACAGGGCACGCACACAGGTATCCCTCAAAAAAATTCACCTAGTCCCTTCTTGAACTTGAAAATGAGTGCAAATCATATAACAAAGGAATGTTTTGCTGCTCACACTGCAGCTCAGAAATTAGCAAAGTCTGAATGACAAGCTAATATAACATGAGACATGCTTTAGTAAAATGGACTTCTAGCATGGATTTAGTCAAAATTTCAGTTAAGCCCCTGTATTTATGGGATATAGGGATCAATAAAAAGAAAATGTCACACTACTTGGAGAACAGACTTGTGGTTGCCAAGGGGGAGAGGGAGGGAGTGGGATGGACTGGCAGCTTAGGTTTAATAGATGCAAACTCTTGCATTTGCAGGAGATAAGCAATGAGATCCTGCTATAAAGCACAGGGAACTATATCTAGTCACTTGTGATGGAACATGATGAAGGATAATGTGAGAAAAAGAATATATATGTGTGTGTGTGTGTTTGTGTGTGTGTGTGTGTGTTTGTGACTGGGTTACTTTGCCACACAGTAAAAACTTGACAGAACACTGTAAACCAACTATAATGGAAAAAATAAAAATAACATGCTGAAAAAAATTAAAAATAAAAGAAAATGTCACACTTTTAATGAAAAACTTCCTAAGTTCAAATTTTCCAAATGATTTTTGTGTACATGTAATATAACAGAAGACATGCTCACACAAGAGTCTAGCAGTGACCAAGGGAGGTTGTCATACCTAATCCCTCTCTTCTTTCTGGCCAGGGTTCCAAAATTTCCTAATAACTAGTAAGTGCAGTGCCTCACATATATAAATTTGTTTAATTCATATGTAGCTACATACCCTAGCAATATACTATGTGCTTAACACATAGAATATACCCAATAAAAATATGTTCTGACCATCTGGATTCATCTCTAACCTTTCTGACTTTGCCTTGGCAACCCAAAATCCTGATCAAACTGTGAACTACTTCAGGTCAGGGACTGGGTCCTAGCCATCTTTGAATATCCACTGCTTTACATAGCATCTGACATGACAAGTGATCAAGGAATGGATAGATGGAAGGATGGATACGTTATCTTTGATTCTGATTTGCATATATTTGAACCCTGATTTAGTAAACTGATTTAAAAATTCTAATTATTCCTTTAATTAAATGGTTTGGTTTGAGATTGCTTTTTCTTTTCTATGGCCACAGCTGCAGCAGATGGTAGTTTCCAGGCCATGGGTTGAATCAGAGCTTTAGCTGCAGGCTATGCCACAGCCACCACAACACTGGATCCAAGCTGCATCTGTGAACTGCACTGCAGCTTGTGGCAATGCCAGATCCTAACCCACTGAGGATGGCCAGGGATTGAACGTGCGTCCTCACAGAAACATTGGGTCCTTAGCCTACTGAGCCACAATGGGAACTCCAGGCTTGAGATGCTTAATCCCTATTTCTTTCAAAGATCTAATTAGCATAGCTGTAATGACTCTAATATGGGCCAAAGTCACTTTTCTTAAAATTAGTAAACCAAAGAAGAGAACAAAATAAGTTTAAAAAAGAGAGATATAATTGTACTAAGTATAGCAATGTGGTTATTCCATTTCCAAATTAAAACAATTTTAGAAATCAACTAACATAGACATGATTATTAATGCATTAGATTTTTTCAATAGGCAGCGAAGAATTTTAAAAATTGGTAAAAAAATAGACTTTTAGTTCATAAAATTTGCTAGATTAGATAAAGGATAATTCAATCTAACTAAAATAACTATTAGACCAAAGTCATTCAGATCAATTATAAGGAGAGAGTACAGTAATTATCAAGGTATGTTTTCCTGATCAGAAAAAAATAATAACAGTCACATTTCTCTGTTTAAAATTATATAACTGGAAATTTTCTTTACATAAATTTACATAGTTAAATACTAATATGACCATAAATACAACACATACTGCATTTTTATAGTAGCATTTTGATAAAACACTGGAAGGTAGAGCAAGAACATTGCAATTTGCAAAAAGAAAGATACAAAACAAAAGACAAGTTATAGAGAAAGTGGCAAGCATAGGGTGGGCCATTTGGCAACTTCTTCCACTCACAGAACACATCCTCAACCCAAGTCACCAGCAAGGACATCTAAAAAAATGTTTCTCAGTAAACATCATACTCAATGGTGAAAAACTAAAAGACTTCCCACAAAAATTTGGAATGAGACAAGGATGCACACTCTCACCACTTCTGTTCAAGATAGTATTGAAGTCCTAGCTATAGGAATCAGACAAGAAAAAGAAATAAAAGCTATCCAAACTGGAAGGGAAGATGTAAAATTGTCATTATATGCAGATGACATGATACTATATATAGAAAACCCTAAAGACTCCATAAAAAACTATTAGAATAATAAATGAATTCAGCAAGGTAGTGGGATAGAAGATTAATACACAGTAATCTGTTGTATTTCTTTATACTAACAATGAAATATCAGAAGGGAAAGTTAAAAAAAAATCTCACTTAAAATCATGTCAAAAATATAAAATACCTAGGAATAAAACCTAACCAAGGAGGTGAAAGACTTACATGCTGAGAACTATAAAACTTTGATAAAAGAAACTGGAGATTATTCAAAGAAATGGAAAGATATCCCATGGTCTTAGATTAGAAGAAATAATGCTGTTAAAATGGGTATACCACGCAAAGCAATTTACAGATTTATTGTGATCCTTATCAAATTACTCATGACATTTTTCACAGAACTAGAACAAACAATCCTAAAGTTTATATGGAACCACAGAAGATCCAGAATTGCCAAAGCAATCCTGAAGACAAAGACCAAAGCAGGAGGCATAACCTTCCCAGATATGAGATAATACTACAAAGCTACAGTAATCAAAATAATGTGGTACTGGCACACAAACAGACATATAGATCAATTGAGCAGAATAGGGAACCCAGAAATCAGCCCATATGCTTAAAGTCAATTGACCTTTGACAAAAAGGGTAAGAATGTACAATGGAGAAAAGACAGTCTCTTCAGCAAGTGAAAAAGCTGGACAACTGCATGTAAATCAATATACAGAAATAAATGCAAAATTGTCTAAAGACTTAAATATAAGACATGACACCATGAAAGTCCTAGAAGAGAACATGGGGAGAACATTCTCTGACAAAAATCCTGGCAATATTTCTTAGATCAGTTTCCCAAGGCAAAATAAATAAAAGCACAAATACAAAGCAGGACCTAATCAAACTTAAAAGCTTTTTTGCATAGCAAAGGAAATCATCAACCAAACAAAAAGACAACCTACAGAAAGGGAGAAAATATTTGCAAACAATGACATTGACAAGCGGATAAGGGGTTAATTTCCAAAATATACAAACAGTTCATGCAACTCAACATCAAAAAAAAATCCAATCAAAAAATGGGCAAAAG
>PVHT020000015.1:21939211-21965954 GCA_004024745.2 Catagonus wagneri | reverse complement strand
GCAGGACCTAATCAAACTTAAAAGCTTTTTTGCATAGCAAAGGAAATCATCAACCAAACAAAAAGACAACCTACAGAAAGGGAGAAAATATTTGCAAACAATGACATTGACAAGCGGATAAGGGGTTAATTTCCAAAATATACAAACAGTTCATGCAACTCAACATCAAAAAAAAATCCAATCAAAAAATGGGCAAAAGACCAAAATAGACATTTTTCCAAATAAAACATACAGATGGCCAGCAGGCACATTAAAAGATTTTCAGTGCTGTTAATTTTTAGACAAATGAAAGTCAAAACCACAATGATATATCACCTGACACTGATCAGAATGGCTACCATCAAAATGCCTACAAATAATGCCGGAGAGTATGTGGAGAAGAAGGAACACTCTGACACTGTTGGTGGGAATATAAATTGGTGCAGTCACTATGGAAAACAGTATGAATTTATTTAAAAAACTAAAAATAGAGCTACCATATGATCTAGACATTCCACTCCTGGGCATATGTCCAGAAAAGATGAAAACTATCTTTGGAAAATATACATGTAGCTCAATGTTCACAGCAGCACTATGAAATGTTGCTAGGACATAGAGGCAATCTATGTGTCCATCAACAGATTGATAACAATTCAGTATATATACTCAGTAGAATATTACTCATCATGACAAAGAAGAAAATATTATCATTTATAGCAGCATGGATGGACCTAGAGAATATCACGCTAAGAAAGTCATTCAGACAAAGATAAATACTGCGTAATGAAACTTATATGTGGAATCTAAAAATAAAAAACAATACAAATGAATCTATTTACAACACAGAAACAGATTCACAGACATACAAAACAAACTTATGGCTGGCTACCAAATGGGAAGAAGGAGAGGTATAAATCAGGAGTTTCAGATTAACATATACATACTACTATGTATGAAATAAATAAGCAACAGAGATTTACTGTATAACCCAGGAAAGAATATTCAATATACTGTAATAACCTATAGTGGAAAATAATCCTTATCTCTTTTATTTGTGTCCATAGTCTATTAGTCATCAAGTTCTATTCATTTTACCTACTTTGTATGTCCCAAGTCCATTTGCTTCTCAGCATCTCCACTGACATCACCCTTGATCACCTTGTCCAAGCCAATACTATCTCTTGTCAAAACTATTGCAATGGCCTCCAAAACAATCTACTGCTCTCTGCTCCGCCCCCTTTCTCCACACTTCTGAAAGGTAGACCTTTTAAAAACAGAAAACATGTCTTTCATGCCTCAACCCTATCCCAGACCTTGCCATATTTAAAACCATTCAATGATTTTTCATTGCTCTAACATAATTTTAAACTTTATTAGTATAGCCTCCAGGCAATTCTTGGGCTTCTTTGTGCCTACATTTGCAGTATTATCTTTGCACCAAGCTCCTCTACATTTTCTCTGTTCCAACCACAGTAACTTCAGATGTATTTATGTATGCATTTTCTATGCTTTTATCCTTACAATAAGAACTTTGTGAATACTCACTAAATCACTATTCTGTAGCATCTTCCCCACTATTTTTAAGTTAATATCTTAGTATCTTTTGATCTCAAATATCATTTCCTCAGATAAGCTCTATCTGACCACTCAGACCACACCAGTCACCTAAATGTTCTATTCTCATAGCACACATAAATTTTCTTCATAGTTCCTATCAGAGATTTGAATTTACATCTCCACAAGTGTGATAATTTGATTACTCTATATCACTATATTGCAAGTTTCATAAAAGCAAAAGCTGTATCAATTTTGCTTGCCATTGTATCCCCATGTTATAGCACATTGCCTAGCACATAGCTGATGACATAGTGATGAAAACCACTAAATGCTTTATGGGACCATGGACAAGTCACTTAACTTCTCCGTGCTGCAGCTCCTTCATCTGTAGAAGGTAGGTATGGGAAATGACTAGTAAAATTAACTACTAATACATTAAAATATGCAAAGTGTTTATGGAGATGGTGTGATTAAATCCATAATAGTTAGGATCAGTGTGATCCTTTTATGATGGTGCTATCAGAAGAGAAGTTACTGCCTTGTGGTCAAGAGAAGGAACTTGCAGTTTCTGATCGGTTACTCTGTGTGTGCTCTGTGCTTGGCACTTTGTATGCATTATCTTAGTGAATTTTCATAATTTGAAGTTTTCAGTGCCAATATACTTAGGACCCATAAAGATAGTAATATGTTTCTCTCTCTTTCTTTCTGCCTCTCTCTCTCAATATAATCTTAGAGAGAAGTGCACTCTAAAATACCACCAAACACTATACTATGTTCTAGTGATTTTAACTTTATAGTAGTTCTTTCTGCATACAGCTCATATTAGCAGAGATAATTATGGACCATTGTCAATGTATCAATTTCAGGGCTAAATTTAACTTCTGTGTAGCTCTTCCTTTTGCAGTGATTTTAATTAATGAATTAAGTCCTAAAAATGTTTTAAGATCAGCTAATTCTCTCCTCACTTTACAGATGAAGGAGCAGAAACAATGAGATCTCAATGTTATAGCTAAGTCACAAACACTTCATTACGATACACCTTGGGTATATCAACTTTTCTAAGTCCTTCAAGGACATCATCGGTCAGCTTAGTCATTCAATGTTATGATTTCTGTTATCTCAGAAAGCAGATGTAGTAGCAACATGGATAAAGAAACTCAAGTTCAGACACTGTAGTAAGGTTGTAGGACTTCTCTTGGAAGTAGTTCTTGGTAGCTGTAACACTGTGGTAAAACCATCTAGCATGGCTTATATAAAGGAATGCACATTCATGTTTCCTCCATGATTTAACAGCATTCACAAAAAAAAAACTTATTTCATTAGAATACCAGATTTCTCTAACAACCAAGATTAGAGGAAGTAAGTATATATACAATGGGTGACAGAATTATCCATCATTTATATTTGATGTAAAAAATATTCTTATGATTTTTTTAGTCTATGGAGGAACAAATTGAACAGGGACTTGAGTTGTAAAATTTACATACCTGATTTCTAGCCTATTTCTGACAGCTAAAATGTCCCCAACTGCTCAAATACAATGTTACCTTGAAGTGTTTGTGGAATGGAGAGCATGAAGAATTGTGTCATTACTTTGGAAAGGACATTCAGGACCACAACTGTTAAACACGTTTTTGTTTCTCTGGCTCCACATTTAGGCTAGAAACATAAACCAAGAGACAGTTTCAAATCAGGAAATGGACTTTTCCTTTACACAAAGAAAACATTTCTTTTTTAAGACTATGTACTAGGCAAATGCTACACTTACCTCCTTTCTAGTTTTCTGTCATAGGCAATGACCACAGAAAGTCAGAAAAGTGCACTATTGTTAAGAATCAAAGAAACAACGCTGGTCCTAGTAAAAAATGACTTTGGACACCTTCAGAAGAGTTTCAACCACACGTATAAACAAAAGGGAAATTAAGAAATAACTTCAATTTGGCTAAAATAAAAATTAAGTGCACTGGAAATCATATTCCCTTTGCCAACTTGTTTTGATTAGTTAATGGTTTTGCTTTAGTTTGTTTTTGATGACTGCTAAGTTGTAAATATTGTGTATTTTGTGGCAGAAATAACACTTATCACTGAGATATAACCACATAGAATTTTAAGTGTATGTTATATTATTGTTTACTATAGGTACAGGAGATCCCAAGAGCTAATTCACCTTGCCTTAATGAAACTTTGTGCCCTTCGACTATATATAATGGAATGTTTCTCAGCCATAAAAAAAGAACAAAAGTCTACTATTTTCAGCAATATGGATGGACCTAGATGATATTATGCTTAGTGAAATGTCAGACAGAGACTGACAAATACTATTTGATATCACTTATATGTAGAATCTAAAAAAATAAAACCTAAATGTAAGGCCAGACACCATAAAATTCCTAGAAGAAAACAGAACACTCTTTGACATAAATCACAGCAACATCTTGTTTGATACAGCTCTTAGAATAAAGACAATATAAACAAAAATAAACCAATGGGACCTAATCAAATTCAAAAGCTTTTGTACAGCAAAGGAAACCATCAAAAAATTACAAGACAACCCACAGAATGGAGGAAAAATTTTGCAAATGATGTAACCAACAAGGGCCTAATCTCCAAAATACGGGAACAACTCATACAACTCAACAACAAAAAATACAAACAACCCAATCTAAAAAATGGTCAGAATATCTGAATAGACATTTCTCCAAAGAAGACATAAAGGTAGCCAATAGGCACATGAAAAAGATGGTCAACATCACTAATTATTAGAGAAATGCAGATCAAAATTACAATGAGGTACCACCTCACACCAGTAAGAATGTCCATCATTCACAAGTCAACAAGTAACAGATGCTGGAGAGGGTGTGGAGAAACGGGAACCCACCTTCACTGTTGGTGGGAATGTAAATTGGTACAGCTGCTATGGAAAACAGTATGAAGGTTCCTCAGAAAACTAAATATAGAAGTACCATATGATCTAGCAATCCCACTCCTGGGCATATATCCAGACAAAACTAATTCAGAAAGGTACATGCACCCCTATGTTCATTATAGCACTATTCACAATAGTCAAGACATCAAAACAAACTAAATGTCCACTGACAGATGAATGGATTAAGATGTTCACGTATACAAAGGAATAATTACTACTCAGTCATAACAAAGAACAAACTAATGCCATTTGCAGCAACATGGATGCAACTAGAGATTCTCATACTAAGTGAAGTCAGAAAGAGAAAGACAAATGCCATATGATATCACTTATATGTTGGAATCTAAAGTATGGCCAAATGACCCTACTGACAAAACAGAGACAAACTCATGTACATAGAGATCAGAACTTGGTTGCCAAGGGGGATTTGGGGGTTGATAGATGCAAAGTATTACATTTAGAATGGTTAAGCAATGAAGTCCTACTGTACATCATGGAGAACTATGGCTAATCACTTTGGGTAGAACATATGGGACATAGTGTGAGAAAAAGAACATATGTATATATATACACACACATATATATATAGTAATAACTTTTAATGGAGTATAATCTGTTAAAATACATAACTAATATACTGTAAATCAACCATACTTCAATAAAATAAAATTTAATTTTTTTAACTTAAAAAATTTTTAAAAGTGTAAAGAAATAAAGGCATCCTCTTCTGAAAGAAGTAAATTTGTCCCCATTTGTAGAGAATATGATATTATATATAGAAAACCTTTTAAAAATCTGTCAGAACAAATCAATGAATTTAGTGAAGTAGGAGGATGCAAAAACAGTTTAGTTTGTATATACTAACCACCAATTATCTGAAAAGAAAATTAGGAAAACAATCACCTCCGTAAATTTAGTTCAGGACTTATATACTGAAATCCATTATACATCGATGAAAGAAAGTTAAAAGATACAAATGGTAAGAAATCCTGTGTTCGTGCTTTAGAAGATTTAATATTGTTAAAATATTCATATTACTGAAGTGACCTACAGATTCACTGACATCCTTATCAAAACCAAATCCCAATGGCAGTTTTTACTGAAATTGGAAAACAATTCTAAAATTTATACTGAGCCACAAATGTTTATGAAGAGCCAATTCACTCAAGAAAGAAATAAAAATAGTACTGGCATAGACCAATGGGACAGAATAGACAGCATAGAAATAAATCTACGCATAAACAATCAGCTGATATTTGGCAACAGTGTCAAGAATGCACAATAGAATACAAAAAAATGGTTTTGGGAAAAAATAATATTTACATGCAAAAGAATGAAATAGGACCCTTAATTCTTACCACACACAAAAATAAACCCAACATAGACTAAACACTTAAACATAAAAACCAAAACTGTTAAACTCCTAGAGGAAATCAGGAGAAATAATGACATTGGTCTTGGCATTGATGTCATTAATATGACAACAAAGCACTGGCAACAAAAACAAAAACAAACAAATGGAACTATGTCAAACTATGACGCTTCTGCACAACAAAGGAAACAATGAAAAAATCAACAGAGTAAAATCAGCTTATGAAATTGCCAATCCCATAATTGATAGGGGATTGATCTTCAAATTATATAAAAAATTCCTCAAACTCAATAGTAAAAAGGCAAATAACTTTGATTTTAAAATGGGCTAAAAACCTGAATAAATTTTTATCCAAAAAGGATATACAAATGGCCAATAGGTTTATGAAAAAATATTCAGCATCACTAATCATCAGGGAAATGAGAAATAGAAACACAATGAGGTATCACCTCATACCAGTTAGAGTGATTATTATCAAAAAGACAAGAGGTAAGTGTTGAGGCGATTGTAGAGAAAACAGAACCCTTGTACACTGTTGGTGGGAACGTCTATTGGTGCAGCCACTATGAAAAAAAGTATGGAAGTTTTCTTTTCTTTTTTTTAAATCAAAAGCTGAACTACCACATCATCCACCAATCCCACATTAGGGTATTTATCTGAAGAACTAAAATCAGGATTTTAAAGAAATAGTTGCACTCCCATGCTTATTGTATCACTATTCACAAAAGCCAAGATATGAAAACCATAGTTGGTATTTTCAGAACTTTTGCATCTACATTAATTAGAAATACTGAATTAGTTTTCCTTCCTTGTGGTATCTTTGTCTGGACTTGGTATCTTGGTAATGCTGGCCTTATAAAATGAGTTTGGAAGTATTCCCTCCTCTTCAAATTTTTGGAAGCGTTCAGAGACTGGTGTTAATATTTTTAAGTGTTTGCTAGAATTTACCCATAAAGCTATTTGGGTAAAGTTGGAAGATAGTGGATCTCTTATCACAGAATGCAGCACTAGAGGGTAGGGTCTCCAGTGATAGGTTTCCTAGATCTTCCTATCAGCTTTGATGAATCTGATTTTGTGTTCTCCCAGGGTGTATGCAGGAGCCCTTCAATTAGTCTCATTTATCACAAGTGGAATTGGTCTTTGAGTTGTTGTTGAATCAGTGTTTTTATCAGGGGGAAGTAGGGTCCAAGAATTCCTCCTCAGCCATCATGATGAGGAATAATTACTACTCAGTCATAACAAAGAACAAACTAATGCCATTTGCAGCAACATGGATGCAACTAGAGATATAAGTATGTGTATCTGTCTGTTTATCCTTTTAATTAAGAGTAATTTGTCTTATTGCAAATGCATTTGACACTTGTAATTCTTCATTTTAAGACATTTTTAGAAAGACAATGTGAAATTTTCTGGTAAGAATTTTCTATGTTAACCTTAGGTTTTGTTGAAAAACCATGGGCTTTCCTTCAGAGGAACTGTGAAAAGAAATCAGAGTCTTTTCTCAACTCAAAGAACAACCATATGCTGGTAAATTCAGTCATAAAGTAGAATTATGAAAACATGCAACCAGCAGGGCTTATTACCTGTTATGGCTCTCCATGCCCAAACAATTCTCAGATTTCACAGGGAAATTGCAAGAAAAAGACCTCTGTGAACGAGGCAGAACACCATAGTAAATCCAGGAGGCATGGCATGGGGACAAGGACCAGGGTCTCTCTCTGTCTCCATGGTCCCATTTGGCTACCCAACAGACAGTGACACTGCTAACCAGAAAAATAAAGTAATCCATAATAATGGTTTAGCTTTGAAAACAAGGACCAGTTGGCATGTTAGAATCAAAAGGAAGAACAAGGGTTATGTAATCTTAGGTGATAAGGTTTTACTGCAAGGCTACAAAGAGAGGTAAGGTTGCACAGGTAGTAGGCTCAACAATCTAATAGTTGATTTTGTAGTCTTGAAACATCATTCCGGATACCACAGCAATCTTAGTCTCCCAAGAAAATCTCTAGAACTTGAAAATGTTGGGAACTCAGTCTCTATCTCCTTTCTCTTTTGACTTCTACTGGATTCTACCATATGGTTAATATTCAAATCTCTTTAGGAAAGTCTCCGTTTAGGTCAGCTGTTCACAGTCCTATACAGCATTCCCTAATTGACAATTTTCTTGCCTTGATCACTTATATAATGTCAGTTAGTCTCATTCCCTCTTTCAGGCAGATAAGCCCGAAGTGACAAGGTCTCATGGTATTAAACACCATTAAGAACAATTGGTGGCTGTTTTTCTGAAAAAAATTGTGAGCTTTGATGTGTCAACAACAAAAACAATTCTCTTATATATTTATAATAATGGTGGATGAACAGTATAAAGATTAGATCAAAAGGCATAGCAACTTGCTTTGATCTTCTAAAATCTCCAAAGAATTAAAAAGAAATGTCTAACAAGACGTCCAGAAGTGATTCTTTTCATTTCAGTAAAAAATCATGAGTTTTTTTGATAATATGGCCTCTTCTATCTTAGCCTATATTTTATATTTCAACTTACATGGTTACTATCTCTCCCAAAATTGAAAAAAAATCAAAAGAATAGGAATTTTAGTTTGTAAAATAAAAACATCATCTTTATTTCTGTCCATTTTTATTACCATTTTCTCTTGTTGTTGTTTTTCTAGTTGGTCCTCAAATTGATTCAAACATATCTAAAAGCCTTTATGCTGCATTGATCTTCTAGAATTGGAATATTGTTGTTGAATGAATAAACATAACATAAGAAAGTGCTTGTTCAGTGCAAGAGCATGTCATAACCTTCAATGAGCTAAAACATGCTTCACAATGTAGTGAGGCATCAATAATTAATCTGAGGCACATTCATTCCATTTAAATGACTAAAATCTAACTATATTAGTAACAGCTAGAACATAAAGATTTTCATGTTTTATGATACATTATTTATTATGAAAACAATGCCAACCCTAAACACACTTTCCACATTAATCTAAAACACTCCTTTCAGGAGTTCCTGTAATGGCTCAGTGGTAAACGGATCTGACTAGTATCCCTGAGGACACGGGTTCAATCCCTGACCTTGCTCAGTGGGTTAAGGATCTGGCATTGCTGTGAACTGTGGTGTGGGCCACAGATGCGGCTCAGATCCTGTGTTGCTGTGGCTGTGGTGTAGGCCAGCAGCTACAGCTCCGATTCAACCCCTAGCCTGGGAACCTCCATATGTTGTGGGTGCGGCCCTAAAAAGACTGAAAAAAAAATAAAAATAAAACCCTCCTTTCAGTGACCCCATTGGTAAGACACTGATTTGATGTGCTTTACAATAGAAGTGAAACATGAAAATATTTTGAGAACTGAAAAAAGATACAGAGAAGCAGGGCATAAACCTCATGAATTTCATCATTTGAGATAGTGTTTTAAAGCATAAAGTTCTGATAATAACCAAGTAAACTACCATTAATCTCTGGTACTCTAGGGAAACTTATATGTCAATTCTGTCTCAAAGGAGGAAAAATTTACAACATTTAAAGCAATAATTAGTTAGAGATTGAAAACTTTTATAATGGGCTTTGTGCAGGTTAAGTAAACATATACAAACTTTTATTTTAGCATAATCCTCCACTTTATTGAAAGTCAGAGTTCACCTGCCTACAAAACTAAAGAGACACACTTCACTTCCCCTGTGAAGCCTTTAGTGACCTGTCCCAGTCAAGTCACTGTTTATTGCCTGCACTCTCCCAAATTTTTTCTCATGTACTCCTGTAACCATTATCAATTAGTAACAGAAATTATCAGTTCCCTTCATTGTTTTGTAAGCCCCCCTCTGCCCAAGGAAGGGCAATATTCTCTTCATCAGTATATCCTTAGCACATATGGCAGTGTCTGACACATAATCCTGTTAAATTAAAAGTAAGTGTTCTTGGAGTTCCCATTGTGGTGCAGTGGAAACAAATCCGACTAGGAACCATGAGGTTGCGGGTTCAATCCCTGGCCTCACTCAATGGGTTAAGGATCCAGTGTTGCCGTGGGCTGTGGTGTAGGTCACAGACATGGCTCGTCTCTGGTGCTGCTGTGGCTGTGGTGTAAGCTGGTATCTGTAGCTCTGATTAGACCCCTAGCCAGGGAAACTCCATATGCCACCGGGGGGGGGGTCCTAAAAAGCAAAAAATAAAATAAAATAAATGCTCTAGAACCAATAAGACAGAGTAAGACTTACAAACACATTTTCATCTCTACTCCTTTTCCACCTTATGTCTCCTTGTGTGTGTGGCTGCGTATCTTTTTTTTCTAGTTTAGTTGTTTTAATGGACATTAGAGAGGGATGGTTTGGCTACATAAGGTAGCAAAGGTAAAGGATAATTTTCAGTAGTAGATAAAACACAAAGATCACAATCTTATAAAAACACAAGGTAAAAAGCAAACATTTGTATACTTTCATGAGATAGAGCAGATAAACTTTGCTATATTCTGACCTCTTTATTTCTTATTTCTAAAAAATGTGCATTCTCTTTTTGAAGTAAAATTTTTACCTTAGACTCGATTAAATTCCTTGTTGTCCCTCTGAGATACTTCCCCTCAGTCTACAAACATGACTGGGTCCCCATATTTTTGTTTTGAAAATTTTCTCTCATGTTAAGCTACCCCTCGAGTTACTATCACGTCCTTTTCTTTTTTTCTGGACCACAACATGTCATATAAGAGTTTACACTTTCCTGAACCCTAACAATGTACCAAAAGCAATGTTTTAACTTCACCAAATATCTAAATGCCGTAATACCAACTTTTATCTTCCTTATGTTTAGGTTTTATTTTAAGGTCCTCCAGGCTTTTCAAATATAATATGCCCCAAATTCTAACACATTATTTTAATATCCAAATATGATCTCTCCCCATCATTCCCTATCTATATTAGCGGCATTCCAAATTTTGTGGCATCCCAAATTCAATAATAGAGTATTACTATTCACATTTTATAAAGACAGTTTCTCAGAAAGTAACTTTTTCTGCCAAAAAAGACAACTTGAAATAATTTATTTTGGCTGAATAATCCATTATAGAGTTTGGCTACCCCATACATTTGAACTGAACTGGGAAATAACCCCCCCCCAATATTTCCTTCCCTATTGTGGTGAGAAAACAGCAAATCTGAACTGACCACTGGCATGACAAATTTTCAAATATGATGAAAACAGAAAATATGAATGTGAAAAATACTTTTCATAATGTTTCCAAAACAACTTATAACTATTAGTTATGTTTCTATCAACAGAACAATGGATAAACCTGATATGGTTTATTTATATCATAGAGAGAATAATATTAATCAATAAAAAACAACAAACTACTAACATATGCACAGATATGTGTGATTCTCAAAAATATTATGCTGCATGAAAGAAGACAAACAAAAAAGTATAACTGTGTGATTACATTTATGTGATATTCACATAACAGTACACTAAATATATATATAGTGGCCAAAAAATCAGTACAGTGTTGTGTTAGGCAGGTGAGGGCACGGATAGAATGGAAAGTCACAAGAGGAAAATTTAGAGGATCATGGTAATATTGCATATCTTGACAAACATTTGCTATACACAGCTATATGCATTTGCCAATGCCTACAACAGAATGGTACATTTCACCTTAAAAAGGGAAAATAAGAGAAAAATAAAATATTAAATCTATTTATATGCAACCTGAAGCACTTGGCAATAGTGTACTAAATATCTATAACTTACTGTTAAATGCTTTAAAATATGAGATGGATTATGGGTAGATAGAAGGATATTTAGAGAGACTGATAGGTGGATAAAACCTAATAGTAAAATGTAAATGACAGGATCCAGGAAGTGGAAATATGAATGCTCACTCTACAGGTTGTTCAACATTTTGACATACTTGACATTTTTTATATTAAAATATTGAAATGTAAAAAAGAAAAAATTAGCCTAAAATTGATTTTGGACAATGACTGGAACATTTAATCACCAATATATGTTTTACTGTGATAAGAACACTTAACAGAAGATCTACCTTCTAAAGCATTGTTAACTATAGGCTCTATGCAGCTCAGTGAATTGCTAGAACTTATTCATGGCACCTAATTAAAGCTTTATACCTGCTTGAATAATAACTTTCCATTTCTCCCTCCCCCCAGACCCTGGCAAACACTGTTCTACTCTTTTCTATGAGTTTGACTATTTTTGATATCTCATATAAGTGGAATGATGCAGTATTTTCTCTTTGTGACTGGCTTATTTTACTTGGTATGGTGTCTTCCAGGTTCATCCATATTGTTGCATATAGCAGGGTTTCATACTTTTCTAAGTCTGAATAATTTTCCATTGTGTGCATGTATATATACACCATATTTTCTTTATCCATTCATCATTGATGGACACTTAGGTTGTTTCTATACCTTGGCTATTGTTAATGATGCTTCAGTGAACATGGGAGTATAGATATCCCTTCAAGAGCCTGGTTTCAATTCTTTTGAATATATAACCAGAAGTAAGATCACTGGATAATACATTAGTTCTATTTTTAACTTTTTGAAAAATCACATATTGTTTTCCATAGTGGCTGCACCAATTTACATTCCACAAAGAGTCAAAAATGGTTCCCATTTCTTCACATTCTTTTCAACATTTATCTTGTTTTATTAAATAACAACCATCCAAGAAGACAAACAAATAGCCAACAGATTTATGAAAAGGTATTCAACATCATTAATCTCAGTGAAATGAAAATCAAAACCACAATAAATAATTGCTAATATTAATAGGGTAAATTAGTATATATTTGGAACCAGCATCATTCTGTAGAAATTTTTCCTTTAAAAAATTGCCCTTCATCTAAAGATGTGGTAAACTATGATCAGTGTTATATGGTATACAATAAAGATGTCTACACGTCATTGTGCTAATTTAATATTGTATTTTTTCTACTGTGTAAATTTGGTCCTTTTTCACTGTTACAGAAAACCAAATCCCTTTTTAGGAAGGTAATTGGCTCTCTACTACCATCCCCCCGCAAACTTAGGACCAAAGAGAAAGAGAGCTAGATTCCTGCTGCTTTCTTAATAAATTTCCACTGATAGCACCCGTGGGATTTTGACTGTGAGTACTTTTGACTGGGATGTACCTCCTTACATGACTAGATTCACTACCTTTGCCTTTCCCTCTGATTAGCAGGACATGTGTGTGTTTACATGAACACACAAGACATGAGCATACACACTTAAATACACATACAATTTTGTGAATACAGTCATGGCTGTACACATTGTTAGCCACTTATATAGTATAGCTCTCTAATAAAGAGTACAAGCTGAAGTTTCCAAATACAAGTACAAGCTAAGACAAGTAACAGGAATAAAATTTACTCTTTTGATTAAAACAATAAAAACTAGAGAAAACCACTGGTTTTCAGAGAATGACTATTAAGTAAAGATAGTCACCCCTAAGACATGAGAAAAAAAAAAAAACTAAATTAGCTCTACTATTGCCCCTGCTTTCTGCCTGGAGAGAATTTGCAAGTCATAGCAAAGCGAAGGTAACCCCAAGCAGAGTCAGGGATCTCCCTGAGTTGAGGAGAGAAATACAGAGTCCAAATATGCAAAGCAGGCTAGAGTTTGCAAGGAATAATAACACTGAAAAGAGAGAGAAAGAGAAAGCCTGGGATATCAGCAGAGTTAGCCATGGGTCTTCAACCTGAGTGCTTATCGGTACATGCATGTGAAGAAACCACCCCAAGCCAGGGAAAGAACCACATGAAAGTATCATAGTTACAAATTATTGGAGCTCAAAGTAGGCAAGCTAGTTTGTTTTCAAATACCCAGAGTAGAAAACTCAGTACTTCCTGGGACATTGGGTAGAGTACTCAAAAAGCTATCACCACAGTAGTGGGGGAAAATTAGCCCTATATTAATGGCTGTTCTGTTTCCATGCAATAAAGTCTGAAAACAAACTTTTCAAAAATCAAACTCTTTTCAACTAAATTAACTGCACCTGAGAACAAAGCTTAAAAACATGGGAATTCAAAAATATCCACAAGCCAAAAAGTAAAATCACAGCAACTGGTAAAGAACCAGGAAAATAGGATCCACCATGAGAAAAAAATCAGTTAAGAAAAAACTGAACCTAAAGTGAGACAGATGATAGAATTAGTAAGAAAGGGAATTAAGTGAGTTTTTATAAGTACATTCTACATACTGTAGAGGTAGCAGAAAAATTAAGCATATTAAGTAAGGATATAGAAGATACTTTAAACGATATACCTGGAAGATATTTTTAAAGTACCCAAATTGGAAATCTAGATATGAAAAACATTATAAATGATTTGGGAGTTCCCTTTGTGGCTCAGTGGTTAACGAATCCGACTAAGAACCGTGAGGTTGCGGGTTCGATCCCTGGCCTTGCTCAGTGGGTTAAGGATCCAGCGTTGCCGTGAGCTGTGGTGTAGGTTGCAGACACAGCTCGGATCCCGCGTTGCTGTGGCTGTGGCCAAGGCCGGCAGCCACAGCTCCTGTTAGACCCCTAGCCTGGGAACCTCCATATGCCACAGGTGCGGCTCTAGATAAAAGGCAAAAAGACAAAAAAAAAAAAAACAAAGAAAAACATTATAAATGATTTGAAAATTACACGGAATAGAACAGCAGATTAGACATTACAGAAGAAATTATTTGTGAAAATGAAGACATGCCCAAAAATATTGAAAAATCTGCCCACAATGAAACACAGAGAGAAAAAAGATTAAAAAAAAAAATAAGCAGAGCATCAATGAGCTGAGACAAAGTTCAATTGGCCTAAACATGTGTGTAATTGGATTCTCCAAAGTAGAAAAAGAAAATGGAATGAGAAAGATATTTGAAGAGTTAACACCTAAATATTGTCCAAATTTAGTAAAAACTCTAAAGGATTAAGATTGGATTAAGATGCTCATCAAATCTCAGACCTGAAACATGAAGTAAACTATCAGCAAGATATGTTGTTACCAATTTGTTTAAAACCAGTGATAAAGAAAATATCTTAAATGTAGCCAGAGAACAAAATATGCATAATGTATAGATAAACAAAGATAAGAATTATAGCCAGTTTCTCAGTAGAATCAAAGCAAAACAAAAGTAAAGCAACATCTTTAAAATGCTGAAAGAAAAAAATTCAAACTTAAATTCTATACCTATAAAACATCTTTCAAAAATGAAGGCAAAATATTTTTTAGACACAAAACTCAAGGAATCACCAACAGCCCTGCACTACAAAAACGCTAAAGGAAAACTTTCTGTCAGAAGGAAAATAATAACAGATAGAAATATAGATCTACCTGCCTCCTAGGATAGTAAGAATTAAATGAGATAAAACATGCAAACTGCTTGGATATTGCCCGGGATATTAGTAGCCCTTAATGAATATTATCTATACTTATAATAGCAATTATTATTATTCAAGGGAATACAAACTATGTACAGAAATTATCTCTTTGATTACCTAGCCCGCTGACTCTACCCATGTCTTCCATAATTTTTAAAATATTTTTTGATGGGCTCTCTTTCTTTCTGGGCACCCTAAGTTGAAACAATCAATGAATCTAGCCCCCCTTTTTAAAGCCCAGAGGTCTCTAAAACTCCCCAAATTTCTTAGCAAATAAAGGCTGAATTGTCACCATCCCTGTAATATGATACAAAAATATTTTTATTGAGCTCATAAATCCTATAAAGTATTCATGTTTTCTTTGGATATGAATGTGCCCTGATTCTAAGTTTATAGGTGATTATCACATTTAGTGTTAATAATAAGCATATGATCATCCATTTATTCACAGCTTAGTGTTTACCAGGTATTTCACATCCAATTCCTCATTCAATCCCCAGCTCAGTCCTGTGGGTAGATAGTATTATTGCACCCACTTTACAGATGAGGAAATTGAGACTTAGAGACATTAAATAAGTTTTCCGTGGTCACACAGTGAAAGATGGAACCCTGGCTCATACCCAACTCTGTGTGGCTTTCAAGTTCAGGTCTTAATTAATCCACCACCACACTGCCTGAGAGAAAAAGGAATGAAGAGACAATGTACCTGAGCAGAAAAGCAAATGCAGGTTGGAGAACATATACACGCTTGAGAGGGATACAAAAAAGGAGCAATGCCCTTCTCCACAATCCATTTAAAAAGGAAGAAATATTGACTATGTGGATTGGAAGATTAGAGCAATAACAGTCTAACCACCCTCATTTTCACATAGAGGGAAATAGAAGTTGAAAGAGTGGATGTAGATTGGCCAAGGTCTTAGTAATTCAGCGTAATTTATATAACATGGACAGAGGTATTTTTGCAACTGATACACTCTTGTTTCAAATCAAATCAATTATTGTAAGAAAGATAAAAACAGTTTTGTCAATGCAGATGAAAATATTACAGAAAAATGACCTATGGAGGAGGATTCAGTTATTGGAAAACTCTTGAGACCAGAGTCTTGAGGGTTTCTTTGAACTACTGGAATACACAGTATACATATCTTCAAAAGTGGTTACTAGCTTAAGCTAAATGAAAGAATCTCTAATTGATTTCAGACACTAGAACAGAATGGTAGAAAATATTTAAAGTTATAGGGCAGTGCTGTTCAATAGAAATATGATACAAATCAAAGATGTAATTTTAAATTTTCTGCCTATTACATTTTAAAAGTAAATATGAATGGGATAAGATTAAAATGAATGATACATTTTATTTATCCCAATCTATCCAAAGTATTATATCAACATATAATTAATATAAAATATTATTAATGAGCTATTTCATATTGTTCTTCCACATTAAGTCTTCACACATTGCCTTTTGGGTGCTACATTCAAATGACAAATATATGTACTTAGATTTCATGAAATTTACAGTTGAAAAAGTAGTTGCACATATGCAAATTTTTTCAAATATAATTAAATGTTTTTCAATAATTGAAACAAATAACCTCTCCCAGAAATTCCTTTAATATTAGCATCCACATTAACAAAACAATTTCATCTTTAAGGAAGAATTTTTTAAACAAAAGCGTATCAGTTTCAAAATATTTCTGTTCATTTTGAGTAAATTCACTAATTCTTGTGTCAATTCAGTATTATTAAAATAAAAGTCAAAGGGATATTGCATTCTTCAAATTTTTTCTTGGAAATTTTAAACCTAATTTATACCATATTGATAATTAAAATCTTCACATTAACCCATGTTGGAAAAATGTATAAAATTATTATATTGATTTGTACTATAAAAGTCATATTTTAGCAGAAATTCTCATAGTTGTCTAGTGACATGCAAATAGACTTTTCCATTCTGTAGAGCTTCAAATTAAACTTGATCATATGTGGTGTGATATCAGTGAGAAAACAGAAAACTCTGTGATTTTATTCTTTGATTAATTAATATTTGAGAATCATTCATTTTTTTTCAAGAGAATCTTAAATTTCATTTAATAGTGTGGTAAATCTTTGTAAAACTCTTCCATGACTCAAAAAGAATTGCCAAAAAAAACCCTGAGATGATTACATTTTTTATTCTCTTGTAACAGTTCTCTTAACAAATGAATTTGAACAATTGTATACATGTATTTCATAGAGCCTGATTTTGAAAACTAAACACAAATATTTTAAACTATGTACCACATAGTTCAGCAAAACAGCAAAGAACATACTAGTCCTTTGTTTTAAGATTCTAATAAAACTGGATTTTTGAGCTAATAGCCAAGTAAATTTGTCATGTTGGAAACTATATTTTTCACAGGTATCTGAGATTTTTCTGTTAAGAATTCAAAATATATATGCCGCAATTTATTTTTAAGCTGAAAAGGGTCTACATTTCTTCCTAAGTCTGGAAGTCCTAAAACATAAGACATACGCAAAGCATTATTTCTACAGTGTTACTTATATTACGTAACTCATATAGAGTTAAAGAAAAGTACTTCTCAAATTTTGACTCAATTGATTAATGTGGTTAGAAGGTCTTGTATTCTATGAGCATGGATTTGGTGGCTGAATTAAATATCTTTCACTTTTTGTAACTATCATTTAAATTTTTTTTGCCTGATATGTTTCCAAGAAAATTTATATAACTAAAAAAATGTTTTCCCATTTTCCATCTAAATATGGTTTTTATTTTTGTGAAAAAGCAAGTTGTTTTAAAGCCAGCCAAATTTACAAGCTCAAGTTCTATTAAAATCATTTGTTTCTGAGTATTTCTGGGAAAACTGGACAGCTACATGTAAAAAAGTGAAATTAGAACATTTTCTTACACCATACATAAAAATAAACTCAAAATGAATTAAAGACCTAAACATAAGGCTAAATACTATAAAAACTCTTAGAGAAAAACATAAGCAGACCACACTTTGACATAAATTGCAGCAATATTTTTTGGACCCACCTTCCAGAGTAATGAAAATAAAAACAAAAATGAACACATGGAACATAGTTAAACTTAAATGCTTTTACACAGCAAAGGAAATCATAAAAAGAATTAAAAGACAACCCACAGAATGAGAGAAAATCTTTGCAAATGAAGAAACTGACAAGGGATTAATCTCTGAAATATACAAACATCTCACACAGCTTTATATCAAGAAAACAAACAATTATAAAATGACCAGGAGTTCCCATCGTGGCTCAGCGGAAATGAATCTGCCCAGGAACCATGAGGCTGCAGGTTCGATCCCTAGCCTCATTCAGTGGGTTAATGATCCGGCGTTGCTGTGAGCTGTGGTGTAGGTTGCAGACGTGGTTCAGATCACATGTTGTTCTGGCTGTGGCATAGGCCGGCGGTAGCTCTGATTAGACCCCTAGCCTGGGAACCTCCACATGCCGTGGGTGCAGCCCTCAAATGACAAAAGACAAAGAAAAAAAATGACCAGATTGTGATGGAACATGATGGAGGATAATGTGAAAAAAAGAATGTATATGGATATATGGCTAGGTCACTTTGCTGTGCAGCAGAAATTGACAGAACATTGTAAATCAACTATAATAAAAATTTTTTAAATGATAAGAAGGTCTAAATAGACATCTCTCCAAAGAAGACAGATGGCAAAAAGCAATGTCAACATCACTAATTATTAGAAAAATGCAATCAAAACTGCAATGAGATATCACCTCACACGAATCAGAACAGTCATCATCAAAAAAGTCTATAGACAACAAATGCTGGAGAGGGTATGTAGAAAAGGGAACCCTCCCACACTGTTGGTGGGAATGTATACTGGCATACCCACCATGGAGAACAGTATGGATGTTCCTTAAAAAACTAAATATAGAACTATGGTAACATCTAGCAATCCCACTCCTGGGCATCTATACAGAGAAAGTCATAATTCAAAAATATACATGAGCCCTAATGTTCACTGCAGCAATATTTACAATAGCCAAAACATGGAAGCAACCTAAATGTCCATCAGCAGGGAACTGGATAAAGAAGAGGTGGTACATATATATGATGGAATATTACTTGGCCATACAAAAGATAAGGCCATTTGCAGTAACATGGTTGGACCTAGAGATTATCATACTAAGTAGTCAAATAAAGACACATGTCATATGTGATCACTAATATGTAGGATCTAATTTAAAAATGATACAAAAAAAAACTTATTCACAAAACAAAAGCAGACTCAAAGATTTCAAAACCAAACTTATGGTTACCAAAGGGGAAATGTTGGAGGGAGGGATAAATTGGGAGGTTGGGATTAGCTTATACATACTACTATACATAAAAAAGATAAGTAACAAAGATTTACTGCATAGCACAGGGTAATCTACTCAATAGTCTATGGTAGTCTACATGGGAAAAGTATGGTAAAAGAATGGAGATTTTATATATATACATATAACTGATTCACTTTGCTATACACCTGAAACTAACACAGCATTGTTAAGTCAACCTTACTCCAATGAATTTTTTTAAAGTCATTTGTGTAGTTTTGTTGGATATTTAATTCTGATTTCAGGTGAATAAATTTATTGATTCTTCCTGACTGTTGAGCAAAAACTTCTTACCAAATTCACTATGTTTTTGCTGAAAAGGTCACAATACTTTATACTTCGTTAGTTTTTACACTATAAAAACTATTTGTTTTTCTTGCAGAAAATTGCAATCACCATCTATTCTGAAATTTTCAACATTCCAGTCTCTTTTTCTCTTTACTCTTTTGGTTATACTATAGCTTCTGTATCTCCACTCAATCCTACATCAGGAATACGTATTCATTTTAATTTTCAAATTTATTCATATATGTTTTTGAAACTAGAAAATTATTTAATTACATTACATTTAAAATAAGTATTTCAATTTAATAACAAATTATGATTTACATAGGAATCACTATAAATTATAGTGTTTGAATAAAATATGCAAATAAATATACTACAGTCTTATAATAATGCTTGTAATACATAGTTGGAACTGAACTATTTGCTTGACACTGACTAGATTGATGATGCAATTATGTGTAATACTAGAAATGACACATACATATATGTACATTTTCATATGAGAATAATCTCTCAGGTAAAGCAATGGTAAAAATGAAGCGTAGCCCTACCAAAACGGTAATGTTGTCCTTAAAGGGAAAGATATCTTATGCAGCTTCAGTTTCTTAAATTTGAATTTTAATTAATTAAAATAAAATAAAACATAAATATTCAGTTCTTTAGTTGCACTAAACACATTTCAAGTGTTTAATATGCACTTGTAGATGGTAGTTACCATACTGGATAGAATAGGTATCAGGTTTGGGACAGAATTCTTTTTTTTTTCTTCTTTTGGCTGCACCTGTGGCATGCAGAAGTTCTGGGGCCAGGGATCAAACCCATGCCACAGCAGTGACCTGAGCTCACAGCAGTAGCAACACCATGTCCTTAACCCACTGAGCCACAAAGGAACTCCTGGGACAGCCTTCTTGATATTATATAATATGGTTCTCCTACTGTGTATAAAATTTTCCCTGTCAATTTATTCAAACATCTGGTCAATCTAAAGGGGAAAATTTATTATTCTGGACACTGCAGGTAGTCACTGGAACTGAATCTAGTTACTCATATCTACTACCACTATTTTGCATTGTCTATATATCAAATGCACCTGAACAACAATTAATCTGTGAATTTAATGTCAAGCTTAATGGTAATTTTAAAAACATAATTAGTGGAGTTTCCATCATGGATCAATGGATATGAACATGACTAGTATCCATGAGGATGCAGGTTAGATCCCTGGACTTGCTCAGTGGGTTAAGGATCCGGTGTTTCTCTGAGCTGCACTGTAGGTTGCAGATGCGGCTCAGATCTGGCATTGCTATGGTTGTGGCATAGGCCAGAGGCTGAAGCTCAGATTTGACCCCTAGCTTGGGAACCTCCATATGCCATTGGTGCAGCCCTGTAAAGACAAAAAAAAAACAAAACAAAACAAAACAAAAAAAACAAAAAAAAAAACATAATTAGTAACAAAAACAATTTATTGCTGAACACCAGGCAAAAAACAGACATTTGTCTCATGCATGATGGAGATCTGCACCTAAGCATGGCCTTTAACAACAGTTATCACTGTCTCCAAACCTACCAAGTTCATCTCTAATGCTTAGGTTTGCTTACCTAGTCAGACCAATTCTATGCACGCACATACACGCACACACACATGCACACTTTTTTTTCTATTTCCACATGTTATTTCACACTTTTCACTACCTACAGTGTCTTTCTTCCTTCTCTCCATCAATTTCTATCTATTATTTCCTTTATTACTGTCTTCCTCCAAGATATCTGTCTTAATCTACCAATAGTAATCATAATTTGTGGCCCTTTCTATACATTAATTCAGGATTTATAATAAAAAAATCAATATACTCATAGAATAGCAAACATAGAGGGAGTTTTTAGAGAAAACTTAGTCCAATACCTTTAACATTTTTATAAGCCGTTGTCTTAGAGTTCTACAGAGAAACAGAATAGGATGCATGTGTGTGTGTGTGTATGTGTGTGTGTTTGTGTGTGTTTATGCACTGACTTATTGTAAGGAATTGCCTCAGATGATTTTGGAGTCTAGCGAGTTCAAATCTGCTGTGTAAGCCAATGGGCTGAACACCCAGCAGAGACAATGCAGCAGATGAAATCTGAGGGCAGTCTACTGGAGAATTCCCTCTTGCTGAGGAGGCTGGTCTTTTTGTTCCATTCAGGCCTTCGACTGACTAGATGAGGACTATCCACATTACGGAGGGCAATCTGCTTATTCACAGGTCACTGATTATAATGTTAATTTCAACCCCAAACACCCTGTAATTTTACACATAAAATTATCCATCACAGCTATAAAAGCTTCTTCAAATAAGATCTTTAAGCAATAACATTATTGTTGTCATTGTCAATACCATCATTATAGCTATTCCTATTAAGAACTTAC
The DNA here is from genome assembly GCA_004024745.2 of Catagonus wagneri. NCBI lineage: Eukaryota > Metazoa > Chordata > Mammalia > Artiodactyla > Tayassuidae > Catagonus > Catagonus wagneri. The sequence continues at coordinate 21,943,686 of PVHT020000015.1, read as the reverse complement.
TGAGTTCTTGGCACTATTATAATTGCTTTAGTTTTTTAATCCTCACAATGACACTGTGGCACAAGTACTGTTATTATCATTCCTTTTTTACAGATGAAGACACTGAAATATAGAAAGGTTATGTAGTTTACCCACGGTTACACAGCTAACAAGTGACAGGACCAGGATTTGAACCTAGACAATCTGAATTCAGGTTTTTCTGTGCTATATTGCCTCTCACAAAGATATGGCATGCATAATACATGTTCTAAAAATGGCTTTGAGGTACTTCCAGTAAAATCTTACTGTTGATTGAGTCCAACTTTCTTGTTGAAAAATTATATGTACACTTTTGAATTATTATCAGTGTTTCTTTAACCAAAATTTACTCTGAACTATTTTCTCCATATTCAAACTCTAGTTTGGGGAAAAGGAAATCAGGAGAAAAGACATAAATTGCAACCATTTCTAGATAACTTTTTTTAAATTAAAATTTGGTGTCTTGCTTTTCTATGGAATAAATATTGGAAATTGCTGGTTATCCCATATTATAATACTTTAAAATATTCTTTACTTTTCATGTGCATTTCATGTAGAATTGCCACCACGATTAGTCAGGGGGCTCTTATAGAAGGAAGAATATGTCTTTGCTTTTTTCAAGGATTCTCTATAAAACTTATCGGGATTGTGGATTTTCCAGAAATGAAAACTGAATAAATGAAAACATAAAGCAAGACTTTGGAACAAAGTAGCTTCTTTTTCAGTAAATGGCAAATGCTAAGCCATTTCCAGAGGACCTATGTGGAGAGAGAGTTTGATACAGTAGCTAAGTACATAGTCTATGAAGCTAGACAGATTCGACATTGAATTCTGCCTTCACAACATAGTAGAGAGTTCACCATTTCTGTGTCTCAGCCTCCTCATCTGTTAAAAGGAGATGTTGACAGTACCCAACTCACCGAGCTGTAGTAAGAATTAAAAATGGGAATGCACACATATTTTCAACACAGTGCCTGGCACAAAGTATTCAAAAATACAAGTAAATTAGGTAATATTACTTATCTAAGCAATTATACAAGAATCCTCACCAAGTATTTGAGATAAGTGTTACTATCATCACCATTTTACAGAAGCAAAAACTGAGGCAGATAAGCAAAGTGATTTGCGTAAGTTCACACAACTAATTAAGGTACTGAACAGGGATTCAAATCCATGGTGTCTATATCCAGAACTCATGTACTTGGTAATAAATCTATACTGCTTCTCAGGATGCAGATGAGTTTCTGTTCCTATAATTACTCCAACAGGAAATGAGAAGTATCCTCTCTGAAAATGGAAAAAAAGTTTTGTTGCTTCTCCATATAAAGGGACTCCAGACTTCGACAAAAGGATAGAGGTTGTATTTAGGGGAAACAGAGGTCTTTTCGGGATCCTGAAAGTCACTGGTGACTACTTGCTCCCTTTTTCAGAAGTCCCTCCTTTTTTGTTGGTCAAAGTGAGTAAACTTTCCTTACCTACTTTCCCTTTCCCAGCAACTAATTTATACATAGCAGACAGAGAACTGTCACTGTGTAAATGAACCTTCCCCAGACCTGACATGGTGCATTAAAATATTCCTTAAATGTTTTCAGAGACATCAGCCCACTGTGGCAATCATTGTGTTACAGCAGTTACTTCCCCTGATGGGTGTTACAGTTTTCTAATGGGAAGACAAAATTTTTTAGTACTTCAGTATGACCACATTCTTGTCTCAAAATTATCTCGACTTCATATGGGATATTATTTTGGAATGGGTATACTCATTTCAAAATTTAGCAATTATCCAAAACAACATTAAAATATCATCAGTGATTCATCAGTGCACAGGCAATTCAAAAGACATTGCTTTGTGAAGTCAAATGTCTTCAGCCTTCATCAGCATGACTGAACTTAAGAAATATTAGTTTATGTGCAGCCATGGTTCATAGCTGCTACTCTATTTCTTTTTTTTTTTTTTTTTTGTCTTTTTTAGGGCCACACTCATGGCATGTGGAAGTTCCTAGGCTAGGAGTTGAAACAGAGCTGTAGCCGCCAGCCTATACCAAAGCCACAGCAACACCAGATCCAAGTCCAAGCCGGTTCTGTGACCTAACACCATAGCTCATGGCAATGACGGATCCTTTACCCTCTGAGAGGGACCAGGGTTTGAACCCACATCCTCATGGATACTAGTTGGGTTTGTTACCACTGAGCTACAACGGAACTCCTGCTATTCTGTTTCTGGCATGATCTCACATTGTTAGTAGATGGGACAAACCATAGGCTTCTATTTCATGCCTGAGTGCAAAAGTCCATTCCCCAGCATGGACATTATCAAACTCTGATCTACAGAGCTCCAATCACCTTGGGAGCCTTTAAATATCTTATGTGACAAGATTGTGCAGGGCTTGCTTCCGTTCTTACCTATGCTTCAACAAGAGTAGCTCCTCATTTATTCTTTGATATATTGGGATATCTCATAAGATTTACTTTAAAATAAAAACTAATATTTTGATAAGACAAACTTTGGAAAGCATCCTTGGAAACAGAACAAGAAGTATATATTGACTGTTTTCAGTAAGATTTACTATCTTAGGGGGATACAAGATCCAGAGTGCAAAACAATATAGTAAAAGTATATTATATATATAGTATAAATATTTCCTTGAGGAAGGAAATAACTTGAACCCATGCAGGGTTGTTGTACAATCAGACAAGGAAGGAAGTTGGTCCAGGCATTTTACATCCATTACCACAATAAATATTTGCAATAATCATGTTAATGGTATCATTGTCCCAATTTTATGAAGCAGTAAAATGAGTTTTGGAGAGTTTGAGTAAACTGCATAAAACCACATAACTATGATCTGCAGAGAAGGGACTGAAACCATGTCTGGCTGTTCCCAAAGTCCATGGTCTATGAAGGTTACATCAAACTATGTCTGGAACACATATCATTGTCTCAGGATTTTAGAAATGGATGACATCATTGTAGACCATGTAATCCAAAGAGGCTCACCAAATAAGTCTAGCACACAAGGGGTCATTTCTATGTATCATCTTGGCCATGATCCACTACAGAGCTTCAGAGAGTTATGTTACTGAGGTTGCAGATAGGCAGGCCCTTAGGCTGCATTTAGCTCACAAATGTACTTTAGCCTGAACGGAGTTTTAAATATCAGGACATTCTATTAAAGATCCAGGTTTCCAGTTTTCTCTTTAAAAGAGTAGAATATTTGAACACCCTGGGCGGAAACATCAATTGTAACTAAGTAGTAGCGCGCTATTTATATCAAAGGAGTGTATATTGTTTAGCTCTCCAGAGTACTCACCATTTCCTATTCTTTTTTATTGACTCCTGTATGCATTTATGCTACCTGCCTGGATTCTTTGAAACACTGCATTTGCAATCCCTTATTTAAGAACTAGGAACAGAAAGAGAGATAATCTTCCTACAACTGGCCACTCTGAGATCATCCACCAAGAAAAGATATTAGATGGAGTTTGAATTGAGGAGCATGTTAATAATATGAAGTAAAAATCACAATCTGGAATATACTGTAAAAGAAGTATTGAATTCAATAATTTAGGTGAACAATAGCAAGGAGGTAGTATGGGAAGAAACATTCTATAAAGTTGGCAAGAAAATGAAAAAAACTATCCATACAACATATATTTATGGGTCACTTATCATGTTTCTCAAAGCAACGGGGAGACAGAAACATAAAACATGGTCCCTGCTCTCAAGTTGTTTAATCTAGAGTGGCAAAGAAAGCAAGAAAATGAATAGTTTAAACATAGTGTGGGAGTTCCCATGTGGCTCAGTGGGTTAAGGATTTGGCATTGTCACTTCAGTGGCTCAGGTTACTCTTGTGGCACAGGTTCGATCCCTGGCCCGGGAACTTCCACATGCCATGATGTAGCCATAATAATAATAACAATAATAATAATAATAATGTGAAAAAAGAAAAGCACTACATAATCAAAATAAGCATAGAATGCTATGACAACAGAAACAGTGTATAAAACTAGGGGTTCAAGAGAAGTTGTCATCAATGAAAACTGTCACTAGATAAGGAAAAGATGAGAGAAAAAGAATGGATAATCCAAGTAAACAAATGACAGTTATGAAAATAGAAAATTTGAAACATTATGACTCTTCAGAGACATATGTTTTCTCCCCATGACTGAACAAATGAAGCATTTGGAGGGAAATCCTGAAGATGAAGTTAGAAGATTAGGCAGGTATTCATATATGCACAGCCTTCAACAGAAAGTTAAAGACAGATGTCATATGAAATCTCTTATAACTGGAGAATAAAACACTACACAAATGAACATCTCAACAGAAAAGAAAATCACGAACTTGAGGAACAGACTTGTGGTTGCCAAGGGGGCGGGGGAGGGGTGGGGGAGGGGTGGGAGGGAGTGGGGATAACTACTGCTTTAATGATGGAATAGCAAGGAGCTCCAACTGT
>PVHT020000015.1:21914767-21938211 GCA_004024745.2 Catagonus wagneri | reverse complement strand
AATTACATGTGACAAATCCATATATGTACATGTAATCGGGTCACCACATGGTGCAGTTGGAAAACCTGACAGAAATCTGTAAACCAGCTATAATGCAAAAATAAAAAAAAATAAAAAAAAAAAAACAGAAAGTTAAAAGTATCAATTTAGGCATTGGAAATACTACACAGAACAAGGCAGATGAGAACCCTACCTTCATGAAGCTTACATTCTTAAAGACAGAGTCGTATAAACAAACAAAGCAAATAATTAACTACATTAGTGCCATGATGAAAGGTTTTTTTTTTTTGAGTACTATAATAGAAACTAATAAAAAAGCTGGTTTTAGATAAGATGATCTAAAATAAGTTTATTTAGAGATGGCTCATAAACTTACATAATTTTTAATTTAGAAAAAGAGCTCTAGAGTTTGTCCTAAGTGCCACAGAAAGCCACAGAAGGGTTTTATGAGTGGGTGGAGTTGTAGTATAATCAGAGGTGTATTTTGAAAAGATAAATGTGGCAAGAGTGTGAAGGACAGACTGGATGAGGAAAACATTGGGAGTAAGTACACTAGTTAAGAGACTTACTGGCAGTATAGGTAAGAGAAGCAACGGCTTCAGCTATATTATTTTTGGCAGATATGCAGAGAAGTGGGCCGATAAATAGTTAAGGACTTGCAAAATGACCACTGTGAATGGACAGTGAGTAGTCCCAGGTTTTGAATGCTGGTACATCAATATCAAGATATAATCCAAAGCAAGAGTCAAGTTGGAATGAAGTTCAGGGAATGTCAATTCAATTCAGAAATCTATAACGAGAGTAGATCAAGTCATAGATTCCATCAGTTCAGTTGGTTATAGTGAAAATAGTCTTATTACCTAAGTAGTACCAGTTCCTTTTTGAAACTACGTTTTATCCCATAGGCAGGTAAAAATACATCTGGTATTTGCAAAACAGACCAGGTCATAACAAAAGATTTATGGAGAAGTTGACTCAAACTAATTAATAAGAAACCTTCAAGGATGGGTTAATTCAGGCAACTAGAGATGTGGAAGGTAATGTGAATTAACAGCACAATGACAAAATAGTGCAGAGATGAAAATGACCAATGGATTTTGATGGGATAGTAGCTGCAGCAGAATATTCATGTTGGTACAAATGGGTAAAAAGGCTTATTCCCAATTTTATCTACAAGTACTAAGAAGAATATTAAGTATTCTACTTTCAGAAATTTTACAGAATTCTCAGTTTCCAAAAGCTCTGTCTACCAAAACTAGTTCAGCTTATTCTAACCCATTTTGTCTCTATACATATATGGTAAATAGATTACTTTTCTTGTAAAAACATAACTAATTGAGAAATTACTAACAGAATATTACCTAGCAAAACCCAAGTTCTGCCAAATGCAGTACAAACTGGCTAATATGGTAAAGCCTTTAATTATAAATTAAGAAACTCAACAGAGAGTTAAATTTTAGTAGAGATGAGCATTCCAGACAAAACAGAATAAAGTCATCCTGATGAAACCGTATGATGGGGGGTTACTTTTTCTATCTGCTTAGGTTTCATTAAAACCACCATCTGTAAAAAAAAATGTATATTAGAAAAAACTACTTCATTTTTATCACTTTGCCATTCTACATTGACTCTTCCTGTGTGTTGGTAGAGAAATGTACAGATGATTTAAATTTTTGCAATGATTCTGTTATTTGAGAATCATCACTAAGATATATGAATCTCTTTATAACCAAGCCCAGAGGGTTCAGACAGAACATGCAAACTTAAGGGGAAAAGGGTAGACAAAACCCCATTGAGTGCAGACAGGTACTTAATGAAGCTGGGGATAGCCAAAATACCGGTGGGATTGCACAAAGCTATTGAAGCCAGTGAACTGGGTAGAGCTGGAGTCTCTGAATCTTCTCTCAGAGCTCTCATCTGAGGTTCCTATTTCTTTAGCACTCTCTTTGATTGTTCTCTCTTCACTTATCTTACTTATTCATACCTGACTTCCTAGAGCATGATGGCATTCCTTCCACCATTATGGCTAGTAGTTGGGTCTACAACTCACATTGAATAACTCAGAACAAAAAGGATTTATTTAGTTTAGATGAGGCCTAATTAAGATCAATGTTCTCAGTATCTCTTGTTCTGCATTTCAGATTCCACTTTTTGTATACTTCTATATTTTAGTAATCAGCTTTAAAGAGTGGTTTGGAATTCAGACAGTGTTCTTAATTAACAAAAGAAGAGTCATTTCGCTACTCACAAAAAGGTTTCAGAGTCTTCTTACATATACTCACTTAGCACAAAGTCACTTCTTCACAAAATGGGAATAGTATTACAAAACATCTTGTTTATGTCCTTTTGAGTGCTAAATGTGCATTTCAAAAAAATCTGAAAAGATACTTTTTCTAGCTAAACATTTAATTAGAAATAAGATGTATTAACATCGTATACTGTCTTTCATTAGAGCTGGGATAAACACAGTGGTGCATCCAAAAGAAAACAAATCATCAGTGCCAAAAGCCAAAAATAGCATAAGCCATTATTTATCATCAGGGACAGGTAGGTGTCATAGAAAAAGTAACACTGGAGCATGGTCTTGAAAAATGAGTATATTTTCACAAGGCAAACACTCTATGGATTGGAATCCTAAGGGAATTCAAGGTAGATGAAATAGCATAAGCAAATACCAAGGGGTATACAAGTTTATTAAATATTTAGAAAATAGGAATTAGTGTAGCAGAACTAGAACATGGGTTACATGATAAGAAAGCAGGAGCAGACTGAATACCAGGAATTAATTGTGAGCTGGGGCCAAATTTGACAGTCTTTAATACCAAAGAAATATATAATTCATATTGTAGACAATAAGGATACCCTAAAAATGTTTAGCCCAAGGGAATGGCATTATGAGAGCTAAGCTTTAGAAAGATTATTCTGGCAGAAATGTGGAGAATTGGATTGGGGATGAAAAATGAGGAGAGACTAGGAATCTGAACTAGGGAAGGAGTGTGGATGGTAATATGGACCACAAGAGCCTGAAAAATAGAAATGGGACTTGGAGAATCATCTTATATTGGGAGTAAGGGAAAGGAATCAAGTAGCTGTAAGTCCTAGTTTACTAGCTTGATTTCCTTAGTAGGCAGCACCATGTTTTTAAGCAGAAAAATGAATGCAAATAGAAGTAAGTATGGTGTCAGGGTTATAGGGGGAAGGAATTCAGTTGAGTACAATTTTGTGACATCCAGCTAGGTATACAAGTCAGGAAATATGAGTAGATATATAGCATTTAGGAGTTAAGGGTGAAAGGGTAAGTCTATCCACAGAAAAATTACAGGGAGAGAAGAGAAGAGGGTTGCAAAATTTCAGAAGACATAAATATTTAAATAGGGATTAGAGAAAGAGGAATTAGAGCTAGGGAGAGACTAAAACAAAGCTGGTATATTGCAGGAGAACCTGGAAAGGGAAGTACATCTATAGCTAAGAGGAGAGTTCCAGGAAGAAAGGGGTAATGGTCCCTCTTCATATTTTGGGATGAAAGATGTTTGATCAGACCTCACCTTCTTGAATCCTCCACCAGCCTCCTATTGCCATAGTATATGTACAAATTACATGCATACACACAATACCAAGACAACTCCAGTATATTCAGACTCTTTATTATTAGCTAACACTTTCATCAATACCACCTGGTGATCTACTCACCCAGTGAGCTATGCTAAACCTGTAAGAGCTGAAAGAACTCCTTTTGGCACTGGGCTCAGGAAGGTTATCGGAGGAATGTCCATCTCTTGGCACTATTCCTTTGACTCCATATCTTTGTAATTTGACTACCAATAATGAAAAGGGACTTGAGAAAGTGAACTCATACAAAGAGCCTTCTCCCCATGGCCACTGCTTCGTGCTCTCTCTCCACTCTGGGCAGTACTTTATTGTAATTACTTATAACCCAGAGTTATCCATAAACTAAGCTAAGGATGTACCTCCATTGTATTTGTCATATTCAGCTAAATTGTCCAACATACCTCACCAAAGAGAGGAATTATAAAACATCCATCAGAAAAAAAGCAACAAACAATACAAGTAAACATTAGTGTCTCACACTTGCCATCTCCTTATAGCATCTATCAATTTAAAGTCCTTTCTGTTTTCAAAGTAGGGATTGCTCCCAGAGAGAAAAATAAAGTTCTAAAAAGTACATTTACAATCACTTATTACCACCAGAAAAAAAAGTGTATGTGTGATTTTATTACAATCCATCTTTCCTCACCTATTTTAATTTTTTTTGTGAAGTATTTCAAACATAAATTTGAGAGAATACTATACTGTTTAATCACTACCCAGCTTAAATAAATCTTAACTATTTTCTATTTCATCTGTATCTTAAAAATCAGAGTTGCAGCACCTCGAGTGCATTTCCCCAGTTATATTCCCTCCATTCCCCACTTCAATATAGAGGGTGATAAACATAATTTTTATTTATTTAAATATATTAGCTACATATGCATTTATCTCTAAAACATGTGCTAATACTATACATTTTGATTTACATAAATGGTTTTTTGCCAGGCATATCATCCTAATATTTTTGTGTTTGCTATTATTTAGTAGTAAATATATATGATTTCCTTAAGATTTTGCTTATTATTCTTTATGTATTTAGTAGTTCATATTTTTAACCCGCATACATGTTTTTCAATTATCATATACTTTTAATCTTTTCTTTAACTGCAATGTGTTTAAAGGAAATTTCCTGCATGATGTCAGTTCTTTAACTCATGTTTAACTTTCCTTCAGGAACTAGCATATTGTTATTTTTTTTGTCTTTTTATCTTTTTAGGGCCACATCTGCATCATATGGAGGCTCCCAGGCTAGGGGTCTAATCAGAGCTATGGTTGCCGGCCTATGCCAGATCCACAGCAATGCCAGATCTGAGCCGCATCTGCGACCTACATACACCACAGCTCAAGCAATGCCAAATCCCCAACCCACTGAGCAAGGCCAGGGACTGAACCTGCAACCTAATGGTTCCTAGTCAGATTCATTTCTGCCGCGCCACAATGGGAACTCCAACATTGTAAATTTTGATAAATGTTGTATGTGAGCCTGAAAACTGTATATATATTCCACATTTCTTCTCTGAAGAAATTGTGTGTATAGATGTATTGAATAAAGTTTATAATTTGCATTTTTGAGTCTTCTCAATGCTTAGTAATTCTCTGGCTGCTTATCTATCAGTTTCAGATAGATATGTGCAAAAATCTCCCCCTATAATAGTTTTGTCAATTTCTGCTTCTAAGTATGTCAGTTAATACCCTATTTTTTAAGTTTTATTTCAGTATATAAAAGCTCATACCAGATACATCTTCTTTGTAGCTTGATACTGTTATTATGATGTGATGTTCCTTCTTACCCTTATTGATGGTTTAGGCCTTAAATTCTAACAAAGGAAATCTTACCCATCTTTCCTTTCTCCTCTCTCAGGTAGCTTTATTCCTACAATTTTTGTTTTAACTTAATCATATTTCAATTCTAAAATAATATATTATTTAATTTTCTATGTTTCATTGTCAGATAAATAAAATCATGTTCTTTTGTAACTTTCTTTAGTCAACATTTATGACTGAGATTCATCCACATTGTTGCTTAGTTCATTCATTTTCATTGTTGTGTAATAGCCCAATGTATGAAAGTACAACAATTTATCTGCTTTACAGTAGATAAACATGTGTATTGTTTCCAGATTGTGGACATTAACAAATAATGCAGTTAGCATTTTTATTAACATCTCTCAACATGCATACATTAGAGTTTATCTCAGTAGCTGGCAAATAATTTCTGTAAAGATTCAGAGAGTAAATATTTTAGACTTTGTGGATCACGTATGGTCTCAGTTACATAGTCTTCTTTTTCAAAATTTTCCTACAACTCTGTAAACATATAAAATGCATTCTTAGTTTTCAGGGTCTTAACACAAGAGGTGGAGGGTATACCTGTCTATGGCCCATAGTTTACCAAACCCTGCAAAGTAAATAGCCAGGAATGAACTAGTTGCCAAACTTTTATTTTTGCCAACACAGGGAATGTAAAATAGTATCTCATTGTCATTTTAACTTCATGAAGCTGTACATTGTTTCATATGTTTATTGGCTGCCTGACTTTCCTCTTCTATTGAAATGACTATTCAAGAATTTTGGTCATTTTTCAAGTGGATTGCTTTTTCTTATGTCCCATACATTAGTGGCACCTGAGTTATATGTGTTGCAGTTTGTAGCTTGGTTGCTGAACAGAAACTCTTAAACTTAATCTGATTTACCTACCTTTTCTGTATATTGTGTACTTCTTATCCCTTAACATTGTCTTTTTAAAGTTTTTATAATACTAGCCCAAAATCTTTTCTTTTTGTCTTTTTAGGTCTGCACCCACCGCATATAGAGGTTCTCAAGCTAGGCCTTGAATTGGAGCTGTAGATACCAGCCTACACCACAGCCACAGCAATGCCAGATCCAAGCTGCATCTGCAACATACATTACAACTCACAGAAATGATGGATCCTTAATCCACTGAGTGAGGCCAGGGAGTGAACTTGCATCCTCACGGATACTAGTCAAATTGGTTCCCCTGAGCCACGATGGGAATTCCCAAAAATCTTTAATATACCTGGAATCTGTTTTTAGATACAATGTGATATGGGAGTACAATATCTTGCCATTGCAAAGTTCCTCCTCTCCCTCTTGAACTGGACTGCTGATTCTGTGGTATATTAGGTTCTCATGAAATTAAAGCTAAACTAGCAAAGAGTCCCTAAATATCAGTGGCTTATACAGTTTATTTCTTGCTCACATTACATATTGACAGCCTGTCAGCATGGGGTCACATCCCTTTCTTTTTTTTTTTAATTTCAGAATTCAAACTGAAGGAGCAGTCCTTATTTGGAACTTGACATTTTTATTTTTATTTTTGGAAGAAGGAAAAGAATTGTCAAACCAAGCAACAATATTTCTGTCACCATAATTATACACTTAGCAGGGTTTAAGCTTCTCTCTGGTGCAATGAATGTCTGCTCACATATTTTTTTTTTTTCGTCTTATAAGGGTCATACCTGTGGCACATGGACCTTACCGGGCTGGGGGTCGAATTGGAGCTGCAGCCACAGTAACACCAGATCCGAGCCTTGTCTGCAACCTACACCACACCCCAAGGCAATGAGGATCCTTAACCCACTGAGTGAAGCCAGGGATCAAACCCACGTCCTCATGAATATTAGTTGGGTTCATTACCACTGCACCACCACGGGAACTCCTGTCTACTCACATTTTGTTGGCTAAAGCAAGTCATACGATCAAGCCCAACATTAATTGCATGGGTGGTGGGTGAGATACTCCTCTCCAATAAAGGTACCCCAAGTTACATGGCAACAAGTGAGCTCATATAAGTCCTCTTGTAGAGAGGAGAGTAATTTTGGGGAATAATAATACAATTTACTGCAACATATTGGTGACTATTTTTCTGGGCTATCTATACTGTTCCTCTGATCAGGTTATCTATCCCTGTGCAATACCACACTATCTTACTTAGTATAGTTTCATAATAATCATTGATATGTGCTAAGGCAAGTCACCACACCTTGTTCTTTTTCTTTACAGTGTCTTGGCTCTCCTTGGATCCTGCTCTTTCAGACATATTTAAAATTCGCTAGTAAGATAAAAATATTTTAAAAGATTTAATACTACTAAACATAGTATTTTTTCTTATATATTTCATTAGTTTCTGGTAAATATAAATGCCCTTGATAGATTTTTACGTCTAACAAACTTGCCAACTTGTTGTATTCATTAATTCTGTAAATTAATTCTATAGATTCTTTCCATTTGTAGAGAATTAATAAACAGAAAATTCAATTAAATAGAGTTGGGAGGCCAGAAGTGGGAACTCTGGCACCCTGCAACAGAACCATAGCTCAACAGGAAGAAGAAAGACTCCTTTCCTGGCAAGGATTCAGACAATTAAAAGCCAAGGACGCTGTTTACTATCGCCTTCCCAACTTCTTTTTCCTCTCTATTAAAGCCTTCTCCTTCACTTGCTATGTGGGGCCTTGCCATTCCCTTTGGGAGCTTACTATTTGGCAGTATCATTCAACAGATTCATTAAGTTGTATCTATCTACGAATTTAATTTATCTTGCTATTTAAAGCTTAATTTTTATTAATTTTATTTTTTATTTTTTTTAGGGTCACAGGTATAGCATACGGAAATTTCAAGGCTAGGGATTTTGGTTGAATTGGACCTGCAGCTGCCAGCCTACACAACAGCCATAGCAACATGGGATACAGACTGCGTCTGCAACCTACATCACAGCTCACAGCAATGCCAGATCCTTAACATACTGAGTGAGGCCAGAGATCGAAAAAGTATCCTCATGGTTACTAGTCAGGTTCTTAATCCGCTGAGCCACAACAGGAACTCCCTAGAGCTTAATTTTGAGTAGCTCTTCAATTCTGAAATTGTCTTTCTTCAATTCTAAAAATTGTCTTCAAAATCTCTCCAAATGTTTCTACGCCATTCCCTCTTTTTCCTTATGTCTTATTGGCGTTACAATGGAACCTGTGAATCTGATCTATTAACTCATCTTTCATTATTTTTATATCTTTATGTTCTGCATTTTGAGTAAATTCTTTGGCCTCATAATCAATTACATGAATTCCCTCTTCACTATGTACAGTTTAGAGTTCAGCATGTCTACTGAATTGCTAGTTCAGTAAAGATATTTTCCATTTGTAAGATTTCTAATAGGATACTTCTATCTTATTATTTTTCTCCTAGTTTTATTGGGATAAATAATTGACATATTGTGCAATTTTAAAGGGCACAATATAAGGATTTGATATATGCATATATTACAAAATGACAACCATTATGTTTAATTAACATCCATTACATTACATAATTACAAATTTTTATGTGTGATGAGAACTTTTAAAATCTATTATTTTAGCAACTTTTAATATGCAGTATAGTATCACTAACTATAATTACCATGCTGTATAATACATCCCCAGAACTTATTTATCTTGTTGCTGGAAGTTAGTATCTTTTGAATGTTTTCACCCATTTCTTCCACCTCCCAAGCAACTTCTGTCTCTGGCAACCACAAAGCTGATCTCTGCTTCTATGAGTTTTCTTTTTCTTCTAGATTCCACACGTAAGATAAATCATACCATATTTATTATCTTTATCTATCTGACTTATTTCACTTAGCATAATGCCACCAAGGCCATCCATGCTGTTGCAAATGGCAGGATTTTTCTCTCTTTTATGTATGAATAATATTTATATATATATTTAGATATATTTTTATTTATATATGTATTTATTCATATATTTGTATATATATCACATATTATTTATCCATTCATCCATCAATGGACCCTAAGGATGTTTCCATGTTTTGGCTATTGTAAATAATGCTTCAATGAACAGGTGGGTGCAGATATCTCTTTGGGATAGTGATTTTGTTTCCTTCAGTTATATACACAGAAGTGGAATTGCTGGATAACATGGTATCCCATTTTTAATTTTTTGAGGAAACTCCATATTGTTTTCCATAGTGCATGTACCAATTTACATTCTCACCAACAGTGCAGAAAGGTTCCCTTTTCTCCACATCCCCACAAACACTTGTTATCTCTTGTCTTTTTGAGGAGTCTTTCTAACACATGTGAGTGATAGCACTTTGTGGTTTTGATTCTCATCTCTCTTCTCACATAAATTACTCTCATCATCTGTCCCTCTCTCCAGTTTCCCTTGCTCTATTCCTGTGCTCACCTTTCACTTTCTTTTTCCTTGTATTCCTTTGCTTTGTCTATAAACCAAACCAATTAATTATCTTTGGCTTCTTCCATTCTCCTCTCCACTCACTGCCTGGTTCCACACCATAAAGACTAAATGGCTTAAAAATATAAGATTTCTCTCTTAAAAAATAGATGAGGAATGGAAGAAAATATCTGCAAATCATATATTGATAAGACATTAAAAATCCAGAATATATAAAGAACTTCTATGTCTCAACAACAAAATCCCATTCAAAAATGGGCAGACATTTCTCCAAAGAAAATGAAGATGTAGAAGAGATATTTCACCGTATAAGACAGGAAAATGACCAAAGAGCTCAGGGCACAATGCTCAGTATCATTAGTCATTATTGGAAATGCAAGGAGATATTACTTTATACACATGAGGATGACTGTCATTAAAAAAAGTGATGGATGTTAACTAAACTTATTATGGTGATAATTTTGTGTACATATATCAAATAATATGTTGTACACTTTAAACTAATACAATATTATATGTAAATTATATCCCAATAAAACTGGACACAAATTTTTAAAATGTCATGTTTTTAAAAAACCTAATTAATAAGCATTGGTGAATATGTGGAGAAATTGGAATCTTCATCCATTGCTTATAGGAATGTAAAATGGTGAAGCTGCTATGGAAAAGACTTGGGTGGTTCTTCCAAAAATTAAATATAAAATTACCATATGATCCATCAATTCTACCCAAAATAATTAAATGAAGGGAATCAAACATGTACACCAATGTTCATAGAAGCATTATTCACAAAACCAAAAAGATGGAAAAAACCTGTTTTATCAACAAAAATTAGTACAATACCTGTGATATATATATATATATATATATATATATATATATATGTATCTCAAAGGATAGATGTAGATAGATATAGATACATACACACACAAAATGGGGATATTATTCAGCCATAGGGAAAGAAATTTTGACACACGTTATAATACAAACTTTGAAAGCATTACTGTTTGTGAAATAAGCTACATACAAAAAGATAAAAATTGTGTGATTCCACTTATATGAAGTATCTAAACAGGCAAATTCATAGAAAACAGAAAGTAGGTTAGATGTTACCAGAGACAAGTGGCAAGGTAGGAGGGGAAGAATACAAGTTATTTCTTAACAGGTACAAAGTTTCTGTTCGGGAAGATCAAAAAGTTCTGAAAATGGTTAGTGGTGATGGTCATATAATACTGTGAATGTACTTAATGCCACTGCTTTGTGTAGTTTCAAAAGGTCAAAATCAGAAACTTTATATTGTGTATAATTTGCCACAATAAAAACTAAAAAAAATAGGTAAAGGCAGAAAAACTTTTATCCCTTTTAAATGTGTCACATTCATATTGTAAATGTATAAACTTGGGCAAACTATTTCAGTCTCTGAATTTCACCATTATCATCTCTTAAATGTGGATTATATTGCACTGCAAGCCTCATAGTGTTGCTTTGAAGTTCAATTGCTATCTAATGTGCCTGAAATGCCTAATAATGTATAGAATGTGCTTAGAGTACATATACCTACATTTTACAATAAGCGTGTAATTTAAACCTAGTTTTGCTATTACTAATCAAAGTGGTATTGCCTAATATGGCTGTGAAAACAAATCATCTGTGCGAGGGATTTTTGTTATATAATTGCTATTATGTTCTAGTCTGAGTAGTTACTTAAATCACCAAGTCTCATGCAGGAAATCAGAATTTAAAATGATTTGGATGTTTCATAGGCATCTTAAAGTTAAGATGTCCTAAACAAATTAACCTATCTCCTAAACATACTCCTCACCCAGATCATCCACATTATTGTAAGTAACACCACGATTTGCTTCAAGTCATAGATACTTCCATCCTTTTCCTCTTGCTCATCCCACACGCATCCCACTACCAAATTTAGTCTAGTTTACCTCCAAAAAATATTACAAGTATACTTTCTCTTCATTCTCCTTGACACTTACCACCTGGACTGCAACAAAACCTTTTCAAATTAGTCTCCCTACTTTCTCTCTAGACTCTCTCTTCGATTCTACATAGAATAACCAGAGTAACCCTCATTATATAGAGTAGATTATGTAACATTGCTTTAAACTCTTCGATGGTTTCTAATTCATTTTGAATAAAACCCATATTTCTTAAAGTGGCTCTTTAAGCCACTGCGTGATTTAACTTTTGCCTATAATCCAGCCTCATCCATTGTCCATCTTCTCTTCATCACTTAACTTTGCACCAGCCACACTCACCTTCATTCCTTAGCTATGCCAAGCCCTTTATTAATTTAGGGCCTTTGAATACAATGTATTTCTGTGTGAAACATTGTTACCCATTCTTCATCAGGCTTCAGTTTAATGTAACTTGCTCAGGACAACCTACCATGACCCTGTAATCTAAAGTAGGTTCTTGATATTACTATCACAGCACCTTCACACTGATTTATATATCGCTTCTTTCCAGTTTCTTATACCACAATGTATTCTCTACGAGAACTGGAATCACAACTGTTTTATTTACCACTGTATCTGCAGCAATATCCCAGCACCTAGTGAATAGTATACATTCAGTAAATATATGTTAAATGACTCAACATGTAAACAGTAACAACATGGTACATACTAATATTTATATATTTCATAAACATGTACAATTATATCTGCCAATTTCTTACCCATAAAATATTTACATGAGCAAGACAATACATTCTCATTTAAGTCAGTTGGAAGGTATTGCTCATATATTGTAATGTTCACATAGGAACAACACAAAAATATTCTGTGAGGGCTTTATAGGTGAGCTATCAATGTAAATGTCCTTGCCCTGCTGGCATGTGCAGTTTGTAAATAATGCAATCAAGGGAGTTATTCACAATAAAACTCTTAAAATGTTTAATGTTGTGATAGTCTAGTTATATATTAAATTGCTTTTTATTTTTTATTTTTTCAATAGCCAGTACTTTATCTGAGGTGACTGTCCACCGACATCCAAATGCACATGCTTAAACACAGAGGTTTGCATTTATATCCACAGTCTAATTTTATATAAAAAATAGAATTTTCTGTATACTGTAAAATTGCATCTCTGTCACTGAACATATAGAAATTACACTGCGGACAGAGGTCATGCTCAGCAGTGGAATTCAGGAAGTTGAGAAGCTGGGGGCTGGCATAGATGAGTTTTAGAGAGGATTTATGAGGCACCTATTTTCTGACATTTCTTAATGCTTCAGTAGCTAAGTGTCTGTTGCTGTCCAAATCAAGACTTTCATTATCTCATGCTCTGTAAGCCCTTTACCCTGGTAAAATTGACAACAGAAAGCTACCCAGCCAAGTTAATTAGGTTTTTCATTAACTTTTTAGCCCTGGTATCACTTCACTTTCAATATGATGGAAGGTTTTCAAGTAACAAATTTTAGTAAGGATCATATAAATTTAATTTTGGAGACCGCAGATATCCTTTGGCTAACCTTCATTAGACTGGGCTGCAATCAGTCAGTGAGAAGGAACAGAGTATGATATGTTTTCCAATTGAAAGTAGTTTAAAATGTGCTATCAGGGCAATGAGTAGTTGAGTTGGTTTATATAATGTAATTAAAAGGCAACAAACCTTTAGTACTCATTCTTTCATATTAACACTCTTGTGTTTGAAAGCTGTTTACACCATACCACATCATCTTGATATAATTATTCGCTCACTATGAAAGAAAAGTGTGGCCTAAAGTAAGATAAGGCCATAGAGTGTTAGTCCAAAAAGAGCTTTGGGGATCACCTAATCCAAGGGTTTTCAAAAGACCTGTAATAGAGAAATGTGTCACCCAAACATTGCTTAAAATGGAAGACATAAGCCTAAAATATATGTTAATGGTAATAAGTATAACAGCTAACACCATGAATGAGTGAAAGAGCTGGGAAACTGCAGAGAAGTGAGTGGGAAGACCTTAGGTGGGTATCCCTTGGTTGAAAGGGGATTAACATCAAGCAGACATCACAAGCTGGTGGGCTTCTCCTATTAAAGCCCCTCATCCACACTCCTTTTTTTTTCTCCCAAAGAAATAGTGGGTTTCTTTACAGATGATGAGATGCTGGAGTCTAAAATGGTGAAGCTGCTTATTCAAGGTTTACATTCCATTTAAACCAAAATCCATGAATATTACTCCCAAATCTGAGTTTATTTTGTTATTATTATTACCGTTGTTAACTTGAAAATACTCTCTGACAGAAACTCTTTGAGAGTAGGTGGAAAGGTTCACATAGAGGGTAGGTATTATTTTAATGAGTTTTTTCCATATCAACAATTTGCATTCATTTAAATCATGCTTTTTGTCCATATCTAACGATGTAAATGACAATATTTAAATCACTTCTGGTACACATGAAATTAAACTTCACTTACAAAGGGAAACCATTATTGAATAACTATAGCAATTATCTTTCTTGCTTCTGATTAACCAATCTCATTTACACTGTTACTGGCTTTTTGAAAAATAAAAAAAAATAATTTTAAAAATATGTCACGTTAGCAAAAGTACTTTCAAGCAAAAGTCATCTTAGTAGTACTGGAGAAGATATTTGCTTATTGAAAAATCTTTTCAAAGAGAGAGATTTCTTCACTGACTGAAAAAAACAAGAAACTGAGAGGATAATTTGATCACATTTCCCGCTGGAATACGAGGATGAGACCAAAGTTTTAGTGCAATTTTAGAGGGTAGAAATATTGTATCCTGGAGTTCCCATCGTGGCTCAGTGGTTAACGAATCAGACTAGGAATCATGAGGCTGCGTGTTCGATCCCTGTCCTTGCTCAGTGGCCTAAGGATCTGGTGTTGCCATGAGCTGTGGTGTAGGTTGCAGATGCAGCTCGGATCCCGCATTGCTGTAGCTGTGGTGAAGGCCAGCAGCTACAACTCCTGTTAGATTCCTAGCCTGGGAACCTCCATATGCCACGGGTGAGGCCTTAGATAAGGCAAAAAAAAAAAAAAAAAAAAAAAGAAAAGAAAGAAAAAAAAAGGAAGAAATATTGTATATCCATCTTAGAAATACCAGTAAATTTATCATATGACTGTCTTTTTTTCTTCTTACAGCTACACCTGCAGCATATGGAAGATCCTGAGTTAGGGGTTAAATCAAAGCTGTAGCTGCAGGGCTATGCCACAGCCATAGCAACGCCACATCCTGAACACAGTGAGCAAGGCCAGAGATCGAACCCCACATTTTCAATCCTCACAGAGACTATATTGGGTTCTTAACCCACTGAGCTACAATAGGAAATCCTATATGCATGCTTAACCAAAGTAGAACTTGAGCCTTGAGCTATAAGCATTTCTGCAAATGGATATATATACATATATATATATATATACACACACACACACACATATATAGTGAAATGTCTATAGAATGCATAAAAACATATATATATAATTGAAAAATAATTATAAAGCAAACATCTGAGTAACCCAGATGAACAAATAAAACATTGTCAGTACCCCAGAAACTCATTTTCTCTCTCCAATCATACTCCCTTGCCTCTCCCCTGGAGATAATCATTACACTTACTTCTACGATAATCACTCTTTCTTCTTTAAAAGTTTGCTATTTATTGTGAATTCCTAAGCAGCACAGTATGCTTTTGCCTGGCTTTGAACTTTTATAAATGGAATATTCTCTATATTTTCTTCTGAGCTTGCTTATTTCACTTAATACCATATTTGTTAAATTTATTCCAGTCAGAGAAATGCAAATCAAAACCTCACACCAGTCAGAAAGGCCATCATTAACAAGTTAACAAATAACGAATGCTGCAGAAGGTGTGGAGAAAAGAGTACCCTCCTTCACTGTTGGTAGGAATGTAAATTGGTACAACCATTATGGAAAACAGTATATAGGTACCTCAGAAAACTATACATAGAACTACCATATGACCCAGCGATCCCACTCTTGGGCATATATCCAAACAAAACTTGCCTTGAAAAAAACACACGCACCTGCATGTTCACTACATCACTATTCACAATAGCCAAGACATGGAAACAACCTAAATGTCCATCAGCAGATGAATGCATTAAGGAGAGGTGGTACATATATACAATGGAATACTATTCAGCCATAAAAAGCCAAACTAATGCCATTTGCAGCAACATGGATGGAACTAAACATTCTCATAATAAGTGAAGTAAGCCAGAAAGATAAAGGCAGATACCATTTGATATGACTTATTTGTGGAATCCAAAATATGGTACAGATGACCTATCTACAAAACAGAAATAGATCACGGCAAAGTAGAGCAGACTTGTGGTTCCCCTGGGATGGGGGGAAGTGGGATGGGCATGCAATTTGGGATTTATGGATGCAAAATGCCATATTTTGAATGGATGGACAATGGGGCCCTACTGTACAGCACAGGGAACTGTGTGTGACTGGATCACCTTGCTGTACAATAGAAACTGAAGAAACATTGTAAATCAACTATAATTGAAAAAATATTTTCCAATTATTACATGTACCATTAGTTTAATTGTTTTCATTGCTATATAATATTACATGATCTGAACATATCATAGTCATATTAGTCAGCTTTAACAAAAAACCCTAGATCTAGGTTCTTTCAGAAACAAGGTTTTGTTTCTCATATTGCATTTTCTTTGCAGTTTGGTTGCCCTTCTGTTTTATGTCTTCTTCATTGTAAGACCCATGTTGAAAAAGCAGAGCCTATATACACCACTCCTGGTCTCACCGAAAGATAAAAAGGGAAGATGGAAGTCTGCACAACGACTCTCTGGCCAGTATCATTTGCACTCACATTTCTTCAGTAAATCACATAGCCAAGACCGACTGAAATATCCACCCATAGGGACAGGCTCAGAAGGGAGCAATAGTTATCTTGACTATAATGCCATCCATTAAAACAACCTGTTTATCTTTTCTATTGTGGATAGATTTGGGTTATTTCCCATTGGGGCTATCATGAACAATGTTGCTATAAACTTTCTTGCATGTAAAGTTTCTCTAGAATATACACTTAAGAGTGTATTTGCTAATTCACAACATCTGCATAACTTCAAATTTTCTAAATAATACCAAACCATTTTTCAAAAAGAATATACCAACTTATTCTTCCACATCATTGTATAAGAGTTCCTATTTCTCCACATCCTTACTAACACTTGATAGTATCTTTATGAGTAATAGCATCTCATTTTGGTTTTAAGTTGCGTTTCCATGATTACTAAAGAGCTTGGGCATATTTTCTTACGTTGTACAGCATTTGTAGCATTTGTATATCCCTATTTTTGAAACTACATGTATTTTTACTTTATTTCAAAATAATTTTAGATTTACAGAAAACTTGCAAAAATAGTACAGAGTTTTAATACAACCTTCATATTTTACTTGACATCAAATATGAATACTCATTCTATTAGCTGTTGTCAGCACAGGTGCTACAGAGGTCCCAGTCATCATGAAACATAAGATTTATTTGGGCGAGAATAAAGTAGGGCTGTAAGTTGGCAAAGATGACACAGAAATGGTTCTCCCTGCCCATTTGCAGATAATGATTTGGCAACCTGTGTGGTTGTAGGATATAACATTCAACTGGAATTCAAGCAGGAACTCAGTAAAACATGAATATAAGCCAGCTATAAATAGCTCTGACTCCAGCATTAGTTTCATGTATGGAAATTACTTCTTGAAATTTAAATTATATTGCATGGATTTAAGCTCACCCTTTCTAAAATGATCATTCTGATTGGTCCAACAATAGGATGTAAAATATCCTTATTATTCTTTTTAAAATGTAAGAGCACCTTAAATTTTCATTTTATTTTGAGCATTTGCCTTGTGCCAGGTGTTTTTTTACATGCATCATCTAATTTAATACATGGTTAATAATTAGAGAGCCAGTATTCTATCCCAGGAAGTTGGTATTCACAAAGTCCATGCTTAACATCACTCCATGGCAGCACCTCCTAGGAACTGAAACTCATTTATCTCTTCACAGATATTTTGATTCTAAGTAGAGGACACTTGCCCCTGGAACATACAGCTTTGTTTAAAGGAATTCTATTCTTAGGTAGGTTTTCAAGGGACAATTAATATTTTGATGTTTTTACATTTTAATAAGTTATTCTTTCATGAGATTCAAAATAAATTTGAGAAGTCTGTATCCCACACCTGCTCAAGTTCACTCATTTCCCCTGCTTCCCCATCCTTCACTTATTTATCTCTGAGGTGTTTCTTTACACAAATATAAGAAAATATGAATACATGCTCTCATTTCAGCTCTTTCCTACAAAAAAAAAACAGGAATATAATAAACACTACACTGACCCTTCTCTTTTTAATATTATCGGATATGTTGGCAATCTTTCTGTATCAGTATACAGTGTTCATCATTCTTTTTGACAAGCATTTTATGTATACACCATAATTTATTTTGTATGTACCATAATTTATGTACCCAGTCTTTTTTTGAAGGACATGAGTTTTTTCCCGTATTTTGCTATTATTACAAATAATGCTCTAAGAGTTATTAAGTGTATGAATGTATAAAGAAACCCAGTACATGCATTTATGAGTGGAATGTAGGCTCTGTGATGTTTTGCAGTATAAATCAATCTTAGGATGGATTTGAAAATAGGTTAAATGTGCAATATCTAAAGATCATCCTCTACCTGCCACCATAACAGCAGCCATTGCCTCTGAGCCTTGTTCTCAGAAGAGAGTCATCCAATTGTCTCACATACTGTAAGATGATAAAACAGCACTTGTTTAATGTCTGGAAATGGTAATGCCTTTTTCCAAAGGGATGATTACTAAAATGTTATCTCAGGCAAGTTGATAATAGGTGGGGAAAGTGATCTGGGATGAGATATGGCGTTGTCTTCCTATCTTTTTAATTACATCTATCCAGAGAAAATTCCCTCTAATTATAGAAGATTGTTCTAATCTTTAGTAATCAAAGTTTGCTTATGTTATAGGAATTCAATTTCAGTTTTAGAAATCCGTTAAACACTAAAATGACCTGGGTTTTGTCTTTGTAAGACCACAGTGTAAATGATACAAATTGTATCCTGAATAATTCTTCTGTTTCATTATCAATAAGATTCTATTACCCGAAATTGATAATGTGTCAGGGTTTTTTTTTTTTGTTAGTTTGCATATTTTCTTATTTGTTCGCTTCAGTTGTGGAAGAGATTTGATGTCATGCAAGGGGAAAAAAGCGGGAAAATAAGAGTTTGAGGAGTTTCTCTCAATAAAATATAATTAAAACTCTTCCCATTCTTGAGACCCTTTGAGCCCTACCAGACATTCTCCTAAGCAGCTGGATATCACAGGCTCAGGATGATGATCCAAGAGAAAGAGCACAATAACGAAGACCATGGTTTTGGGCATTCACTCTCTGGATTCAAAGACCAGCTATATCCCTGACTATATAACCTTGATCAAGGCATTCTCTGTGCCCTTGTTTCCTGCTATTTTTAAAAAATACCCAGTAACTACCTAATGGGAGTGTGTTGGTGAAATGATATATGGAAAGTACTTATCTCAGATTATGAGCTCAATAAATGTTAACCATTTTATTTTATTACATCTTCACTAGACTGTGAAGTCCTTGAAGGAAAGCAGGGAATTATAAATTTATATCTGTATTCTCGCTTTTTTTGCTGAGTACTGTGTATAAAATGTGACAAATTAATGTTGAATAAAAGTATGAATGAAGAAAGAAATGAATGAAATAAAGGCTACCAAATGCCCCCTCAGGTAAGTGGGAGTCTTGTTGGTATACGACTCATGAGCTAGAAAAATGGAAATGAATATTTAGGTAGAACTGTCTTAGAAAACACTGTGCCTTTGCTCATGTTTTGCCAATAAATATCACATTTTATAACAGCCAGTTTGGGAGAGGATATATATCCCTCAGATTGCACTATGAATTTAAATTGTCCTAAATCTAGAAAAGACAATTATCATACCCCTTTAAATAGTTTTTTTCCGCTATAAAATACAAACACTGATTCATGAACCCTATGGGCTACTCAAGTATACTTTAAAGGAAATGCTCCATTCACTTTATATCTCAAGTATATCCAAGATCCAACTGACAACTTAATCTTCTGTCCTAGGTTCACCCTTCTACCATGTTTCAATAAGGCCCATATATTGTTTTCTTTAGGCATATTCCCAACTGCATCTTTTGTTTCTTCAGTAAGTACCACATGATAAAGAAATGATCTGTGGCTTTACAAAGATGGCTGTGACTTCATCTAAGTTTGTTCTTTAAAAATATCTGTACTTATGTATAGATATATAGATGTATATACATATGCACACTTTATTTTTTGCCTTTGTAAAACTCTCAATGTAAATACTTTCACAAATTTAGGAAGAAAAAAGTACCATTGGCAGATTCTGTGTCAACTCATGATTTCCATTTTAGAAAATACAGTCATTATAGGGATCATACTTAATTGTTACCCTGTCAACTTCTCCCCTCTCCTCCATAGAACCCTGATAATTTAGTGCAGGAACCCTTTTGTATATGTCTCTTGTAACATAAGCCACTTCAAATTAATTTTAGTAGCAGGTGTATATAATTCCTAAGAGGTAATTAAATAGCTGGAAATGCATAAAATAGAGATAGATAGATAAACAGATAGATAGACAGACAGACACATAGATAGGCAGAAGACAAAGAAGCAGTTCTTATGTCTAACATAGTTGTGGAGACAGATGTTTCAATAATTAGTATTCTTAAAAGTAAAAAAATGTTATTTATACATTATTTACCCTTCTATGGAGCTAAATTTTAAAAGTCAAATGTGTTCATTGTTTCCCAGAAATAAAACATCAAAATGGCCTTAATCTTTTCAAATCAAATGTCTGCTTGACCTTTCCACTTGAATGTTTCATAGACATCAAAAATTTAACATCCCTCATATGGATCTCCTCATTTTTCTTGTCTTCTTCACCCAAGTAAATGACATCACATTCCTCCAAGCTAGAAACCTGAGAGTTATCATCAATTATACCATGTCTCCCACCTCTACATTCAACCTATTAATACAACCTATGATTTTATCATTAAAATCCATCGATCTTGAGCAACCAATTTCTTTCCATGTCCACTGACACTGTTCTCATCCATACTACTACCATCATTTCTCTTTGCCACAGCATCCCTGTCTCCTTGTTTTCAAGTTTTGTGTTTCTGCATATCCATTCTACTCACAGAGACAAAAATTATCTAAAATATAAATCAGTCACCTCATTCTACTGATCCCCATTGGACTTAGAATAAAAGCCAAGCTCTTTACCTAGGCATAGAATTCTCTGTAGCAGTACCCCTGCCAACTTTCCAGTCTCATCTCCTGCCTCTTTCCTTTTGCTCACTCTATTTCAGCCAATAAGTGACACTTTCTCTAGTATGTACACACATATTTATAAATAAACATGCATATACTTTTCATCCACTTTTAGATATTATCTATCAACTTATTCTTATAAAAGATGATAACACAGTTCTCTCACACTCCTTTCACTTCTTATAAGGCACCAAACACTTCTCAATCTCCTGTCTTTTGCAAGTTCTGCTTCTGTTAGGAATGCTGTTTTGACCACTATTATGTCAGTCTTCATGTAGCTAGCTACTTAATTTTTAATCTGTTTAAATGTCACACCCTCAAACAGATATTCTCTAATGACCCAATCTAAAAGATGTTTGCTCTTTATTTTTTAATCTTAGCTCCTAGTCTGTCTCCTTCATCACATTCAACAAAATTTGTAATCATTTTATTTGTATGGTCATTTTACTTTTTTGTCTCCTTCACTTAAATGTGAGCTTAATGAAGGGACCGTGAAGTTCTCATCTTCCATCCTATGTTCACCATTTAGTATAGTGCCTGCCACACATTGAAAGTGGTCAAATACTTTTTCATAAGTGCATAACTGAAAGCAACGTACCAGAACATGAAACACCATTCCTTTGCTCCTGTTTTGGCAATAAATATCATACTTTGTGACAGCCAGCTCTGAGGAGGATATATAATGCCTCAGGTAGCACTGCAAATTAAAATTGGCCTAACTCTAGAGAAGGCAATTATCATACCCCTTTAATTTTAATCATTTTTTTCTGCTATGAAATACATACACTGGTTCCTGAACTCTATGGGCTACTCCAGTATACTTTAAGGGAAATGCTCTATTCACTTTAAGACTCAAGTATATAAAGGCTATATAGATTTTTTAACTATTTTTTATTTTTGATTTGCAATGGGAGATGTCAAAATTAGATGTATCAACACTTCACAGCATTCATGCTAATTCTGACTTAACCTATATTTGTTTTAGTGTATTTAATAATGTTCATAAAAAGAAAACAAAAATTTTCCTGATTCTAATCAAATATAATTGGACACAGAGACTAAGCAAGGGTCATGGAAAAATGCATAATTCAAAGGATCTAAAATAAAACTTTTGGTTAAGAATAAAACGCTGTGGGGTATTTAAAAATGGCTCCTCTTCTCTTGCCCTTTCTGGAAGCACAAGGTGATTCTCCCATATTCACTGTGAGAACCTGGTTGAACCCTTGGAGGTAAAATTCACAAAAGTGTAGGGTCTCCCTGGTGACTGGGTACGCCTCTGGTTTTCAACTCTCAGACGCATCCATGCTGAACCTCCAACAGTTCGTCAGTTCGATTCAGATTTCCCCGTCTGGTTCCTGCAGCTGCTTGTGTTCCTGGTCGAATCACGATAGCTTCAAGATAGCAGAACAGAAGGACTAGAGCTCAACTTCTCTCCCAAATAACAGCAAAAATACAACCAAATGCCGAGCAACCTTCAACCAAATGGACTGTAAACTTCCAAAAAAGATACTCTGCTCCAGAAGACAAAGAGGAGACCATATCAAGAGGTAGGAGGGGTGATTATGCGATAGAAGCAACCCCATACCTCCCGGGTAGGAAGCCCCACAGCCTGGAAAGTAACTGCATCACAGAGACTCAGCTACAGGACTGAGAGTTCTGAGCCTCACGTCAAAACCCCACGCCTGGGGATCGGGAACAGGGACAAAGAGCCCCCAGAGCATCTGGCACTGAAGGCCAGCGGGGCTTGTGTGCAGGAGCTCCACAGGAATGGGGGAAACAGAGACCCCACACTCTTGAAAGGCACACACACACTTGCACGTGCACTGGGTCCCAGGGCAAAGCAATCTCCAGAGGAATCTGGGAGGAACCTGACTGCAATTCCTGGAGGATCTCCTGGGAAAATAGGGGGGACTGTGCCTTGTTGTGGGGGAAGGGCATTGGAGGTGAAGCTCTCAGGGACATTCAGCAGCCTGCATTTCTCTGGAGGGGGCCATTTCTGGGAAAATCTGGTCCCTCCCATCAGTGCTGAGAAGCCCCAGGGCAAACAACAATTCAGGTGGGATCTCAGCCCCACCCATCAGTAAACAGGCTGCCTAAAGACCCCTCAGGCACACAGCGAGCCTCTAATCTCATCCAGAGACAAAGCCCCATCCATCAGAGGGAGAGGAATCAACCCCACCTACCAGTGAGCAGGCATCACTCCCTCCCATCAGGAAGCCTAGAGCAAACCCCCTCCATAC
>PVHT020000015.1:21831564-21907827 GCA_004024745.2 Catagonus wagneri | reverse complement strand
CAGTGTTCATTGCAGCACTCTATGCAATAGCCAGGTACTGGAAACAACCTAAATGCCCATCGACAGAAGAGTGGATAGGGAAGATATAGTACATACACACGATGGAATGTTACTCAGCCATTAAAAGGAACGAATTACCAACATCTATAGCGACATGGATGGACTTAGAAATTATCATGAGAAGTGAAACCAGTCAGACAATTAGACAGCAACACCCAATGCTACCGCTTACATGTGGAAACTAAAAAGACACAATGAACCTTTTTACAGAACAGAGAATGACTCACAGACTTTGGAAAACCTTGGTTTTTCAAATAAGACAATCTGGGGGGGTGGGGGGATGCAATGGGAGTTTGGGATACAAAATCTATAAAATTGACTTGTGATGATTTATGTACACCTATAATTGAAATAAAATCCATTAAGAATAAAAAAATTAAAAAAAATAAAAAATAAAATTTTTTATTTTACATGTAAGTACAATACTTCAAAAAATTATTTAAGGGTCAATTTTTAGAGGTGGAGATGCACACTAAAAAATAAATTCCTTAAGGTATTAGGTTTGACTTTAGTTATAAGCAACTGTAATTTTATTAAACAATGAAAAAAAGTCATTTTCCATGAATAGAGCAAGCTTATTTTATGCCAGAAAATAAGTTTGTATTGGGTCCTTAAATGTCAATAACAAAAATATAATAGCACCATCAACATGATCAAGAGGCATCTGTTAACATGACCAGTTGAACATTATGATGTTCTATAAATGAAATTTCTGGCTAATGGTCCATTACTTACCACAACAACTTCCGAAGAGTGCTTGCTTTCTGAAGAAACAGCATGCATGCTTGACATCTTATTGCTTTCTATTCATGAGTCAGATTCTAGAGGTCAGGCAACACTGGCAAGCAGAAATCTTAAGTAAGAACCTCCTACTGATTTCAAAGTCACCTTCACACAAAGAAAAATTCCATAGAGTATAGGAGAAAGGACCATGGCAAAGAGGCAAGAAATAAATCTGTACCTACTAATTATCTCTATCTATTGATCTAAGAAGCAAAAAAAGAACTTTTTTCTGTATTTCTACCTTGCTTTTTAAATATTGTGCTTTTAATTAAAGCAGTATATTCACATAATTTAAAAAATCCAATAGTTCTATAAGGCTTACAACATTAAACAGTCATCCCCTGCTCCTCTGCTACACATTCCAGATTTCTCTCCCCATAGGAAATGTTAACGTTACATGTTTCATTTGATATTTACATCTATGATTGAAAATAACACAATTTTTTTAAATTTTCAGTTTTCTTATACTTTCTATCATTTTCCTGCTGTAAAAAGCAAAGACTCATCACTCTTACATACACATACACACACACAAACACACACACACACACACACACACACACACTCTCTCTCTCTCTCTCTCTCTCTCTCTGTCCTCCTTCTCCTATCCTCACCATAGATTTGTGTAATTATTTTGGGTTAAATCAATATTCAGCGCTTGAAGTATATAACTAGTAGGACTACAGACCTAGTATTAATAGCTGAGGAACACACGATGCTATAAAACCTTTTTTCTTCACAATTTTTAATTTTCTCCCCCTCTGCCATGACTTATCATTTGTTTATCTGCTTTTCAGCTTTTAATTTTTTCTTATTTCATCTGCTCTGCTGTCCACTTTTCCTCTGTATTCATGTCTTTTTATCCTATAATAGAATTAAAGAGGAAGCAGAGATTAATGCATATTTATTCTGCCATGTTTAACTGGAAGTTGGCATTGACTTTCTTTTTTTTTTTGTGTCTTTTTGCCTTATCTAAGGCCTCACCCGTGGCATATGGAGGTTCCCAGGCTAGGGGTCTAACAGGAGCTGTAGCTGCTGGCCTTCGCCACAGCCACAGCAATGCGGGATCCGAGCCGCGTCTGCAACCTACACCACAGCTCACGGCAACGCCGGATCCTTAACCCACCGAGCAAGGCCAGGGATCGAACCCGCAACCTCATGGTTCCTAGTCGGATTCGTTAACCACTGAGCCACGAAGGGAACTCCGGCATTGACTTTCTTGATAGATCAAAATAAACTACACAAAATCCTTTCATGCTCTGCCACCATTCTGAAATGAATTTGTCAATTATTGCCTGAGATCAACTGGTTCTAATAAAGGCAAATTTTTAAAAATCCTTGTAAGGGTCAGTTATGTCTGCCCTATTCTTGGGTCACAGCCATAACTTAACCATCATCCACAAGAGAGCTCACAAGTATGTTCTAGAGTCTATAGGAGGACCAGGAGAAAGAGTATCTGTAGTATTTCTTACTTCCATCCTGAAAACTAGGAAAAGTTAGTCACAAATATTCTTATAAAAAGGTTATAATAGTATAACAATTACTTAGCAAATAGCATGTTCTTAACAGCCTGAGATTTCTCATGTCTTATCACCATTTTCAAGAGTTCCATTTCCTTGAACATATGGAGTCCTATGACCAGCCTGAGAATACATCCAATCCTCCAAAGGCCTGACAGATCCTCTTTTTCAGTTTTTTTGGAATTATGATTAAGTGCTCAGCAATGGCAACAAGACAGAAAACAAAGTAAGTTAGTATGCTTAGGGTCGGTGTAGCCTGCTTTGTATTGTCCTGCTGAGTTAGGACGGTTATGTGGAAACAATATAGGACTGAACTAGAAGAAATCTGGGGCCCATTTAGAGCTTTGATTTGAAACTGGAACTATAGCCTGTCTTCTGTACACACTAATGGTTTTTATTCCTTTGCGCAGAAACAGGATGGATGCATAGAGACATCCAACTAGTATTGACATAGCTGACCATGAAGATGCTGTGCCTTAGCACCCTACATTCTCCTCAGAGCTTTTTGTTCTCATTTGCCTTCACCGCTTAACTTTGACATAATTAAAAAGCAATAATGTTTAATTCTTTTATGCTGAATATACTTGAGCAATGCTTCTCAGCAAATCAGCTATCGTATAATTAAAAGACAATAAATGCCTCATCAAATTTAATAAAATGACTTCTGAAAGCAGGTAATTTACATTGTAATTATCTCTCTAGTAATAGTTTTACAATAATCTGCATTAGTATGAAGGCTCCGCAAACACAAAACGTCGGATATGTAAATGAGACTTAAATTGTATTTACAGGTTATGTTTAGAATTCTAGTTTGATTGCCCCTTAGCCTTTCATTCAAACAGCTGTCAAAAGTCATTTTTTTACCTTCAAATCCAAAAACTTGATAGCATTGCCTTGGCCCTTATGTTGACATTGATGACCATTTTCAGTATATTTGATGTACAATATTATGGAAATTTCAGTTATGCAACACAGGGATTCACATTTTTTTTTTTTACTCACAGCATATGGAGGTTCCCAGGCTAGGGGTCAAATTAGAGTTACAGCTGCTGGCCTACACCACAGTCACAACAACATCAGATCCGAGCCATGTCTGCGACCTACACCACAGCTCATGGCAATGCTGGATCCTTAACCCACTGAGTGAGGCTAGGGATTGAACCTGCAACCTCGTGGTTCCTAGTTGGATTCGTTTCCACTGCACCATGACAGGAACTCCATAATTCACAATTTCTAAGGTTATACTCCATTTATAGTTACTAGAAAATATTGGCTATGTTCCCTATGCTGTATTATATATCCTTGTTGCTTATTTTATACAGAGCAGTTTGTACCTCTTAATTTCCTATTTCTGTCTTGCCCCTCCCCCTTTTTTCTCCCCACTGGTAACCACTAGTATATTCTCTATATCTGTGAGTCTGTTCTTTTGCTATATTCACTGGTTTGTTTAATTATTTAGATTCCAGATATAAATGATATCATACAGCATTTGTCTTTGTCAGATTTATTTCACTTAGCATAATACACTCCAAGTCCATCCATGTTGCTATAAATAACAGAATTTCATTCTTTTTATGGCTAATATTCCACTGCATATGTATGTATATATGTGTGTGTGTGTGTGTGTGTGTGTATACATATATATATGCATACAATGGAATATGTATATACTGTATCTTATCTTCTTTATCCATTCATCTATCAGTGAATACTTAATTTGCTTCCATATCTTGGCAATTGCAAGTAATGCTGCTGTGAAAAGAATGTATCTCTTCTAATCAGTGTTTTCATTTCTCTTGAATAATACCTAGGAGTGAAATAGCAGGGTCATATTGTAGTTCTATTTTTATTTTATTTTTTGAGAGACCTCCATACCATTTTCCATAGTGGCTGCATCAATTTATATTTCTTCCAACAGTGTAGGAGGGTTCCGTTTTCTCCACATCCTCACAATTTTTTTTCCAGTTTTTTAATGATAGACACTCTGACCAGTGTGAAGTGATATTTCATTTTGGTCATTTGCATTTCTCTGATGATTAGTGATGTTAAGCATCTTCTCATATGCCTGCTGGCAAGCTGTGTATCTTCTTAGGGAAAATGTGTCTTCAAGTCTTTGGCCCGTTTTTTAATCAGGTTGTTTTTTGATACTGAGTTGTATGAGCTATTTATATATTTTGGATGTTATTTCCTGATGCTTTCTCTCCTCCTGTCTTCCCACGATTCTCCACTCTTCTTGTTTTACACCTATCAGTCTGATAAAAACCGCTCAGTATGTTTGCACCTCACCATGGGAATCCTCTTTTTCCATATACCTCTTTTATGTAAATTTCCCTAGGCTTCTCCTTTATTCTCTCATAGTTAAGTTTAAGGCCATGTTACCTCACATTTAGAATACTATATTTGTGCCGTATCTGGCCTCCTGCTACCAGTTCCTCCCTATATGTTTTCACAAATACATTTCTAAAATATAAACCTGCTCATATCACACCTTATCTCAGAAACCCTTAACAGGGTCTCCATCACATAAAATATAAAATACATATTTCTCAGTATTCTATAAGATGATCCATGTATACAATCTCAATTTTACCTAATATCAGTCTCTCCTATCAAGCCCAGGTATCCAATTCAAGGAGCAGTTACCCAAGCATACCAGGAACTTACTCTCTTATCTATGTTTTTACTCATAATATCACTCTTAGTCCATTATGCCTTATTATCTCTCTTCACTCATACATTTCTATCCTTTAAAGATCTTAATCAAAATTAATACAATTAAAAGGACTTCCAAAATCAAAATTCATCTCCATCCGTCCTTGTCTCATGCTTCATTATGATGTAATCCAATGGATAAAAATATGCACTTGACTATGCTCTCAGGTTCCAATAAAGCATAAGCTCCTGAATTGAAAAAATAAATCTAGGTCTTCTTTTCCTTCTTTACCCTTAGTTAACATAATTGTTGTCTTTTCATTAAGAGATATTCAGTTACAGAAGATCTCCTTGGCACAAAAATGGAATTGTTACAAATAAAATAAAACAAACAAAAAAAAAAGTCAGGAAAACAACTTTCTGCAAGTTTATACCCAGTAATTATTGCTGGAATTTTCAATGGAATAAAGGCTGTGCAGTACTTTGTTTACATAAAGGAAGCATCTGACAAATGTCATTATGCTGTGTATTTTGAATTGCTTTTTGATCATGGAAGTAGATTTTTAAAATGTATTCTTCCTTGATACCTACATACTGGCTGCACTTCTATCTCTGATACAGGAAAAAAACAAAATACTGACTCTTATCAGAGGTCTTAGTTTCCTTAGAGACATGGTATGTCTAGGTAAGCTGATGTGCCACTATTCTAAAAACAGTATATTGAGATATAATACATGTAATATACAATTCACTCATTTAAGTTGTGCAACTTAATATTTTAGTATATTCAATTAGTTGTGCAACTATCAACACAAATTTTCATCACCCCAAAAAAAAAACATCATATAGCTTAACAGTCACTAGTCATCTGCCCACAACTCCCACAGCCACAGTCAACCAATGAACTAATTTCTAGTTTCACTGCTCTGGACAATTCATGTAATTGAAATCATAAAATACGTGACTATTTGTGTCTCACTTCTTTCACTGAGAATAATGCTTACAAGGTTCATCTGTGTTCATCTGTGTATTATAATTTTGTTATTTTAATGGCCATATAATATTCCATTCTATAAGTATATCACATTTTATTTACCCATTCATTAGTTTATAAAAATTATTGTTGTTTCCACATTTTCTTGTTATAAAATAATGCTACTATAAACGTTTGTGTATAAATTTTTGTGTGGATATATATCTTCAGTTATTTTACTCATTTAACTAGGAGTGGAATTGCTAAGTCAAAATGTAACTCTGTGGTTAACCTTTTGATGAGCTACCAGACTTTTCTCCAGAACACTGTACCACTTTACATTCCCAGCAGCAGTATACAAGGGTTCCAGTGTTTCTATATATTTGCTGACCTTTTTTATTATCTTTTTTTATTATATCTACCCTAATGGCTATGCTATGATATCTCCCTGTGGTTTCGATTTGCATTTCCCTAATGACTAGTGATGTTGAAAATCTTTTAAAGTGTTTCTTGGCAATTTTTACATATTCTTTGGAGAAATATCTACTGAAATCATTTACCTACTTATTAATTGGGTTATATGTCTTTTTATTGTTAGGTTATACAAATTCTTCATATATATCCTGGATAAAATTTCCTTTTCTAACAAAAAAAGACCAACTGCCTAGCACAAGGAACTTTATTCAGTATCTTACAGTAACCTAAAGGAGAATAACCTGAAAAAGTACATATATATATATATTTAATATATATATTTGCTATACACCTGAAACTAACACATTATAAATTAACTGTATTTCCATTTTTAAAAAATGGTTTTAAGAAAGTTTCTTATCTAATATACATTTTGCAAATATTTTCTCCCATTCAGGAGGTTGTCTTCACAAAAAGCAGAGTGAATCAAGTTTCCCACAATTTTTCTTTAACTTGATAAAGACCAATTTATTTTTTCTTTTACTTTCAGTGTTGTATTTAAGAAGGCTTTAATTAAGTGAAGGACAAAGATTTCCTAGTATATTTTATTCTAAGGGTTTAGCTCATACATTTAGGTTTATGATCCATTTGGAGTTAATTTCAGTGTGTGGTTTAAGAAAGGAGCCCAGCTTTATTCTTTGCATGTAGATATCTAGCATCATTTTTAGAAGATACTATCCTTTCCTCCACTGAGTTGTCTTGGCATCCTTGTCAAAAATCAATTTTCCAAAAAGGTATAGGTTTATTTCTGGACTCTTTATTCCATTGATCTATCCTTATGCCAGTACTGCACTGTTTTGATTACTATAGCTTTGTAGTAAGTTTTGAAATTGGGAGTTAAGACTCCTCTTCTTGGTTCTTTTTGGAGATTGTTTTATCTATTCTATATCCCCGGCATTTTCATATAAATTTTAAGAATTGTCAAATTATGAAAAAAGAAGGTAGGATTTTTAAATAAATTACATTGAATCTGTAAATTCATGAAGTATTGTCATCTTAAAAATATTAAGCTGCTCTGTGAACAAGGGACCTGTTTAATCAAGTTTTTAAATTCTTTCAACAATGCATGCTTTCAAAGTACAAATTTTGCACTTATTCAGTTCATTCTGAGGTATTTCATTCTGTTTGATATTATTTTAAGTGGATTTTTTCTTGATTTCATTTTTGGATATTTTTATGGCTAGTGTATAGAATTCCAATTTGTTTTTATATAGTTATTATTCCCTATAACCCTAATAAACTCATTTATTAGTTCAAGCAGATTTTTTATTGCATTCTTTAAAATATGAGTTATATCATCTACAAGTATAGATAGTTTTACTTCTTATTTTTCCAATCAATGTGCTTTTTACTTTTGTTTATTACCTAATTGCCCTGATAAAACCTACGGCACAATGTTCAATAGAAATGATGAGAGGAGACATCCGCGTCTTCTCCGGCTTTCCTGATATGAATAGGGAAAACAGTGAATCTTTCCATCTTAAGTACAATTTTAGCTGTGGGTTTTCCATAAATGGTCCTTATCAATTTATGGAAATTTTCTTCTGGTCAGTTTGAGTGTATCAGACTAACTTGTTAAATTTTGCCAAATGATTTTTTTCTGTCCGTTAAAATGATCAAGTGATTGTACTCCTTTATTCTCTTAATATGTTGTATTGCACTACAAACCAACCTGTCATAGCTTGGATACATTCCATTTGATCATGGTATATAATTATTTTTATTTCTGGATTCAGTTTGCTAGTATTTTGTTTATAATTTTTGCATGTGTATTCATTTTTTATCTCTATAATGATTTTTATTTTTCCATTATATCTGGTTTATAGTGTTCTGTCAATTTTCTACTGTATGGCAAGGTGGGTGACCCAGGCACATACACACATGCATGCACTCTTTTTCCTCACATTATCATGCTTTATCATAAATGACTAGATATAGTTCCCAGGGCTATACAGCAATATCTTATTGCTTACCCAATCCAAAGGCAATAGTTTGCATCTATTAACCCCAAATTCCTAGTCCATCCCAATCCCTCCTCCTCCCCCTCCCCCTTGGCAACCACAAGTGTGTTCTCCATGTCCATGATTTTCTTTTCTGTGAAAAGATTCATTTGTGTATATTAGATTTCAGATGTAAGTAAATATGTATTCATAAGAAATACTGGTCTTCTGTTTTCTTGTAATACTCTTTTCTAATCTAGGGGTAAGGGCAATACAGTAAGTTTGAAAGAGTTCTCTTCATTCACTCATTTGATGAAAGAGTGTGTTAATTTTTCTTTAAAATTTTGAGAGCATTTGCTAGTGAAACCATCTTAGCTTGGGCTTTTCTTTGTGGGAAGTTTGCAAAAAAAATTACTCAATCTTTTTACTTTTACAGGTATATTCAGATATTCTATTTCTTCTTGTGACACTTATGATAGCCTGTGTCTTTCTAGATTTTGAGCATTTCATCTAGTTTGTCTAATTTATTGGTATACAATTCAATTATTCATAATAGTTCCCTATAATGTGGTTTATTTACATAAGATCAACAATGATTTTCTTTTTTCTTTTTTTTCTTTTCCTTTTTTTTCTTTGGCTTTTTAGGGCCACACCTGCAGCATCTGGAGGTTCCCAGGCTAGGGTTCCAACTGAAGCTATAGCTATACCACAGCCACAGCAATGCAGGATCCAAGCCACATCTGCTACCTACACCACAGCTCACGGTAATGCTGGATCCTTAACCCACTGAGCAAGGCCAGGGATCGAACCCTCAACCTCATGGTTCCTAGTTGGATTCGTCTCTGCTGTGCCACAACGGGGACTCCTCTCTTTTTGTTTCTTAACTTAGTTTAAGTCTTCTCTTATTTTTCTTGGACAGTCTAGTTTAAGCTTGTCAATTTTACTGATATTTTCAAAGAGTCAGTTTTCTATTTTACTGATTTTATTAATTTTCTATTTTCTAGTTTATGTCCGCTCTGTATTATCTATTTCATTCTGCTTATTTTGGGTTTAGTATGGTCTTCTTTTCCAACTTCCTTGGAATTTTACAGTTACACTGGTTTTTTTACATTATTTATTATAGTTGATCTGTCAATTTCTGCTGTACAGCAAAGTGACCCAGTTACACATATACATACATTCTTTTTTTCATATTATCTTCCATCATGTTCCATCAAAAGTGATTGGATATAGTTCCCTGTGCTATACAGCAGGATCTCATTGCTTATCCACCCCAGATGCGATAGTTTGCATCTACTAACCCCAAAATCCCAGTCCATCCCACTCTCTCCCCCTCTCCCTTGGCAACCACAAGTCTTTTCTCCATGCCCATAAGTTTGTTTCTTTTCTGTAGATAGGTTCATTTGTGCCCGATTTTAGATTCCACATATAACTGATATCATATGGTATTTGTCTTTCTATTTCTGACTTAGTTCACTTAGTAAGAGGATATCTAGTTCCATCTATGTTGCTGCTAATGGCATTATTTTGCTCTTTTCTATGGCTGAGTAGTGTTCCATTGTGTATATGTACGACATCTTCTTAATCCATTCATCTGTTGATGGACATTTAGGCTGTTTCCATGTCTTGGCCATTGTGAACAGTGCTGCAATAAGTATAGGCATACATGCCTCCTTCTGAAGTATCATTTTGTCTGGATATATGCCCAGGAGTGGGATTGCTGGATTATATGTTAGTTCTATACTTAGTTTTTTGAGGTGCCTCCTTACTGTTTTCCATAGTGGTTGTACCAATTTATATTCCCACCAACAGTGAAGGAGCGTTCTGCTTTCTCTAGCATTTGTTATTTGTAGACTTATTAATGACAGCCATTCTGATAGGTGTGAGGTGGTACCTCATTGTAGTTTTGATTTACATTTCTCTAATAATTAATGATATTGAACACTGTTGATTTCAGATTTCTACTTTATTTCTGTAGGCATTGAAACACAAAATTTTTTTAAGCATTGTTTTAGCCACATCCCATATGTTTTGGCTCATTATGTTTTCATTTTCATTTATCAAAATTTTTTGCCAAATTTCCCTGTGATTGCTTTTTAAACCCATTGTAATTTATGCATAGTTATCATGGGGATTGTATATAACATTCAAGTTATAGAAAATCTATTTTACACTGATACAAACATAACTTCAATTGCATACAGTGTATCTAACTCTTTACAACTCCACTTCCCCCTACTTTATGTACAGATGTCACTAATTTACATGTTTCTATCTTGTGGATTCGTTAATATAGATTTATATTTACTTTTGTGCTTTTTGTGTTTTAAATTCTCTACAGGAATAAAAAGTGGAGTTACAAACCAAACTTAACAATAAAATTCTTATATGTGTTCACGTATGAACCTTTACTAGAGAACCTTACATTTTCATATGGCTTCAAGTTATTGTATAGCATTCCTCCATTTCAACATGAAGTGCTCCCTTTAGCATTTCTTGTAGTGCACATCTAGTGGTAATGAACTCCTTCAGTTATTGTTTATCTTGAAATGTCTTAATTTCTCTCTCATGTTGAAAGAAGAGTTTTGCAGGATATATAGTTCTCAGTTGACATTTTTTTCTTTTACCACTTTAAATACAATAAAGTGCTTCTGTTACCCAAGGTTTCTGCTGAAAAATCAGCTGATAATCTTATTGAGAATCTGCAGTGACAACTGTTCTTATATTGCTTTCATGATTCTTTGTTTTTGGCTTTAGACAATTTTATTATAATGTGTTTTGCTGTGGGCCTCTTTGTATTTTATTTTATCTGAGGTTGTTAAGTATCTTGGAATTATATATCCATCTATTTCCTAAAAGTTGGAACATTTTTGGCCATATATTCTTTAAATAAACTCATTGCTCTTTTCTTTCTTCCCCTTCTGGGGTTTCCGTCATGCATATACAGGCATATCTCATTCTACTGTGCTTCATTTTACTGAGCTTTACACGTACTGCATTTTTTTTACAAATTGAAGGTTTGTGTCAACTCTGCATCAGGCAAGCTTAGTGGTGTCATTTTTCCAACAGTATTAATTTTTAATTAAAGTATATACATTGTTTTTATAGGAATGCACACTTAATAGACTACAAATCAGTGTAAATAGAACTTTTAAGTGCACTAGCAAAAAAAAGTCATTTGACTCCCTTTGTTATAACATTTGCTTTGTTGCAGAGGTCTGGAAAATAAATCTTCAATATCTCTGAGGTATGACTGCAATGACACATTTGATTGTGTCTCATAAATATTTTAGTCTCTATTCACTATTCTTTATTCTTTTTTGCTCTTCAGACTTGTTAATTTTAAATGAAACTATGATCAAGTTTGTTGATTCTTTCTTCTGCCTGAGTCCCCTGTTTGAACCCCTCTAGAGGATTTTTCAATTCAATTACTATATTTTTCAGGCCCAAAGTTTCTGTTTGGTTTTTTCATAATTTTAATCCCTTTGATGAGATTATTGTTTTGTTCCTATAACATTTTCCTGATTTTCTTTAATTCTTTGTATTTTCCTTTAGGTCTTTTTTAATGTATTCTAAACAGCTGTTTTAAAGTCTTCAATGGTAAATCTAAATCACATGTTTTCTTTAGGGTCAGTTTCTGGAGATTAATTTCATTCCATTGGATGGGTCATATTTCTCTATTTATTTGTATGTATTGTGATCTTTTGTTTAAAATTGGGCATTTGAAAAGACAGCCTCCTTTCTCTGTCTTTGCAGACTGGCTCTATGTGTAGGAAAATATTAATCAGCCTAGCCTGAAGGTTTAAAGTATGCTACTGCTTTTTCTGGCCATGTGTCTTCTACGTTCCTGGGCGTGTGCATTTTTTCCAATTCTCCCATCTGTAATGCTGCTTTTAAATGATTTAATTTCCCCAAGCATCTCACTTCTGTTTCTGCTTGCTGCCTAAGATGTTATGTTGTATTCCTCTGTTTCTAATATCTTGCCCACAGGTGTCCACAGATCTGCAGAATTCCTGCAACTTTCCTAAGCCACAGCACCAACCACTACCTTCTGCAGCTTCCAATTTGCTATCCAAATTACAGCATCATCATTCCTGTCTGATCCCAGAGTCAGGTGATTCAGATACCAGTTCCTTAGGTAGTCTGTAGACAGGCCAGATGTTGCAAACAGGTTTTTCTCTTTTCTTTCTATCCTAAGAGACAGACAACCAGAAATTGAACCACTTCCTTCTGACCATGCCACATGGGGAAGAAGTGGTACATAAGTAAACAAAAATGCCACAGGATTTCCTACTGTTTTGCATGTGTTTTTTTCTTGATTGAGTGTTTTCTTGGTTATCACTGGTTTTCAGACTAATAAAGATATCTTAGTCAGTCTGTAGTTGTTTCCTTGACAATTCCATGGGGAAACTAGGGCCTGGAGCTTCACATTTTGACATCTTAGTGACTTTGTTGTCTATGTCTGAGCCTCAAGTTCTCATGTATAAAACAGCAATAATAATAGTACCTTAGTAAACAGATTTACATCAGGTAGTAAAACTTCATATTTACTGAGTATTTACAATATGTTACAGTGCTACTGTATATGCATAATACCATTTATTCTATACTACAACTACTTCAGTTAGGTTCTCTTATTATACCTTCTAACTGATGGAGGAAAACTGGGCCTTAAATATATTGCATGACTGTTCAAGGTGACACAGACTTTGGAGCCAATATTTGATTCTGGGTTTATCAGACTTGAAAAAATCCATAACCTTTATCACTCTGTCACTGCAATGTATACTGATGGAACATTAGTTTCCTTCTTTCATCTATTCACTTTCTACCTTAGGGAATGGCCCCAAGGTTGTTAAAATAATCCACAGTTTTTTTTTGCAGCTGAGACGGTATAGACACACACACACACACACATGCACATATATATGTAATTTGTCTATTTAATATGTTCTCATTGATGAGAGCTGTCAGAAAATAAGAGTGTTTTAAATAAAGACTATAATTACTTACAGCCTAGCCTAACATGAACTGCCCCAACAAAATCAGGTTAAAAGACATGGAAAGTAGCTTCCAAATAGAGATTCAGTGTCAATAAAGGAGACCACCAGGGAGCCAATCAGACAGTATGCCTGGGAGCCTGTGGTGAGGAAAAAATGCAGTAAAGCTTAAACTGATGTTTTGACCTGTCAGGTCTGTTTGATTTATGCAAGAATGTGAAATGGATCAATTTTTAAAGCCACAGAATCACAATGGCAATTTAGAACATAACTGCCCTTTTACCAATTTTGCTAATTGTTTCACTTCTCAACTAAGGTCTCTTTTTTATTTCTGAATGTTTGAACATTCTTACCTGTAAGAGGCACATCAAAGCAATTTACATATATATATATATATATATATATATATATATATATATATATATATTTAATGCATTAGCAGTTACTGTTGCTCTTTATTTGCCAAGGAGACATCTGACATATGTACAGGGAAAAGCCATGTCATCACTCATATTGCTGAAATTCTTTCATATCAAACCCTTAGTATGACACTAGAAAATTTATGGCAACTACCCATTTTCAGATGTTCCTTTTGACTTTTCAATTCCATATCAGTAGCTTTTTCTTTACTAATGATACATGACAATAGTAGTACTGTCTGTTTCAAATTCTCAGAGGAGAAGATAAAAGAAGACTCTATGACCTTTTTGAAACATCAAAAAGATTTAAAATACCTTTCATCTTTTATTGGTGACAAAACTCTTAAATTCTTTATTCTCAAGGATGATTAAAATCAGCTATGTCCATTTTTGTTGCTTTTTAAAAATGTGATTTCTGGACTGTGAACATTAGAATCAATTCAAGCACTTTATAAATAGGCCACATCCTAGGCCTATGGAAACAGGTAGTCAAGGGGTGAGGCCATGTAGTCTGTATATTAACAAAGCTCATCCAGGTGAATATCATGCACTAAAGTTTAAGAATTACTGCATGAGACCCTTTGAAAAAAACACCAGGAAATGTAGAGTAAAAGTATAAAATCATCCACACACACAAATATGAAATTTAAACCAGTAATCATAAGAGGAGGAAAGTACAAATGCAGGATATTTAAAATGCATTTGAAATCAGGAGACCAGAAACTTAAAACAGTTCTGTACATATATAGATTGTTATATCAAAATCTCATGTTAACTGCAAACCAAAAAATCTACTATATATATACATACACACACACACACACACACATATATACATTTATATATGTGCATGTATAGATAGATAAAGGAAGCCAAACACAACAGTAAATATCGTCATCAAATCACATGAGAAAAGAACAAAAGAGGAAAGGATAAAAAAGATTTACAAATCCAAATCCAAAAAAATCAACAAAATGGTAATAAGAGCATACATATCTATAATTACTTTAAATGCAAATGGATTGAATGAACCAAGAAAAAGACAGAAACTGACTGAATGGATATAAAAACAAGACCCATATATATGCTGTCTATAAGAGACTCAGTTCAAATCTAGAAGTATATACAGACTGAAAGTGAGGCTATGGGAAAAGTATTCCAAGTAAATGGAGATCAAAAGAAAACTGGAAGAACATACTCATGTCAGGGAAAACAGATGTTAAAATAAAGACTGTTACAAGAGACAAAGGACACTGCATAATCATCAATGGATCAATCTAAGAAGAAGATATAACAGTTGTAAGTATATATGCATCCAACCTAATGCTTCAATATATAAGGCAAGTGCTAACAGACATAAAAGGAGACACTGATAGTTATACAATGATAGTGGAGGACTTTTAATACCCCACTTACAGCAACAGGCAGATCATCCAGACATAAAATCAATAAGGAAACAGAGGCCTTAAATGACACATTAGATTAGATGGATTTAATTGATATTGAGCACACCATCCAAAAGCAGTAGAATACACATTCTTTTCAAGTACACGTGGGACATTCTCGAGGGGAGATCACATGTTGGGCAACCAAGTAAGCCTTGGTAAATTTAAGAAAATTGAAATGATATCAAACATCTTTACCAACCACAATGCTGTGAGATTAAAAATTAAGTATAAGAAAAAAGAACTACAAAAAACACATGGAGGTTAAACAATATGCTACTAAACAACCAGTGGATTACTGAAGAAATCAAAGAACAAGTAAAAAAAAATACCTAGAGACAAATGAAAACGGAAACACGATGATCCAAAACCTATGGAATGAAGAAAAAGCAGTTCTATGAGGGAAGTTGATAGTGATATAAGCATACCTTAGGAAAAAAATCTCAAATAAAAAATATAACCTTACACTTAAGGCAAGAAGAGACAAGAAGAACAAACAAAACCTAAAGTTAGTAGAAGGAAAGAATTCATAAAGATCAGAGCACAAATAAATGAAATAGATACTTAAATAATAGAAAAGATCAATGAAACTAAAAACAGTTTCTTTTGATAAAGAAAATTGATAAACCTTTATCCAGACTCATCCAGAAAAAAGGAGTGCTTAAATCAATAGTTAGAAATGAAAGAGAAGTTACAACTAACATCACAGAAATACAAAGAACCATAACAGACTACTATAAACAAGCTATACACCAATAAAATGGAAAATCTAAAAGATATAGACAAGTTCTGAGAAAGGTAAAATGTCCCAAGACTGAAGCAGGAAGAAGTAGAAAATATGAACATCACTTACTAGTACTAAAATTGAAACAGTGATTTAAAAATTCTCAACAAACAAAAGTCCATGACCAAATAGCTTCAAAGGTGAATTCTATCAAACATTTACAGACGTTTAACACCTATCCTTCTCAAACTATTCCAAAAAATTGCACAGAAAGGAGAACTTCTGAACTCATTCTATGAAGCCACCATCACCCTGATACCAAAACCAGGCAAAGACTGCAAAAAAAGAAAACTATTGGTTATTAACACAGATGAACATGGATGTAAAAATCCTCAAAATACTAGCAAACTGAATCCAACAATACATTAAAAGGATCGTACACCATGATCAAGTGGGATGCAAGGATTTTTCAATATGTGCAAATCAATCAGTATAGTACATCATACAATTTGAGAATAAAAAACATATGAGCATATCAATAGACGCAGTTAAAGCTTTTGATAAAATTATTGGTACATTTTTGATAAAAAAAAATAACTCTCCAAAAAGTGTGCATAGAGGGAACTTGCCTCAACATAATAAAGGCTGTATGTGACATACTCACAGCTAACATCATACTCCACGGTGAAAAGTTGAAAGCATTTCATCTAAGATCAGGAACAAGACAAGGATGCCCACTCTCACCACTTTTATTCAACTGTTTTGGAAGTTCTTGTCACAGCAATCAAAGAAGAAAAAGAAATAAAGGAATCCAAATTGGAAAGAAGCAAAACTGTCACTGTTTG
The DNA here is from genome assembly GCA_004024745.2 of Catagonus wagneri. Taxonomy (NCBI): domain Eukaryota; kingdom Metazoa; phylum Chordata; class Mammalia; order Artiodactyla; family Tayassuidae; genus Catagonus; species Catagonus wagneri. Next base: position 21,890,992 of record PVHT020000015.1, on the reverse strand, counting down.
CAGATGACATGATACTATATGCAGAAAATTGTGAAGCTGCTATCAGAAAACTACTAATGCTCATAAAGGAATTAGGTTCAGTTGCAGGATGTAAAATTAATACACAGAAATATGTTACATTCCAACACAATAACAATGAAATATCAGAGAGAGAAATTAAGGAAACAATCTCATTTATCAACACATCAAAAAATACCTAAGAATAAACATGTGTAAGAAAGCAAAAGACCTATACTCCTAAAATTGTAGGATGCTGATGTTAAAAGACATTGAAAACACACAAACACATAGAAAGATATACTGTGTTCTTGAACTGGAAGAATCAACGTTGTAAAAATGATTAGACTATCCAAGATAATCTACAGATTTAAAGCAATCCTTATTGAACTACCAATGTTATTTTTCACAGACCTAGAACAAAAAATTTTTTTTTAATTTGTATGGAAACACAGAAGAGCCCAATAGCCAAAGCAATTTTGAGAAAGCAAAATAGAGCTGGAGGAATCATACTTCCTGACTTCATACTATACTACAAAGCTACAGTTATCAAGAGTATGGTACTGGTACAAAAACAGACATATAGATCAATGGAACAGGATAGGAATCACAGAAATAAACTCACCTACCTAAGGTCAATTAATCAATGACAAAGAAGGCAAGAATATACGATAGAGGAAAGACAGCCCCTTCAATAAATGGTTTTGTGAAAACTGGATAGCTACATGTAAAAGAATGAAATTATAGCATTCTCTAGCACCAGATACAAAAATAAACTTAAAATATATTAAACACTTAAATGTAAAACTGGATACCATAAAACTCCTAGAGTAAAACATAAGCAGAACACTCTTTGACATAAATCACAGCAATATCTTTTTGGATTCATTTTATAGAATAATGTAAACAAAAACAAAAAGAAACAAATGAGACATAATTAAACTTAAAAGTTTTTGCACAGCAAAGGAAGGCAGAAACAAAACAAAAATACAACCTACAGAATGGGAGAAAGTGTTTGCAAAAAATGTATCCAACAAGGGATTAATTTCCAAAATCTAAAATCTTCTCCTATAGCTCAATATAAAAAATAATTAATGAGCAGAAGATCTAAATATACATTTTTTTCAAAGACATTCAAATGGCCAACAGGCATATGAAAAGATGTTCAACATTACCAAATATTAGAGAAATGTGAATCAAAACTACAATGAGGTATCACATCTCAGGAGTCAGAATGGTCATCATTAAAAAGTCTACAAATAAATGCTGAAGAGAGTGTGGAGGATAAAGGACCTTCCTAAACTGTTGGTGGGAATGTAAATTGGTACAGCAACTATGGAGAACAGTATAGAGGGTCCTTAAAAAACTGAACATAGAGTTAACTGTATGATCCTGTAAATCCCACTCCTGGGCACATATCCAGAGAAAAATGTAATTCAAAACAATACATATATCTCAATGCTCATTGCAGCACTATTTATAATAACCAAGACATGTAAGCAACCTAAGTGTCCATCAACAGATGAATAAACAAGAATATATCATTCATATGTGTGTGTGTGTGTGTGTGTGTGTGTGTGTGTGTGTGTATGTGTGTGTGTAACATTATTCACCTATTATGTTGACTTAAAAATGCACCACCTGAAAGTTGAAAGTTGTTTTATTTGGGGCAAAATTAGGACTTAAGCCTGAGAGACAACATCTTAGGTAGCCCTGAGAAAACCACTCCAAGGAGGCTAGTGGGGAGCTAAGGGGTTTTTGCAACAAATGGCAGGTAGTAGGAAAAAAACATTTACTGCTAATTACAGAAAACCAGATATCTTAAGGATTTAAACACCTATCTATAGGAAGACACAAAGGCTGGGCTCACAGAAACCATTCCTTTGATATGCACCTCAGCTATCTGGGGCCAGTATTTTGTGTTTCCTCAGGGCTTACTGTTAGGAGCTACTGCAGTCTGATGACTGCTAGATGGAAGGTATTCCTTGTTTCCTTCCTGAATTCTCTCATGGCTCACTGGTTCGCTCTTGGTGGTGGCTGCATTCACGGATAACTGTGACATCCTTTGTTCTGTCAACATAACTACAGCCTGATCAGGGGTATTCCAGATAGTTCTGAAATACCATTCCAAAGAGGCAGGGGGAAATAATATCGATGTGTATGATAAAGGTGAAGGGGGAATTGCATGCAGACATGCACACATTTTACAAAAGTTTGCTGCTGGTCTTGTGAGGGAGCAGACATCACCATGAAGGAGTTAGGTGTTTTTCTAGATATGAGGAGATATAAGAATTGGACACATAAAATCTTCTCCTAAAAATATTTATCTGAAGACCCGCTATTCCAGTTTTCCCAGAGCACAGAGTCCCTCACTTCTGGTCTCCACCTTGAGCTCTGCTCAGGGGATACTGCAAGTCAGCAACTGTAGTGGCTCATGTTTTACTTCATGTAGAGGCAGGTGGCAAGTGCCATGCTCCAGTTCACACGTAAAAAGTAATGAAATAATGCCATTTTCAGCAACATGATTGGAACTAGAGATTACCATACTAAGTGAAGTAAGCCATTCAGAGAAAGACAAATATCATATGATATCCTTTATATGTGTAATCCAAAAAAAAAGGATACAAATGAATTAATTTACAAAATAGAAATATACCCACAGACATAGAACTCAAACTTATGGTTACCAAGTGGAGAGGGGAGGGTAAATTAGGAGGTTAGAATTAACATATATACACTACTATGTATAAAATAAATAAGAAGGACCTACTATATAGCACAGGGAACTATACTCAGTATCTTGTAATAACATATAAGGGAAAGAATCTGGAAAAATACATAAACATGTATAACGCAATCACTGTGGTGTACGCCTGAATCTAACATGACACTGTAAATCGACTATACTTCAATTAAAAATAAATAAATAAAACTATCTGTAAAAAAGATGATGAAAGACATAAACACCTTGAGGAAAGGAAAGTTGATGTTCTGCTATCAATCCCTATACTGAAATATTAGCCTTATCTTATTTAATCTTTATACTGACATTTAGATGTATCTCATTATTTATTTTTACTTTACAGATGATAAAACTGAAAGACATAAAATTAAGCAACTGGTCCATAGTCGGGACAAAATGGTGACAAAACTGGTATTTAAAATGCCTGTTTTATTCTAAATTCCCTACTCTTTCCTTTGCATTTCCCTCTGTGGAGGTTTAAAGGTATACCAGCTGTGGCCAACTCCTAGTCTCATTAGGAGTGTTATAAATACACGCTATAATTTTAGATAATAGCAAGTTCTGTGAAGAAAATGAAATAGAATATTGTGATAAAGAGTGATTGCAGGACAGAAATGGGAAACATAAAATAGAGACAACTTCTCCAAGAAAGTAGTCATGTAAGGGAAAATCTAGGAGAAAACAAAGATAAATACTCCTGAGGTAGGGCAATCTACTGTGTTTGAGGATAAGCAGCAAAATCACTATTTACATAGTCACTGAATAGGGAAGAGAGTGATAAGAGATAAAGACATATTACACCAGGTCCTGTAAACCTGAGAGGGAATTTGAATTTTATACTGAGATCTGAAGGCACTGGAGGAGTTTAAGTATCAAAGTTAATGATTTTATTCACATTAAAAAGTTAAAATGATTTAAACCCCATTAAAATATTAAACTTCTCCTGAATTTTGTGTGGAGAATAGACTGTAAGAGGACAACTGTGAAATGAGAGAAATCAGAAGACAATCATGGGTGAAACAATCAGAGGATAATCATACAGGTAATGGTGGCCTGGAGTAGGGTGAGTAAATGTGGATTTGATAAGATATAGTTGGCCTTGGAAAGCATTTTCAAAGTAGAGCTGATAAGAAGTGCTGACAGGGAAAAAAAAACAAAAGAAGTGTTGATGGATTAGATATAGGGAATGAGATAGAAAGAAAAATTTAAACTCTTAAATTAAGGGTCTTGAGTAAATGCTATTTCCTTTAAGTTGAATGGAGATTGAAGAGGCAATTTTGGAAGTGGTAGGGAAAGAACTGAGGGGATGGAAACATTTTTAGATGTGTTAAGATGCTTATTCAACATCCTAATGAAGATGTCAAGCAAGTGGTTGCATATGAGTCTGGAGTTCAGCCTTTTTCAATATCCTTAAAGATAAGTGCACCCATCCTCCCCATGTACCCACAAGCCAATGTGCCAGATAAAAGGCAATAAAAGATTTTTAGCCTCACATCCATTTTGCTACTCCCTGTACCAAAGGGGTAAGGATGTACCTCATATATCACCATGGAATTCTTTTACAACGCTGTAATTCATGTCTCTGCCTAAGGCATGTCAATAAATAGCAAGTATGGCTTTAAACATCAATACTATCCAATACTTGGGTAGGCAATTCCAAAGCCAGCCATTTAAAAAAAGTCTAGTCTATCTATTGCCAACAGGTAGCCTCTCAGTTTAACAGATCTTCAGATGTGTAAGCATAAATAATAAATGTAGATATCTTTCACCCTGCAGCCCCACAGTAAAAATGCATTCACAAGGGAATCGGTTTGGGCATCAGAAGTGAATTTGAATAATGTTTTTTTCAATATGTATGACACAGGACAACTAATTTAAGCCTTATTTACCTCATCTATAAAATAGAGATATTAATAGCACCTATATTTAGGGTTGTCATGAAGATAAAATTATGTAATCAATGTAAAGCCTTAATATGGTGCTCAGCAAATGTTCATTCTTATTTATTCTTGAGATTAAGTTGAACCAAATACAATTGCTAATATTTGACATTTTTACTAAAAAAATAGCAATTGAAGGTGGTTTTAAAACAATGAAAATATGTCTAGTTCACTTGGCAATGGCAGAAACAAATATCCAATACTCAAATCACACAAAGACTAGATCTTTCCCCAAAATGGAGTTAAGCTTTAGGGTGCTAATAATGAAATTACAGAATATTCCTATCATACACTCAAACCTATTTTCTAGTCACAAATAGTTTCTATGTGGAGAGGAGGCTAATGTACAGATTGTGAGGAGAGAAGAGAAGGAAATAGCATACTAGAATCCTAGAAATTAAATATTATAAATAGTACCTTTCAATAATACCAATACCAAGTAAGATAGCCAGTCACTTTCTTCTTTTTCTGAAAGAACTTACCACTTCTTTTCAATAACTGGCACATGGTGACTCCAAGCTGAGGATTTTTTTATTTTTTGACCACACCCGCAGCATATGGAAGTTCTCGGGCCAGACACTGAATCTGAACCACAGTTGCAACCTAGGGGATCAAATATGTGCCTCAGCAGTGACCAAGCTACTGCAGAGACAAGGGATGCTTAACCCACTGTGCCACAGCAGGAACTCCCCAAAGGCATTTTTAAAAATAACTTTAAATTCTAGAACAGTTTTAGATTTACAAAAACATTATGAAAATAATTCAGGTAATTTATTGTTACCTGCATCCATTTTCCCTTGTTATTAGCATGTTACATTAGTATATTATATTTGTAGCAATGAATGAACCAATATTGACAAATTTTATTAATGCAATTCCAAACATTCTTCAGGTTTCCTTGGTTGTCACCCACTGTTCTTTTTCTATTTCAGGATCCCTTTTAGGTTAAGGCATTACATTAAGTCACCATATCTCTTTATGCTCCTCCTAGCTATAAGTTTCTTAGACTCTCCTTTTTTTAATGACCTTAAAGGTTTTGAAGATTTTCAGTCAGATATTTTGTAAGAATGTTCTTTAAGTAAGCTATATCTGGTAGTCCTATAATGACTACTTTGTGATTATAGGAGTGGGAAGAAGAACAAATACAGAGGTGCCATTTTCATCACACCATATCAAAGATAAATACTATGAACATGATTTACCACTGTTGATGTTTACACTGATCATTTGGCCAAGGTAGTATCTATCATGTTTATCTACTCTAAAACTATTCTTTTTTTCTCTCTACATTCTGTATTCTTTGGAAAGAAGTTACTATGTGTAAATCCCACTTAAAGAGTGGGGAGTCATGGTCTACCTTTTTAATAGAGGAATATCTGTATAAAATATTTGGAATTTTTCTGCATAGAAGATTTCTCTCTCCCACATTTATATATATATATATATATATATATATATATATATTAAATTATTTATATAAATATGAACTCACAAATATTTATTTTTTACTTTGAGTTATAATACATTACTTTTTTTTTTTCAAATTATTCCAGCTTTGGTCATTGAAGCCTCTTACCATTGGTTCCTGTGTTCCTTCAACATACCCTCATCATTGTGAGATTTGATTTATTTTTTGAGGTATTTCTTATTTTCTGGTACTATAAGATACTCTAGTTTCATCTTGTATAGTTCCTGCTTGAGTCATGTATATTTATCTGACTTATTTAAAAACTTATGTCCACATAAAATCTGCATACAAAACTTTATAACATTGTTACTAATTGACAAAAATTGGAGGCAGCCAAAATATTCTTCAATAGGTGACTAGATAAACACACTGATGTACATCCCTATAATGGAACATCATTCAGCAATAATGAAATTAGATATCAAGCCATGAAGTGGCATGGATAAATCTTAAATACATATTGCTTAGTGAAAAAAATTAGTCTGAAAAAGCTACATACTCTGCGATCCCAATTATATGACATTCTAAAACAGGAAAAACTATAGTGATAATAAAAATATGAATAGTTGCAAGGATTTCAGGAGTAGAAGATAACTGTGGACTAGATGAAACACAGGGAAAATTTTTTATGGTAGGGAAACTCTTCTCTATGACTATGCAATCGTAGATACATGGCACTAAGCATTTGTTAAAATCCATAGACCTTTATAGCACAAAGAGCAAAACTCAATGTATACAAATTCTAAAATATTATCTAGGAGATCACAGAATTCCAGGATGAAACTCAGAATGTAACAAATCAATCTAACTGTATTACAAATGCATGTACAATCTCACTAAACAGGGTTGGGGGAAAAGTTGCTGATCTAAATAACTCTGGAAATGAAGACTATAAGACTAAAGGCAAAATAAACTGTTAATAAGCCCTGAAATCTAGTTGATAATGTTTTCTTTTTTGACCTGTGAAGGCATAGGTTAGCAATCCTGATACTGCTATACATGCGTACTGGAATTGAAAAGTTAAATAAATGGATGGTAGTTAGTTTGTGCCACAACTCCCACTGTTTATATGGGAGGTTACAGATAAGCCAGGGGAGCATACTAGAATAATTAACTGTAGTAGTAGGTGAGAGTAGAAGATATCAGTATGAACTCATGTTTATCTTATAGATAAAGATGGATACATATAGACATATTTGTAAATACATATCTATATTAGTTTATACACATGCATTTCCTGGCAGCTGAGCTGGCCTACAAGGAATGACACTCCAATAGTAATGAGCACATCTAGAGACCAAATATTTACTCTAATAGTATTCTCCAATCAAATTAACTAGGACTCCCTGAAGAAACAGTTGATTCTAGGCATTTTCTTACCCCAGATGAACAGAATCAAATTATCTATTATCCATGTTTCATGGTTAAAGATTCCTTGGCTTATCAGTTCATAGATGATTCCCTTTTTTTCTAATTTTGTGCTCCATGTTAGCTGTGTGTCGTTAGGCAAGAAATAACCTCTCCTAATATCAGTTCTAATTGGTAAAACAGAATTACTGAAAACACTTAACTTTCATAATTTTATATAGATTAAATAGCATGTTGCATATAAATACTAAAAAAGAACCTGGCACACAGTGAGCATTCAGTAATTATAAACCTTTCTTAAGTTTCCAAGAAGGACAGAAAGGGAAATTTGGAGGCATACAGAGGATTTAGTAAAATAACTTATTTTCCAGAGGAAAACATTGTCAGTTTCTGTGCTCATTCTGAAAACTATGACAACCATATTAAATGGAAATTAGCAACAGAACTGGGCCCTGAGTTGTGGTGGTGAGGTAGCAATAGGTTGGGTACTGGTAGGCCTGGTTAAACAGAATTTGACTACACTAAATTTTTTTCCTTCTCTTAAGCTTATCTTGGGAGGCACTGGGATGAAGTGAGATATATGGAATAGGAAGCATGGGGTATTTTTTTATGGAAGGGGGATTTATGTAATTATAAAAAAGACAAAGAACTACGTGGAAAGAAAAAAATAATGGTAATTGAAAGGAGAAGAATGGTTTAAACATTAGAGAGGGTAAGGCCTGGTTACTTGTTTCAATATAAAAAATATAGGCAAGTCTGAGCCTAACAGAAGAATTCTAGTAGCCTGGAGAAAAAGGTGGTTATTGGTCTGAAATATTTACTTTTCACATGATGACTTTGGCATAATTCAGGTTTAATCTTAATTAAAAGTTTTATAACAACCCTTTCTCAAAGATATTTCTTTTGGAAAAAAAATCCCAAAACAGTTTTAATAGGATAATATGGTAGAACAGGAAGTCATAGCCTTCAGTCTCCCACAGGAATACAGATTTAACCACACAGAATAAAATATCTTTATAATGATCCCAGAAACCAGTTAAGTTGTAGGACCCCCAGTTAAGTTGTAGTATCCCTAAGTTGGCTGTACAAAGCTGAGTACAGCAGCAAAGGGAGTAAGAAGAGCTGTTTCATTTTATCTGTAATAGCCCTCCTCCAAGCCATCACTGCTTATCTTGGTTCATAGCTTCTCCCTTGGAGAGGAAAAAGAAGAGTGGAATGTGTATCCACTGCTGCAGCTTTTCAGAGGGCTGCCTGAGAGACATTTCTTTCCTGCTTGACTAAAGGTGCTCATGGAATCAGCATAGGTTTTATGCCTAAAGACTGCTGATAGCAAGGGAAAATGGAGGCAGCTTGCTGCAACTCCGGAAGGCTTGTGGTACCATAAATGAGGCTGGTACAATTTGACACAATTGGGAGAATATTCACTTCACAGCTTCTCCTTCAAGAGGGAGAGAGGAGTGGAGCATAAGTACAGCATTCTGGACTTCCAGAGATCTTCCAGTGGAACTGATATCTGCTTCAACTGATTTGAAGAGCTATGTGGAAGTCAACATACTTTGGATGCCTGGGGGTCACCAAGAACAAAGAAGAGCCAGACCACTTGCTGCTGTAGTACCACAGAGCCTACAATATCACAAGAGACAATAGAAAGAGGAGCAAAAGATTATGAGCTCCAGAAAAATAAGAAAATAAATAGTATACCTCTCTAATTATGAAAATATACACAAGCCCAGAAAAGCCACATGCTGCAATAAGGTTTCAGAGGGCCTTAGAATCTCTAGCCAGACTGATTGGTGAAGGTTTTTCTCTATATGAAACTAGACTGTAAACACTGGGAGAGGTGGTTGTTCTTTTAAATACATAAAACTCAGAAAAAAAGAAAAAAAGGCAAATGAAGAAAGAGGGAACCATGGCCCATTTTAAAACAATGAAAATAAATTTCTAGACACCAATCCCAAAGAAACAGGGATTGATGTATTATCTGACAAAGAATTCAAAATAATTGTCTTAAAGAAGCATAATGATCTATCTACATAAGAATACAGATAGATAACTAAACAAAATCAGGAAAATGATATGTGAACACAAAGAATATGCACAAACAGAAATAGACTATTAAAAAGCACCAAACATAAATTCTGGAGCTGAAGAATACAATACCTAAATTTAAAAATTCACTAGAGGGATTCAACAGCAAACTTGGTCAACCAAAAAAGATTTAGCAACTTCAAAAACAGATCACTTGAAATTACTGAGGCAAAGGAACAAAAAGAAATAAAGAATGAAGAAAAGTAAAGAAAGACGAAGACTTGTGAGAAATTATCAAGTGGAAAAATTCACACATTATACAAGTTCTAGAAGCAGAAGGGAGCAAGGGACAGAGAACTTATTTGAAGAAACTTCCCAAATAGCTGAATAGCTAAAACCTTCCCAAATCTGAGGAAAGAAATGAATTTCCCAACATAACAAATTCAAAGAACTCCAACCAGAATGTATTCAAAGAGGCCTACAGCAAGACACTTTATAATCAAACCACAAAAGCCAAGAAAATAATCTTGAAAGCAGAAAAAAAGAGCAACTCATCACATAAAAGAGAGCTCCAAGTAGATTATCAGTGAATTTTTCAGCAAAAACTTTGCAGGCTAGAAGAGAGTGGGATGATGTATACAAACTGCTGAATGAGAACAACAAAAATAAAACAATCCAAAAAAAAATGCTAACCAAGAATACTATATATGGCAAAAATATCCTCCAGAAATGAAGTGGAAATGAAGCAAAACAGATAAACAAAAGCCACTAGACTTGCCTTATAAGGAAAGCTAAAGAAAATTCTACAGGTTAAAATTAAATGATATTATGTAGCCACATGAAAGTATATGAGAAATATAAAGCTCAATCATAAGGGTAAATACATTGACAAGTATAGGATACTATAATATGACAATGGTGGAGCACCGATTACTTTTAATTCTGGTATAGGAAACCACTATCTCTGGTGAATAGTGATGCAAAAATCCCTACGAGAACAATAGCAAACCAAATTCAACACCATATTTACAGGATTATACCATATGACCATGTATGACTTATCCATGGGATGCAAGCATGCTTTAACATATGAAAAATCAATCAATGTAATGCATCACAGCAATGGAATGAGGTATAAAAATCTCGTTATCATCTCAATTGATAGAAAAAGTCACTAGGCAAAATTTAATCTCTTTTGTGTGAGAAAAACTCCTACTAAACTAGGAATAGAAGGAAATTCTTTCAACATAATAAAGCCCATATATGAAAAGGCCACACCTCACATCATACTCAGTGGTAAAAAAAACTGAAATCTTTTCCTCTGATTTCAGGAAGAAAGCAAGAATGCCCACTCTTGCCTTTGATGGTACTATAAGTTATACCAGAGCAATTACTCAAGAAAATAAAACAAAAGTCATCCAAATGGGAAAGAAGGAAGTAAATTATCTGCTTTTGAGATAATGTGATTACATATATTAAAAAAAAAAACTTAAGGAATAAACCAAAAAAAAAAAAAGCCCGCTAGAACTAACAGGTGAACAAAGCAAAATGCAGGATACAAAATCAGTACTCAAACATCAGCTGCAGTTTTATATATTGGCGATGAATATTTCAAAAAACAATTTAAGAAAACAATCCCATTTATAATAGCATCAGAAAGAATAAAATACTTTGTAATAAACATAACCAAGGAGGTAAAAAATTACATGCTAAAAAATTAAGCCATTGCTGAAATTAAAGACAGAAATCAATGAAAATATATCCCTTGTTTATGGATTGGAAGACTTACTAATATTGAAGGGTGTACACTATATAAAACAATCTATGATTAATGCAGTCCTTATCAAAACACCAATGGCATTATTTGTAGATGTAGACAAAAAAATTCTAAAATTCATAAGAAATCTTAAAGGAGCCCAAATATCCAAAACAGCCTTGAAAAACTACAACAAATTTGGAGATCTTACACTTTATGATTTCAAAACAGATTATAAAGCAATAGTTATCAAACCAGTATGATGCAAATGAAATATTGTTCAGCCATAAAAATAAGCAAATTCTGCCGTTTGCAACAACATGAATGGACTTTGAAGGCATTATGCTAAGTGAGACGAGATAAAGACAAATACTTTGTGATATCATTTATATGTGGAATCCTAAAAAGAATCAAATTCATAGAAAGAGATTTGTGATTACCAGAGATGTGGGGTGGGCTGAAGTAAAGTAGATGAAGGTAGTCAAAACGTATAAACTTCCAGTTACAAGTAAATAAGTACCGGGGATATAACTTACAATGTGACTATAGTTAAAACTGCTATGAAATATGCATGTAAGTTGTTAACAAAGAAAACACTAAGTGTTGATATCACACAGGACATTTTTCTTTTGTATCTATATGAGATGATGGATGTTAACTATATTTAACGTCATAATCATTTCCCAATACATGTAAGTTAAAATTTAAGTTAAATCATCATGCTGTACAACTGCTATGGTACTGTGTGTCAATTACATCTTAATAAAACTGAAAGCAAAAAAAAAGAATCGTATAGGCATAAAGACAGATATATCCATCAATGGAATGGAATAGAAGTCCAGAAATAAACCCTCATATATATGGTCAAATAATCATTGACAAGGGTGCCAAGACTATATACAGTGAGGAAAGAATTGTCTCTTCAACAAGTGGTGTTGAGAAAACTGGATATTTCTATGCTGAAGAATGAAGATGGACCCTTATTTTATATCACACAAAAAATTAACTCAAAATAGATTAAACTGAAACATGAGACCTGAAATTATAAAACTCCTAGAAGAAAACATGAAGGAAAACCTTCATGAAATTGGCCGTGGCAATGATTTCTTGGGTATGACACCATAAACACAGGTGATGAAAGCAAAAATAGAAAAATAAGACTATGTCGAACTTTAAAACTTTTGCACAGTAAAGAAACAATAATGTGAAAAAGCAGCCTAAAGAAAGAAGAAAACATTTTCAAAATAGATATCAGTAAGGGGTTAATATCCAGAGTATAAAAGAAGTCCTATACCTCAGTAATAACCACAACAAAAATAAACAAATAACTCAATTTTTTAAATGAGAAAAAGATTTAACAACATTTCTTTAAAGATATACAAATAACCAAAACCATGTAAAAAGATGTTGAACATCACTAATCATCAGGGAAATGCAAACCAAAACCACAGTGAAACATTACCCCCAAACCAATTAGAATGACTTCTTTCAAAAAAAAAAAAAAAGCAGGAAATAACCATTGTTCAGGAGGATATAGAGTAACTGGAACATTTGCACACCATTAGTGGAATTATAAAATAATGCAGCCTCTATGGAAAACAGAATGGAGCTTCTTGAAAAAATTAACCACTATGGAAAACAGTATGGAGGTACCTCAGAAAACTAAATATAGAACTACCATATGATCCAGCAAGCCCATTCTTGGGCATATATACAGACAAAACTTTCACTGAAAAAGATGCATGAACCCCTAAGTTCATCACAGTACTATTCGCAATAGCCAAGACATGGAAACAACATAAATGTCCATCAACAGATGAATGGATTAAGAATATGTGGTACATACATACAAAGAATATCAGTCATAAAAAAACAAACGAATGCCATTTGCAGCAACATGGATGGAACTAAAGAGATTCTCATACTAAGTGAAGTAAACCAGAAAGAAAAAGACAAATACTATGTGATATAACTTATTTGTGGCATCTGAAATATGGAACAGATGATCCTATCTAAAAAAACAAAAACAAAAACAAAAACAGAAGCAGATCATGGCCAAGGAGAGCAGACCTGGGGTTCCCAGGGGGAAGGGGAGGGAGTGGGATGCATGGGCATTTTGGGAGTTTTATTGGAATGGATGGGCAATGGAGCCCTATTGTACAGCACAGGGAACTGTGTGTGACTGAGTCACTTTGCTGTATACAACAGAACATGAAGAAACATTTTAATCAACTATAATTTCTATAAAAGACATACAAAAATAAGTAAAAATAAAAATGGAACTTCCATATGATCTAGCAAGACCACTTCTCCACTTTTGGGTATATAGCAAAAGGAATTAACATCAGGATCTCAAATAGTATTTTTGCACAGCCATTATCATTGCAGTGTTATTCATAATAGCAAGATGTGGAAACAATCTAAATGTTCATCGGTGAATGAATGAATAAAGGAAATGTTGTATATACACACGATGGAATATTATTCAGCCTTAAAAATAAAGAAACCCCTGTCATATGCTACAACCTGGATGAAACTTGAAGACATTATGCTAACTGAAAACAGCCAACACAAGACGAATATCACATGATATTACTTACCTGAGACATCTAAAGTAATCAAATTCATAGAAATAGAAAGTAAGTTGGTGTTTGCCAGGGGCTGGGCGAGGGGAAAATGAGTTGTTATTCAGTGGATTTCAGTCGTGCAAGGAAAGAAAGTTCTAGAGATGCTGTACAATAATGTGCATATAGTTATCAATACTGTAATGTACACTTAAAATTGTTGTGGGTTTTAAAAAGTATCAATAATGTTGGAAAGAAAACAAAAATGTTTTGATACCCACGGGGGGGGGGTTGATAAAAGAGAGAGCAAGAGCAAGGAACACTGCTGTCAATATTAGCCTTGTAAACTCTTAAGTAAAATTTGAGGGTTTTTTCCTTAAAAAACATAAAGATACTTATCAATAAATTTTATGAGAAATGCTTGTCTTAGCTGCTTCAGAATCCTTCCTAAATCCCATGTTTAAGTGTTGCAAAGTAATTGATTATGGTAAATAAAGCTCAGATCAATTTTCCAACATATGGGCTCTGTGTTCATGTTCCTAAGACAGAAGGCTTTAATATTTTTGGCACTTGTTATCGTTTAGCTAGCTTTTCAGGATAAGTGCCAGAGTTGTGCAGACACTTTTTAGACTCTGATGAAACATAATTAGATAGCAATAGCTTTACAAAATCCTTCTTTATTATATTCACCACAGTGAGCACATTACAGAATTGTTGTACCCTATAATATACTGCTCATTGTCTCTTCTCCATGAAAGAATTTTCAATCCAGGCACTCTTTAAAAATATACTATAGGGAGTTCCCTTTGTGGTGCACTGGAAACAAATCCGATTAGGAACCATGAGGTTGCGGGTGCGATCCCTTGCCTTGCTCAGTGGGTTAAGGATCCGGTGTTGCCGTGAGCTCTGGTGTAGGCTGTAGACACGGGTCCGGATCCCGCGTTGCTGTGGCTCTGGCGCAGGCCAGCAGCTGTAACTCCTATTAGACCTCTAGCCTGCGAAACTCCACATGCCGCAGGTGCAGCTCTAAAACGACAAAAGACTAAATAAATAAATAAAATATACTATATACTCTGGAGAAGCAATATGGAAATAAAATGTCCCAAAATCTAAAGTATATTTGCCAGTCAAGCAACGAAAGAGAGGTATAACAGGGATAAACTCCAATGTATGCCATGGCTTAAATGGTGATGATTTCCATGTCCTTATATTATTACAACAGGAAGTCAGGCTTAAACCACTGCAAGAATAAAATATTTATTGGTCTCAGTTGAGTCCCCAAGTTTAAAAGAACAGGTTGTTTGGGGGCTGTCTAACAATGTCTTTAAATGATCTTTTCAAAGATGTGTTTGGAGTTCCCTTCATGGCTCAGTGTTTAACGAATCCGACTAAGAATCACGAGGCTGCGGGTTCGATCCCTGGCCTTGCTCAGTCGGTTAAGGATCCGGCGTTGCTGTGAGCTATGGTGTAGGTTGCAGATGCAGATCAGATCTCATGTTGCTGTGGCTGTGGCGAAGGCCAGTGGCTACAACTCCTGTTAGACCCCTAGCCTGGGAACCTCTATATGCCGCGGGTGCGGCTCTACATAAAGGCAAAAAGACAAAAAAAAAAAAAAGAGGTGTTTGACAATAAATATGTTTACCCTCTACCCCAGTAAACAGTAATTATCACAAAATTGGTTTTCTGAGACCCTAAGGTCAGGGAATATATAGCTTTTGGTAAAACTACATATCTTTCATACCACTTGGAAAGAATGCTACTCTACAAACACATTGAGAAAATTAAATTTTAAATAATGTACCCACTGCAAAACCCATAGATGCTTGACTTTGATATGGCAATTTCTAGTTCCTAGTTGCCATTCTTCTCAAACACCAAGTCATTTCAGGATGCTTTTTAGCCAGGCCAAATTAGCACTCTATGATTTAACAGTATTGTTCAAAGATCCTCCAACTATAGCCCTGCAAACTGCTTTATCCCTTTGGACGTTGCTTTCCACTCAAAAACTCCTTTTCTTCTTACATCTTATTTAAATTCTAATTCTTCTAGGTTTTGATCCCATATAATAATAAGGAAAAAAATCCCCCTATGCTTGTTCATCTAAAAGGTGACCTTTCAGGGTGTGGAGATGTTGAAATAATTTGGGAGGACTTTTGGATGTGACCTGAATTCAAGTCATGCCATATCAGAGAGGTCTGCTACTAGGATGAGCCTTGGTAGTAAAATTAAGGACTGATTCATAGCATCTATCAATTTCAGTCTCAGTGGTTTTAAATTGTCCCAGTTTCAAAGCTCTGGCTTTTACTGGTCCTAAAACAGGTCTAGAACATCACCAAATTAGCAAGACATGAACAGTTCGACCACGATTTAACCTTCACAAAATGCCATATTTAACTAGCACTATAGTCTACTAACCTGTCTTTTTGCCCTCCGTACTATGCATCTTATTTAGAATATTCTTGGTTTCAAATAACCCAGAGATACAAGAGTAGATTAAGAAACCTCACTCTACTGTTTGAATCATTATGTTTTGCTTTATATCAAATGATCATTCTCTAAATAGAGTCAAAAGCCCTAGGGGAACTAATTCTCTTACCTACTAACAATACTCACAGTTTTAGTCTGGGTGATATTATAGCCACTTTTAATGAGCTCTTGTCTAGTCTCTTCAGCACATCAACCATCATCTATAAAAATTCAGGATTAGAGGGGTTTCCCTAGGTGATAATATCCTAATAAACACATTCATTTCCTTACTTCTACCGTCTGTTCCTTGGCAATAAGGCATTGATAGCAACCGAGTCTATTTTTTCCTCCAAAAAAGAGGCTAAACTACATGGTGAGGTAGTTTTAGAGATGTTACTGTTCTAACAGAAAAAAAGGAATGGTGGAAAGCATATGTCAAAAAATTTATATTTTTGGTAGTAAGGAATAAATTAGGCAAACATACGAGCTAAACAGGCAAGCCATTTACTGCTTAGAAGTTGTTATGTGTTTTTGTTTTTGTTGTTGTTTGTTTTTTTAAGGCCACAGCCTAAGCATATGGAAGTTTCTGAGCTAGGGATCGAATTGAAGCTGCCGGCCTACACCACAGCCACAGCAATGCCAAATTTGAGCCTTGTCTGCAACTTGCTTGTGGCAATGGCAGACCCTTAACCCACTGAGCAAGGCCAGGGAGAAAACCTGCATCCTCACAGAGACTGTGTAAGGTCCTTAACTCACTGAGCTACAGTGGGAACCTCAGAAGTTGTTATATGTTGATCTCCTTAATTCTAGAAACCTCCTTAATTCACAAGACCTTTCTATGATAGTATGTTATATTCTAAGCTCTTATAATGAGAACCATGCTTGTCTTGCTCATCACTATATTTTATGTCCCTATGGAATTACGTGGTGCCTGGTTTACAGTAGGTGTTCAATAAATATTTCTTCAATGAGGAAACTGGGGTATATAATGATTTCTTGACATACTCATCTCTATTTCTTCTTGTGCCCAAAGACAACGTTTATATTCCCAGAAATCACAGAAGTGTCTGACACATGCTTAATTTTTTGCCTGATCAGTGAACAAAGGATTTGAATCACATATACTTCTAACTATTCCAGGTTCAGCTCTGACTGGCTATCCAAAATGTCTGTCATCCTGAATGCTATTCTGTTTTCATCTGCAGCCTTACATACTAGAGCTTTATGTGTCTTGGACCTCTAAAGCAATAAATATTTTCAACAGAAATATATGAGGTGGGTTTTTTGTTTGTTCATTTTTTGCCTCACTTTATACAAAAGAAAAACCAGTTCTGGTTCTCTGAAGGCCCTAATCCCAGGCTTATGTGAATCTATGATTTTTACAAGGTAATATTCTGAATTCATACTTTTGCTACTTCAGGTTATCTTTTAGCTAAACTCATTCCCACTTTGTCTACTTTCTGCTTAAATATTGTTTTCTGTATTTCTTGAGCCGTCTAAGTCACAATTTGCTTTTAATATTTTTCTGGTTGTGCTCTGGTTTCTGTTGGATTGGATCTCTGATCACTGACCTACCTGGCTATGGCACTAGAGGAAATGTTTTTTAGAAAACATCCACAATAACTTGCAGTGGTAAACTTTGTTACCTTTAACTTATCACCAAATTTTACTTAATTCACATTTTTGCATAGCAGAATCAGGAAATAAAGAGGTTCTGGATACTTATAAGACATTTTAGATCAGTAGCTCTCAACAAGACTTGTAGACTCATTGGCGGTGGTTGAGTGAATGAAGTAGATGGGAAAAGTATATAGTTTTGCAGTGAGTTTATAAATGCCTTAGAAGACCAAGCGTTGTCTTGGAATATATGAATTGACATGGCTGGTTTCCTCATTCTGTCTCCCCATGTCATGTCTGCCAGCACTTCCCCCAAATCCATTCTTGCTCAAACAGCTGATGAAAAGTTGAGATTTATTGAGTGAGCGAATTTAGAAAGTTAGGCTGACCATTAGACTATAAACATCCCCAAACATTTTAATCAGCCAGGAGAAGAGGAAGGGTGACAAGATTTCTTAGGACAAGCAGGAGAAAGTTGGGTTACCATTTAAAGGTAGACATATAATGTTATGCTCTTCTTCATGAGAAATTTCACCCATTGCCTTACTTTTGGCTGCTTCTCATGTGGCCCTGCCTCCTCATTTGTTCACAATTTGGATTTGATCTCTAAGCTCTCTGAAGAACATATTTTTTCCAGTGGTTCCCCACTGTGGCCCTGAGACCCCACGCATCAAAGAGTGTTGGAATGCTAAATAAATACGTAAGCACTTTCTGTGAATTAACTCCATAATCAAAAGTATATACTTTGTGATGAATAAAATGTAAATTTCTTTTTAAAAAGTTTACTAAGGTCACTATAGTTATCATTATGTATTTTCTCAATGGACATATACCAAAAGTATAACTACTGCTATGAATTTATGAATATTTAAAGAGCATCCTAACAAGTGAAAAACAGTAGGGAATGTCCATTTTAAATGATTTCTGTAGGCACAACTAAAATACAAATAACTGAGAGTTCTCATTGTAGCTCAGTGGAAACGAATCTGACTAGCATCCATGAGGACACAAATTCAATCCCTGGCCTTGCTCAAGGGGTTAAGGATCCAGTGTTGCTGTGAGCTGTGGTGTAAGTCATAGATGTTGCTCAGATCTGGCATCACTGTGGCTGTGGCATAGGCTGGCGGCTACAGCTCTGATTGGACCCCTAGCCTGGGAACCTCCATATGCCGTGAGTGTGAACCTAAAAAGACAAAAAAATAAAAATAAAATAAAATACAAATAACTAAAATTTTCCACACTCTGCCAATGTCCTACTTATTAGAATAGCATTTCCTACTAGCATATTCGAGTCAAACCATTATACCATTCTTTACTATTTTATATAGTGAGGTTTGAGCCCCATATTCAAATGGACCAAGTACTGCGAATATGCTTACTGTATGCTTAGTTTTACATTATGAATGTTAAAAATCTATCAACAATCTCTTTCCTAAAATAGAATGTGCCATCCCAGTGACTACAAGAAAATTTTATTTTGCTTGATAACTCCAATCAAAAGCCATTTACTGCTAGGAATACCATTCAGAAAATAATGCTAAGGTACAATCCACGCTTAATAGGTGAAGAGTGAAAATCAATCAGCATTGCATTCTATGGTCATGGAAATGGGAAATAGTGGAACACCTGCTATGTATTTGTCATTGGGGTCCATGTCTTGTGCCTGAATTGCAGCAAAAGTTTCCAAGCTGGTACCATTGCTCTAAGTAATTCATCTTCTAATTTAGCCATTTTTTAACCCTGCATTCATCACATAACCTGGATGTGGACTATTATACAGCCTATAAGATGTCAATCATATTATTCAATTTATTTTATCATGCTGCCAGAATTTGAGCCTATTTTAAATATCTAACCTTATGCTATCACTACTCCACCTCATATCTTTAACATTTGCCAGTGTGCTAATACTCTAATATATAGTAGTATACTATATTCATTATTTTCCTAGGCACTGGCTTTTGCTGTGCCCTCCCACTTGGAATGTTTTGTCATCTCTATCCTAATACAAGCTTTCTTTATTTTTTATTTTTTTTGTCTTTTGTCTTTTTGGGGCCATACCTGCAGAATATGGAGGTTCCCAGGCTAGGGGTCTAATCAGAGCTGTTGCTGCTAGCCTACGCCAGAGCCCCAGCAATACCAGATCCAAGCCGATCTGTGACCTATACCACAGCTTGGCCATGCCAGATCCTTAACCCACTGAGCGAGGCCAGGGCTTGAACCCTCACCTAGTCAGATTCATTTCTGCTGTGCGACAATGGGAACTCCTTTTTTAAATTTTGACTGTAGTTAATTTACAATGTTCTATCAATTTCTGCTGTACAGAAAAGTAACCCAGATATATATATATACTTTTTCTCATATTCCATCATGTTCCATCACAAGTGATTGAATATAGTTCCCTGTGCTGCTATACAGCAGGACTTCATTGCTTATTCACTCCAAGTGCAATGGTAGGCATCTACTAATCTCAGACTCCAAGTCCATCCCACTCCCTCCCCCTCCCCCTTGGCAACCACAAGTTTGTTCTCTATGTCCATGAGTTTGTTTCTGTTCTGTAGATAGGTCCATTTGTGCACTATTTTAGATTCCACATATAAGTGATATCATATTTGTCTTTCTCCTTCTGATTAATTTCAGTTAGTACGAGGATCTCTAGTTTCATCCACATTGCTGCAAACAGCATTATCTTGTTCTTTATATGGTTGAGTAGAATCCCATTGTGTATTTGTACCACATCTTAATCCATTCACCTGTTGATGGACATTTAGATTGTTTCCAAGTCTTTGCTATTGTAAATAGTGTTTAATGCACATAGGGGTGCATGTATTTTTTCAAGGAAAGTTTTGTCTGGATATATGGCCAAGAGTGGGATTGCTAGGTCATATGGTAGTTCTATATTTCGTTTTCTGAGGTACCTTCATACTGGTTTCCACAGTGGTTGTACCAATCTACATTCCCACCCACAGAGCAGGAGGGTTCCCTTTTCTTCCACATTTCTTCAGCATTTGTTATCTGTAGACTTATTAATGATAGCCATTCTGACTGGTGTGTGATGGTACCTCATTGTAGTTTTTACTTGCATTTCTCTGATAGTGATGTTAAGCATTTTTTCATGTGCCTGTTGTCCATCCATATGGCCTCTTTGGAGAAATGTCTATTTAGGTCTTCTGCTCATTTTTAATTGGACTGTTTTTTTAATTGTTGAGGAGTTGTATGTGTTGTTTGTGTATTTTGGAGATTAAGCCCTTGCCTGTTGAGTCGCTTGCAAAATATTTTCTCCCATTCTGTAGGTCGTCTTTTCATTTTTGTTGTTGTTGTTGTTGTTTGTTTTTTATGGTTTCCTTTGCTGTGCAAAAGCTTATAAGTTCAATTAGGTCCCAGTGGTTTACTTTTGTTTTTATTTCTATTGCCTTAGAAGACTGAGATAAGAAAACATCTGTATGGTTGTCGTCAGATAATATTTTGACTTATGTCCTTTTTGTTCTATGGTGTCTTGTCTTATGTTTAAGTATTTAAGCCATTTTGAGTTTATTTTTGTGCATGGTGTGAGAGTGTGTTCTAGTTTCATTGATTTACATGAGGCTGTCCAGCTTTCCTAGCACCACTTGCTGAAGAGACGGTATTTTTCCCATTTTATATCCTTGCCTCCTTTGTCAAAGATTAATTGGCCATAGGTGTCTGGGTTCATTTCTGGGTTCTCTGTTCTGTTCCACTGGTCTGTATGTCTGTTTTTGTACCAGTACCACACTGTCTTAATTACTGTAGCTTTGCAATAGTGCCTGAAGTCTGGGAGAGTTATGCTTCTTGATTGGCTTTTGTTCCTCAAGATTTCCTTGTCAATTCTAGGTCTTTTATGATTCCATATAAGTTTGTGGATTGCTTGTTCTAGCTCTGTGAAAAACGTCCTGGGTAATTTGATAGGGATTGGATTAAATCTGTATATTGCTTTGGGTTAATCCAACCTTTCTATTCTAATTGGATTATTTGTACTGCAAAAATATAGCTTGTCCAAGCAATATCAATAAATCAGTGAGGGACTTATTTTAAGGTAATAAGTACACTAAAATTAAAACTAACTTGGAAACCTTCGGTAACTAAGGACACTTTAGAATTTGGCTATATCTATATATTGGTTTATCTCTCATGGGTCATAATAATCTTTCTACTTCTTATTTTCTATTTTCACCTTCATTCTGTGCATTGACTCTCTTTTACTTTTTCGACAAAATATACCTTTCTGATTCCTCAAAATTTCTGTACCCTTATATTTCCTGTTTCCTTATAGTTTTGCTTTGGAAATGATCATTATGGATTCCTTACTTTGCTATTCTTTTTTTTAGAGTGGGGGCACACCAATTAGGGGTCAAATCGGACCTGTAGCTGCTGGCCTATGCCACAACCACAGCAACACAGGATCCGAGCCACATCTGTGACCTACACAACAGCTCAGGGAGGCAACACTGAGCCGGGCCAGGTATAAAATCTGCATCCTCATGGATATTAGTCAGGTTTGTTACCACTAAGGCACAACAGGAACTCTTTCCCTTGCTCTTCTATATATCAAGACCTGTTTCTACTAATCACATCAGTCTCTCACTATTTCTTTATTTCCTTTTTCTTTTTTTGGACATGCCCACAGCATGTGGAAGTTCCCAGGCCATGGATTGAACCTGCGCCACAACAGCAAGTCAAGTCACTGCAGTGACAATTCTAGATCATTAACCTGTTGTGCCACAAGAGAACTGTCAGTATTTTAAGTGAAAATTTAGAGACCGGGAACCCAGTTGATCCTGCTGATCTTTTTGCAACAACCTACAGTGTAGATCACTAATCTATGGATTGATCTTAGGCCAGATGTGGATGAGTAGAATGAGGGTAAGAGGTGACATATAGAACAAAATTTGGCAGCAGGGGCTATGGATAGGCTAGGTTCTCTTATAGGATATGTGGGCAAGCAGACAATTGAACTGAAATGCTCTACTCTCCTTCATTTACTATCTAGCTCAAATCGTTCATTCTCTGTGAAGTCATCTACAACTGCTAGAGATGTGAGGGTGATCTGCCTTCTGGGAATTTTAATACAATTATAGTTGATACATTTTATTAGGTTTTATAATATTTACATATATATTGTCCCTAATTTTTAATTAAAATCTAGTCTCATATAACTTATAAATATGAACAGATTTTAAGTGTGAGAACCATGTCATGGGTTTTTATTTTGTTTTGATTTTGTAATTATCCACACTAGCTAACACGATGTTCATGATTCAGCAAATACCCAATATGTTAATTGATATTAAAAAGGTGGGATACAAGATGTAATTATAGATTCAGGCTAAGGGGAAAAAACAAGCATTTTTATCACAAAATAAATTTCATAAGTAAAGACATGAAATTAAATAATTCTTCCATAGGTAGGTTGTTTCTTTTCCCCTGGGAAATTACAAGAGTCAGTTCAAAAAAATCTGAAAAATTCGTTTGAAGAAATTTCCCCTGGGGCTAATTTATGTCAGATCATGTGAAATGAACTGTGTTTTCTTTTAGACAGCCTAATTCCAAAGCAAGTGACATGATTATTTTAGTGGCATTACAATATCCCATAGTTTTTATATTACAAGGTTTTTATGTCTGTATAGTTTTTATAGAACTAGTATGTTACTTTATAAAAATAGACATTCTACTATATATTTTATACATCATTCCTGGTGAAATGATCATTTTAAAGTTTATCCATACCTAAAGTGTGATCCAGATTGCTAAAGTAAAAAAATATGGCACTTTTGTGTGTGTTTAATTGCCATATATGAATTCAAAAACATAGAGTCTTGATATAGACCATTTATTTAAGCTGTATAACTTTGGACAGATCAATCCACCAACTTCTTGATTTATCTGATTAAGAAAATAAAGGAAGCAAAACCGCTGAAATATTTTCCACCTATAGAAAAATTACTCAAAATTTTGTGTCTCTAGAACAAGTTTCTTCCTGTGTTTCAAGCCAGTATATCCAACCATTTAGTTTGTATCATTTTTAGATGTCTAATGGCACCTCAAAAATAAAAACAATTTCATGATATTCCCTTTTGACCTCCCTAACCTAGTCCTATACATGTGTCCCATATAGCCCCAAATGATATCACTCTCTATTCAGTTTAGCACTCTCTCTCCCTTACTCCATGTATCTAGTCCATCACTGAGTCCACTTAAATATCTCTACAATCCATCAACTCATTTCTATCTCTACCACTCACTACCTCTGGAGACTGTGCTTCCTCTTTCTGCTTCCTGAAAAAACAGTAATTTATTAATTGGTATAATCCTCATCCATTAAGCTTCCCCTCCAGTCTATTCTACATATTAAGAATGAGGTATTTGAAAGAAAGTCTAATGATGTATTTCCTTTACTTAAAAATCTTTAACACTTTCCTTTAACACTTAGGAAAAAGGCAAAATTCCTTAAAGTGTGTATCAAGACTTCCCATGACCAGGAGTTCTCTTGTGCCTCAGCGGAAATGAACCCGACTAGTGTCCATGAGGATGCTGGTTTCATCCCTGGCCCCTGCTCAGGGAGTTAAGGATCCGATGTTTCCGTGAGCTGCAGTGTAGACTGAAGACACATCTCGGATCTGGCCTTGCTGTAGTTGTGGCATAGGCTGGCAGCTGTAGCTCAGATTCGACCCATAGCCTGGGAACTTCCATATGCCACACCAGCAGTCCGGAAAAAAAGAAAAAGAGAGAGAGAGAAAAACCTTTGAATCATGTTCTCTCCCATTCTTTCTTTCCTAACCACAATGGCCTTTTCTCAGACCTTCATATTCACTACACTTCCTCCCAACACAGGGGGTAACAGATGCTAGTTCACCTTTTACCTAGTTAACATCTATTCATCCATCATATCTCAGCTCAAATGTCATTTTTCTTTTGGCTTTTTGCCCTTATCTAGAGCTGCACCACAGCATATGGAGCTTCCCAGGCTAGCGGTATAACAGGAGCTGTAGCTACTGGCCTTCGCCACAGCCACAGCAATGCGGGATCCGAGCCGCGTCTGCAACCTTCACCACAGCTCACGGCAACGCCGGATCCTTAAATCACTGAGCAAGGCAAGGGATCGAACCCACAACCTCATGGTTCTTAGTTGGATTTGTTAACCACTGAGCCACGACAGGAACTCCTCAAATGTCATTTTTGAACCATGAACTAAGTGAGGTCTCATTACATGATGCCAAAGCACTACGTAGTTATTAACATTCATCTTAATTGTAATTCATCTCAAAAAGGAATTCTGCCAGCGGACTGCTTTTGCATTCCGATTACCATTCTTCCCTAGCTTTTCAGCCCACCCATCTATCTAACCTGCAGCTTTATTATATACCCTTTACACAATAATATGTTATATTATTACAACATATATTATAATTATATAATAATAGATGTTATATATAATATAATTATGAAATATGTTATAATTAGATAATTGTAATCATAATACATTTTATATACATTTTTGCATTTTTTTTTTAGGGCTGTACCCACAGCATATGCAGGTTCCCCGGCTAGGGGTTGAATCGGAGCTGTAGCCACTGGCCTATACCACAGTCACAGCAACGCCAAATCTGAACTGCATCTGTGACCTATACCACAGCTCATGGCAATGCCAGATCCTTAACCCACTGAGTGAGGCCAGGTACCAAACCTGCGTTCTCATGGATACTAGTCAGATTCTTTTCTGCTGAGCCATGACAGGAACTCTGATATATACCCTTTGCATAATAAAAAATCATTTTTATTGAGCTTTGGTGCAATTCTCTCAGACTTATTCTGAGTCTAATGCTAGTTTCTCTGTCAACCCCAATGTTGAAATATAGGTAGAGAAAAAGGATACCAGAAAGAAGAAAGAGTTAGTCTTTATTCATTTGTAATATTATGTAGTGCAAAGGTAGCCCTACTACACCATTCCCCTAAGTGTTCCTGGGTTTCAGGCATTTCTAATGTTCTTAAGTTCTTTATATTAGCTTTCCATACCTACCTCATTTCTCAGTATCTATAGTCAACTCAAACACCAAGACCTTTTCATGCCTGTCACTCTCTAGCTAGGCCATACTCATTCTATACTTGAACAGTTATGACTAAGAAATAAATAGAAAATCTTTTCAAAATTTTGTTTCTATATTTTTAATTTTTTTTATTAAAGTATAGTTGATTTACCATGCTGTGCCAATTTCTCCTGTACAGCTAAGTGCATATACATTCTTTTTCTCATATTATCTTTGATTATGTTCCAGTTGGAAAGATATACAATGCTCTTGGACTGGAGGAATCAATATTGTCAAAGTGACTGTACTATCCAAAGCAATCTATAGATTCAATGCATTCCCTATCAAATTACCAATGACATTCTTCACAGAAATAGGACAAAAGAAATTAATTTGTATAGAAGCAAAAAAGACTCCTATAGCCAAAGCAATATTGAAAAAGAAAAATGGAACTAGAGGAATTAGGCTTCCTGACTTCGGACTATACTACAAAGCTATAGTCATCAAAATGGAACACTACTGACACAAAAACAGAAATATAGATCAGTGGATTAGGATAGAAAACCCAGAAACAAACCAAAGTACCTATGGCCAACTAATCTATGACAAAGGAGGCAAGAGCATACAGTGGAAGAAAAAAGGTCCCTTCAAGAAGTGGTGCTGGGAAAAAGGGACAGCTAAATGTAACAGAATGAAATTAGAACATTCTCTAACACCTTACACAAAAATAAACTCAAAATGGATTAAAACCTAAATGTAAGGCCAGATACTATAAAAATGCTAGAGGAAAACATAGGTAGAACACTCTTTGACATAAACAGCAATAATTTATTTGATCCACCTCCTAGAGTGACAATAAAAATAAAAATAAACCAATGAGACCTAATTAAACTCAAAATCTTTTGCACAGCAAAAGAAGCCATTTAAAAAAAATACAACCCACAGAATGGGAGAAAATTTTTGCAAACAATGCAACCGACATTGGCCTAATCTCCAAAATACACAAACTCATACAACTAAACAACAACAGCAAAAAAAAAAAAAATTGATAAATGGACAGAAGCCTTAAATGGACATTTCTGAAAAGAAGGCATACAGATGGCCAGTAGGCCCATGAAAAGATGCTCAACATCACTGATTATCAGAGAAATGCAAATTATTTTTATACTTTCAACCTATCATTCCATACCCTTATGACCTTTCAGAATCCTAAATCTGAGATCTCCCTCCACATATTTTATTATCATGTCACGAATATCCACATCCAAATCACTGATAAAAACTGTATGTACGAGAACTAATAATAGGGTCATCTTGAAAGAAAACTTACTCTCTAAGCTTATATCAACACTTTAATTAGCTTTCCTCAGATCTAGCATTCAGACAGTTATAGACCCACTTGTTTTATTTTCATGTAGTATCCAGGTAGTCCAGCAAATACTTTGCAATATTATATACATATATGTATATATATATAGCTATGGAATTATGTGTATTGTATAGAAACTGATGTGATAGCTTATACTAGTCTATAGTAATTAATTCCCCTCTTTCAATCAGTAATTGCCCTATTATCAACACACTAGTAAAAGAAGTATCTTCACTTTGAACTCCTAAGAATAAAATAGAAACAAGACTACCACTTAAAATTTGGAAAATGCTTTCTATTATTATTAACATTATCATCTCCATTTGACACACAAATTAATACTTTATTATTCCCATTTAACAAATGAATAAACTGAAGCTCTGAAGAGGTATTTGACTTATCCAGAGTCATAATGCCAATAAGTGGAGGAATATAAAAACAGAACACAAACCATCTGGCTTAGTTTTATCTTTACAGTATATTAAATTGCCTCACTAGACAAGTAAATTTGCAAATAAATAAATAAGATGATGAAGAGTTCAAAATGACTTAATTAAGCCATTCAAAACTAAGGCACCTTTTCCACAATTTTTACCAAGGAAGA
Source organism: Catagonus wagneri (assembly GCA_004024745.2). NCBI lineage: Eukaryota > Metazoa > Chordata > Mammalia > Artiodactyla > Tayassuidae > Catagonus > Catagonus wagneri. Next base: position 21,863,033 of record PVHT020000015.1, on the reverse strand, counting down.
TTCATATATACCCACTAACGTCAAAAATTATATTAATAAAACACATCACCAGTTATTTCTGTATACACTGGCATTCTTGAGTTAAAAAGACTGTTTTTTAATCTTTAGAAATACTAGGGCTTATGAATATCTTAATCTTGCATTGGAAGTTAAGTTACTGAAATTCCTTTTTAAAAACAAAAGTCAATATTTAGTACAGAGGTTATATATTTTTAAGGTTCAAGTATCAGCATGGCTCCTTTGGATGTGAGTCTGTAATCCACCGATTAACTGAATTTTCCTTTTGAACATTTATGATGTCAATTTGGAAATGGTCTAAGTATCAATTTTCTGGTTGTTAATAGCAACATTTTCAATTCTCACTACTGTTATATGCTAAACTGTATTGCTTTTCCAGATTATGGGCCTCAGTATATAATTCAGGCACCTAGATTACATAATATCAAAAATATGGATAGTTAGAAGAACTCACAGTCATTAATTCACTTAAAATAATCATTCATCTGTTGGACATAGCATATAAATGACCTTGGTTATATCTAGATGCCAGTGCCAAATCATACTAGACTTTATATTTCACCAAATCAGGGGATAGCAAATGTATATGTATCACATGGATAAGCTTGCCACTTTGGACTCTGACAGGAAAGATAGATAGTTAAGTATTTTGAGTATGCTGAAGAAAGATAGATAGTTAAGTATTTTGAGTATGCTGAAGAAAGATGGATAGTTAAGTATTTTGAGTATGCTGAGGTTAATCTGAAATGCAAGGTCAAGATGAAGGAAACAACTCTACTTCTATCAAAGTCACCACTACTGGCACCTTCACAGACCTTATTTTCTATGCTGACAATCTATTTCTCTAGTTATTTTCCCTCTGAGCTTAGGCTTCTTACCTGTCTTAATTTAAATTTGGGAATGTGCATCTAATATTTTTTCCTGCTTATTACACCTTGATTTCTAACTTCTTTTCTCAATAACCTGATATTTTGGCATAATTTCTGATTATGCTTTTGATTTGTGGCTTGATCTTAGTGTTCTTTATCTTGCACTAGATAATGTGATTATGATGACTCTGCCATAGTGGTTTGGCAGAAGAATCTTACGGAGTAGCTGTTGTTTTGACATGAGCTCCTGAAGCTAACTGATGATTATTAAGTAAAAGGTACATTCATTCCAGCTTGTTCAGGGAGAGACTTGAATCTCTTTACAGTTGCAAACTCTAATTCAGTAATGGGAAAATACCGCCTGTTAGAGCCATACTTTATCCCATTTACTTAAATGCTTTCCATTGCAATGTGAGAGAAAAACATTTGAGTTTTCATGTTTCACTTAGTTATATAATTGATGAAATCAGCAATAAATATTAGGCAAATGTATCAAAAGGGAATTGTAGGAATTTTTTATTGAATAATCTTAAAATGGTTTGAGATTCATCCATTTTTTGAATAGGTATGGACTATAGCTAGAGTGAATTGATAACATTTCAAACTTCCTTCTAGACTTCTGGTTCTATTGTCCTATTTGCTTTGTAAATAGAAAGAGTCTAGCATATATAAATCAGATTGCCAACACTGTCCATTTTGGTACAACATAAGCATTATGATTCATTTCTCACTACAAGTTGAAGGTGTATAGAAAAACAAAATCAATTAAAAAGTATTCAAGCAGATATCTTTGCTTACGGCAAGTAAACAACCCGTATTACAAAGACCAAAGTATTTTTACTCAAGAGATTCATGCAATGAAACATAGCCAGAGTAAACTTTGGATTTTTATGGAAAATCATATGAGGTATGCTAACTTCCATATAGATAAGAAAAGTAATATGACTTTTTGAAATGTAGATTTTCTGAGATAATTATCAGAGAAAAGTGTCAAAGAAAACTTACTGATTATTTTTAAAAGGCATCTTGTGTTGTTTTAAATCTATTTTCAAAGATAAAACATCTTAGTGAATTGCAAGTTTATATATACGGCTGAAAAGTTCAAGGACAAGTGACTCTGCCATATTCCTCTCTATTTTTGTAATATATCAAATATATGACTCAATAAATTTAACATTTTTGTTGAATAAATAAATTATCATCCAGCTCATAAGAAAAGAAAACCATAATCAAGACATAGCTGAACTACCTTATCCTCACTGCCCTAGGTATCCTGGGGTAATACCATTTGAAAATTTTATCACTGCAAAGAACTTTTCCTAGTAAGAAAGACACCTTTGTTCAGATGAGAAACTTCTACTCACCTCTCTATATCACCAGTGTAGTTTCCCTGCATTTATAGTTAGACCTAATTTTCTAAGCATAATCCTCAATGACACAATATATTTCTTTTAGCCACCCACTTGATTCTACTGATTTTCTACTTTTGTCTCACTTTACCTCATTCTAACATAGCCATTGCTATGCCCACCTAGCTCAGTCCGTAAAGCATGGGACTCTTTAACATAACCATTCCTGCACTGGAGCTATTGAAGCCTCAAAGTTTGGCAGAGACTGAAACTTAGGAAGTTTTGTTAGAATAAGTATTGTCTTCATGTCAGGCAATGTTTCAGAAATGCATTCCTGATTAAGATGGCAGAATAGAAGGACTGGAGCTCAACATCTCTCCCAAAAAACAACAAAAACTGCAACCAAATGCCGAGCAGCCTTCAACCAAATGGACAGTAAACCTCCAAAAAAGGTATTCTACTCCAGAAGACAAAGAGGATGCCACATCAAGACGTAGGAGAGGCAATTATGCGATAGAAGCAATCCAATACCTCCCGGGTAGGAAGCCCGACAGACTGGAAAGTAACTGCATCACAGAGACTCAGCTACAGGACTGAGAGTTCTGAGCCTCACATCAAATCTCCATGCCTGGGGATCGGGCACAGGGAGAAAGAGCCCCCGGAGCATCTGGCATTGAAGGCCAGTGGGGCTTGTGTGCAGAGCCTCCACAGGACTGGGGGAAAGAGAGACCCCATTCTTGAAAGGCACACACACACTTTCACGTGCACTGGGTCCCAGGGCAAAGCAGTCTCCACAGGAATCCAGGTGGAACCTGACTGCAAATCCTGGAGGATCTCCTGGGAAAACAGGGGTGACTGTGCCTTGTTGTGGGGGAAGGGCATTGGAGGTGAAGCTCTCAGGGACATTCAGCAGCCTGCATTTCTCTGGAGGGGGCCATTTCTGGGAAAATCTGCCCCCCCATCAGCGCTGAGAAGCCCCAGGCCAAACAATAATCCAGGTGGGATCACAGCCCCACCCATCAGGAAACAGGCTGCCTAAAGACCCCTCAGGCACACAGCCAGCCTCTAATCTCATCCAGAGACAAAGCCCCATCCATCAGAGGGATAAGAATCAACCCCACCAACAAGTGGGCAGGCATCAGTCCCTCCCATTGGGAAGCCTAGAGCAAGCCCCCTCCATACCAGCTTTAGCCACAGGGGAGGCAAACACCTGAACTAAGAGAGTCTACAACTCTATTGTTTGCAAAAAGGTCACCACACCAAACCTACAAAAATGAAAAGACAGAAAACTCTAACTCAGATAAGGGAGAAAGAGAAAAGCCCAGAAATACAGCTCAGTGATGAGGAGATTATCAGCCTCCCAGAAAGAGACTTCAGATTGTTGATGCTGAAGATGATGCAAGGCATTGGAAACAGACTGGAGGCAAAGACTGATAACTTACAGGAAAGACTGAGCAAAGTAATACAAGCTGTAAAAATTAAACAAGAAGAGATGCAAAATACAATAACTGAAATAAAAAATTCCTTAGAAGCAGCCGACAGTAGAATACAGGAGGCAGAAGAACGAATCAGTGAGGTGGAGGACAGATTAGTGGAAATCACTAATGCAGAAGAGAAAAGAGATAAAAGATTGAAAGGAAATGAGCAGAGTCTCAGAGAACTCTGGGATAATGTTAAATGCACCAACATCCGTATTATAGGGATGCCAGAGGGAGAAGAGAGAGAGAAGGGGACAGAAAAAATATTTGAAGAGATAATAGCTGAAAACTTCCCTAACATGGGAAAGGAACCACTCAGCCAAATTCAGGAAGTGCAACGAGTACCATATAAAATAAACCCAAGGAGGAACACCCCCAGACACATATTAATGAAAATGACCAAAATTAAAGACAAAGAGAAAATATTGAAAGCAGCTAGGGAAAAGAAACAAATGACATACAAGGGAACCCCAATAAGGTTATCAACAGATTTTTCAGCTGAAACTCTGCAGGCCAGAAGGGAGTGGCATGATATACTTAATGCGATGAAAGGGCAAAACTTCCAACCAGGATTGCTTTACCCTGCAAGACTCTCATTCATATTTGAAAGAGAGATCAAAACCTTTACCAATAAGCAAAAGCTAAGAGATTTCTGCAACACTAAACCAGCTTTACAACAAATCCTAAAGGAACTTCTCTAGGCAGAAAAGAAAAGGCCGCAACCAGAAACAAAAACACCACAAATGACAAGGCTCACCAGGAAAGGCATATACTTAATAGATATTTATAGGACATTCCATCCAAAAGCAACAGAATACACATTCTTCTCAAGTGCACATGGAACCTTCTCTAATATTGATCACATCCTGGTTACAAATCAAGCCTCAGTAACTTTAAGAAAATTGAAATCATATCAAGCATCTTCTCTCACCATAATGCTATACGACTGGAAATCAACAACAAGAAAAAAATGGCAAAAAATACAAACACGTGGAGACTAAACAACATGCTACTAAACAACCAATGGATCACTGAAGAAATCAAAGAGGAAATTAAAAAATACCTGGAAGCAAATGACAACAAAGATACGACACTCCAAAACCTTTGGGATGCAGCAAAAGCAGTTCTAAGAGGAAAGTATATAGCAATACAAGCCTACCTCAGGAAGCAAGAAAAAGCTCACATAAACAACCTAACTTTACATTTAAACCAGCTAGAGAGGGAAGAAACCAGGTCATGGAAACAACCTAAATGCCCATCGACAGAGGAGTGAATAGGGAAGATATGTTACATACACACACAATGGAGTATTACTCAGCCATTAAAAGGAACAAAATAATGGCATTTTCAGCCACAGGATGGACCTAGAAATTATCATCTGAAGTGAAACCACTCAGACAGTTAGACAGCAACACCCAATGCTACCACTTACATGTGGAAGCTAAAGAGACAAAATGAACTTTGAAGAACAGACAATGACTCACACAGATTTTGGAAAACCTTGGTTTTCCAAGTGGGACAATCTGGGGGGTGGGGGGATGCACTGTGGGTTTGGGACACAAAATCAATCACATTGACTTGTGATGATCTATGTACACCTATAATTGAAATAAAATTCATCATTATTAAAAAAAAGAAATGCATTCCTAAGATCAAAGCCTGTTTCATTATATTTCAAAGGGATTTTTCTTTCTTAAATTAGTAGGTACTAGTTGCATCATTGCCTCTCCAAACAGGCCTTTACCTGACCCCCTTAATACTTCATGTGAACCCCAGTCCCTTTGTTTGGTTCCTGCTTCTGGATTCTGTATCTATCCGTACAACTTTTCTGTTTTTCTGTAGTGTACCTGTGCAAACCCTAACACTAACCAGATGGCCACTTTCCTTATCCTTTGGCAATCTCTACCAATAATCACATACTCCATTTTCTTCTACTTATGCTTATTCCTCCATAAACAACACAGGATGGCCAGTTATAAGTGAATTGTGTCAAGACTTCTTTTCTCTCACCTGAAAGCAGGGAACTGATCTTTCCAACTCAAAAATCTATAAGTCTATGGTGACCTCAACCTTTCTTTCAGTATGTGTGAAATTTGAAAACCATCATATTTGTCAGGAAAACTGCAAAAAGAATGACAAAATGAAGGTTACTAGGAGATGTGAATGGCTTCTTTTTCAACTCTCATGCTTTGGAGCTTTTATCATAAGCCTAAAAATCATAAAGACAAAGAGAGCAATAATTGCACATAAAATGAGAGACATAAAAGCCAGGCTGAACTGTAGCTTCTGGTTCTCTAGGACCTTAGTTACGCAACAACACTTGATGTAACTAGGTTTTGTGAGCCAGAAATTAAGACAAATGTCCTGTCAAAGTGTTAGAATATTTGAAATTGTAACTGTCTCTGAAAATCCAAGCCCATGAGGAATATAAGACAGGTATTATTTTCTCCACCTGTCAGATGAGAAAATGGAAGCCTGGAAAGATTTAGTGGAGGAGGCCTAGGAAAACAGACTTCAGGTGATAGAATGCACATGCCCTTTCTACAAGACTAATGTTCTTTCAACTGTAAGTTCATTCTCTACCTCCTCTTGACAGACCCTGAAAACCACGTAGCTAATGAACATCCAAGTCACGTCTCTCCTTCAAATATTCATTAAAATTCCTAAATTAAAATGCATAATTATATTATAGAAATAATTAACATTATGTGGGAAAAATCATTACTCTAAAAGCTTCAATCAGCAATAATTGTGCCTCAGATAAACTTCATGAGCTGCGATATTGCCACCGCACAAAGACAAAATAAAAGTTAATGCAAAATAAGAAGTTAATGTAAAAACCACTTGAATCAGAAAAAAAAATTGTGAATGACCATTTTAAAGCAGCAATTTATTACTACTACTTTTGTACAACTTTTTACGACCTGAATAAACTCTGTAGCTTCTAACTTTTTAAAAATCTGGCTTGCCTAGTTTCTCTTGATAAAATATCCTGCACCCACAATAAACATCTCTACTGACCTTATTCCGACATTTGAAGAAACACATTCCATGTATAAACAGTATGCAATTCTAATATAATCCTTGAAAACTACCTTGTTACCTAGGTAGGAGGGTGAACTGTCACATTATTTTTTAAAAAGTAGGGAGTGTTTTTGAGTAAAAGCAGTGCTAACCAATCCAACATGTTTAACATGACTGAACTGCTAAGAGTCGACAGGGCCTCAAATGGTCAACAAGTCTTTCTAATAGTCATTAATACTTTGAGCATGTGTATGCCTTTTCTGCAGTTTGTCTGTGATGGTCCGGTAATACAGACATGCTCAGCCTCCTTTGGGACAGTAACAGATGTCTCTAAGGCAGCTATGGCTGAAGTCTTGAGTGTCACCTGCTGTAGCACAAGAAAAAGCTGACTGAGTAGGGCACATCTATGAGCTATCAGAAGCTTATGCTTGTGCTTACATATTGTATATCCATGATAATCATTTTGTCAGTAAATAAGAAGGAAAATGAAGTTAATTCTTTACACTTTTGCATCACATGTCAAATGGCAATGATAGATGAGTCATTGCTATAGTTACAAAGATAGTCAAGAATGAATAAGACAGACCTCTGAGTTTAATATATATATTTATATACGTGTGTGCATTTATATATATTTTTTTTCATTTTATGTGCAATTATTGCTTTTTAAGATAAAATATAAACCAGAGCTTTCAGTTACCACTAATCCAACTATAGACTGAAAAATTTGAGGTGAAAAGCATAACTAGGAGTAGCTCTATAATGCAATCTTTTCAGGTATTTAATTCTATTTATTAGAACTCTTATTCTAATTATTTTTATTAGACTATATATGTGTGTATATAATATCTATATAGGTGCTGAGCTCTACATGCTTCATGTATTTCATATTATTGAATCTTCACAATAATCCTGTGAAGTCAGTATGATCATTTTCCCACTTTACACATGCAAAAACTGGGAAATAGATTAAAGGATAAATAACCAATCACACAACTACTATGTTTTAAAGCTGAGATCTGATCTCATACTCTTTTCAGTATATCACATTTCAAGGTCAGCCGAGCCTAGAGCAAGTAAATGACAATAGATCAGGTTGATATAAAGGCATTCAGAAGCATCTCTGAATACAAAGTTTTTGTAGAAGCTTGGAAGGGCCCTTTTGATGTTGAGTGGAATACCACTCTGAGTCACGTGTAAAGGAATGTCTTTGCTTTTCCAGCAAAGACCAGTGTGCCCTTTATCTCACGTAATTTGGCACCCCCAGGAAAACTTTAAAAGTGACACTTTTTTTAAAGAGTTGCAGAGTTCCCACTAGACACAGTATTCTGCATAGAGCTTTCTAAAATTGCCTTTAGGTCTGAAACAAGTACAGGTTTTAAGGAGGAAGGAAGAGCTAACAAAATCATGTTTGTTCACATAAGAAGGTATAATTAAGTTATATGTTGAATGTATCCTTGCCTGTTTACAGCAAATTATCCCCAGGCTTTCGATTTAAGGCAAAACTTGCCTAGCCACAGCTGTGGCCAAATTTTACCCCAGCCAGATTTTGTAAATAAGGTTTTATTGAGACATAGCCACATCCATTTGTTTATGTACTGTCTATGGCTACTTTCATGCTATAACGGTAGAGTTGAATAGTTGGGATAGAGAACATAAGTCCTGCAAAGTTAAAATGTTTACTATCTGGACTTTTACAGAAAAAGATTGCCAATCCCTGGTTTAAGGAACAAAATCTTTCTGCCTCTGGATATCTGTGGGACTGCCTCTGAGGCCCTCGCCCTGTAAGTCACATTTTTTAGAGGTTGCTTCTTGACTATCAAGTAAGACATGTGCTTTGTATCTTGTTAGTAAGCTCTCTTAATTGTCTTAATTTGCCTAGAGAACCTTTGCTAAAGGTCCCTGGTCATATTTTTTAGGGCACTGAAAAATACTCTTTTATTTATTTTTCCTCTTATACATTTTATTTGTACTTTTAGGATCAAATATTGCTTTTCTCTTATTTTTATTAGTTCAAATGAGGAATGAGAATAGTTCCGCATAGTTTCCTTTAGCGGCCTCCTCCTTCCACCCTCAAAGAAAAATGAAATAATGTTATCAATACATTCCAGTTTAAATGGGAGATTATTTTCCTAAGATTCAGAGAGAAAAGTTGCTTAAACAGAGAGTTTTTTTTTAAATTTGTTTAAACTATGTATTACAATCCAGGTATCTAGCACATTGACTCAAATCCACTAGACACTTCTTCCTCAAAGAAATTCTACCCTCCCTGGCCTATATGTTACCTGTTCTTACCTAACAATAGACAAGTACAATACTATCTGCACAGAATTGGTTCAAGTTTGCCAGGGCCAAGGCCAACCAAGTCAGCAACAAGAATTAAGAAATGATCTATGTCTTCTAAATTCTGTGGGAGCCCAAGCCCACCATCACCATCATAAAATACAGTGTTTCTTTTCATTCCCCTGCTAAATATATTTCATATAGATACTATAGTTGTTGGCTTGTCCTGGTTACTTTTAGAAGCTATGGGCAATTGTTTATCATTCAGCCCAGTTCTGAGCAATCATTTCAGATGGCTCCCTTTCCTTACACACTCAAAGCTAGAGTTTCCAATGCTGATAAATTTTAAATTCAGCCAAGTTACCACTCATCTATAATCTAATTATAGATTTTTTTAAAAAGGAGGGTGAAAATCATACCTAGGAATAGAACTGTAATGTAACCCCTTTATGTGTTTAATTCTAGAAAATCACTACATCTTTCTATACTTTTATTAACACTAAATGAAATGAAGTCCAGTGACTAGGAGATTAAAAGAACCTGAAAAAAACTTACTTAATTGATCTACTTTACATCAAGGGAGGATATCAAAAGACTTCTCTAAATATTTATTATCCCTAAGTTACTTCTCATATCATAAAAAAAGTTTAGCTAAGGTTGGTGTCTTTTCTATTTACTTCAAATTCTCTCTGTGATAGAGGTGGTCAAGCTTATCAAATTATCTGTCTATAAAAGATAAAGCCAATTCCCACCTTCACCCCCAAACTACAGAAATCCTACTTATTCTCAAGATACAGTGAAATCACCTTGCCTAAACTTAGCTGAAGCATCCCTGGAGAAGCCTCGTGGATACCAGGAACCAAATGAATCTTGAGACTGAGCTTATCTGTAGCTAGATAAATTCCATCCAACAATCGCCCATTTTGAAACAACTCACTGCTAACCAAGTACCAGAATCAATTCAAACAATTACTATTACAGTGAGCAGTTTAATACAATTCACCTTTCCTTTTCCTCCAAACCAATGTCAGTTAAAGAAATAAAATAAAAAATAAACAAACCAAAAGTGTATTGCTCTTCAGAGAAAAAAAATGGTTTCCCTATTTTCAGTCTGAATTGTTAAGCAACTAGTGACCTATTCTCAGTTTAGAGCAAACAGAGTGCCATTATTGTAGCAGCCACCATGTACTTTTTATTTATGGAAGCACAACCAATGTCTGGACTTAAAGTGAAGTACAAACCAAACATCTTGTCCTAACACGTTGAGAAGAACAGCTTTCAGCCCTTTTCTATCAAAGCAAATGGAAAAGTAAGCACAAGTTTGAGTATGCTTTCTATTTCTATAGCAACCAAGCAAAACAAGATATATAAGATCATAAGGTCAAGATAAGAAAGAAAATGTATAAATGACTTGAGGAAGCAAATATTAATTCTAAAAATGATTAAAACTATAACTACATTTCATCATTTTGTCTATATCTGTTTAAAATTTAAAATATGCAACACATAAGCCCACTTCAGTGTTCAAGCTAATAAAAGACAAACCAATTTTAAATATTTATACTGAAATCAATCTTATGGTATTTAAACTATAACAGTTGTAGCATAGAGAAATTTATAAAACAGATGAAATTTAACATAACCTTGATGTTATGTTATTAAGGATATGTATCATTTCTGTCATTAATGAATCATAAGTTCATGGACACTCATAAATTCTTATACCTTAAATATGTGGCTCTAGCAGGTAAAATAAGGAAACATTTGAGGAGTTCCCATCATGGTACAGAGGAAATGAATCTGACTAGGAGCCACGAGGTTGCAGGTTTGATCCCTGGCCTTAGTCAGTGGGTTAAGGAACTGGCATTGCTGTGGCTGTGGCCTGGGCTTGCAGCTATAGCTCCAATTGAACCACTAGCCTGGTAACTTCCATATGCCATGTGTGTGGCCCTGATAAGCAAAAAAAAAAAAAAAGAAAGAAAGAAAAGGAAGCATTTAAGTTATTTGCATGTGTGTGTATATGTATTGGGACTCAAGTCCCCTTCAAGAAGATTAAACTCAAAGCCTCCATCCAAGACAAGAATTACCAGATTCTTTTCACCACCACACCTGTCTCATTGTAATGTCCCTTACCCCACCTTGAGAAATCTGGCTTACTCCTTCCTGCTCCCTACTAGGAAAAGTATGTGGCCCACTCCTCACTCCGCCCCTATGAGGTCAATACACACACACACACACACACACACACACACATAAGGTGTAAGGGTAAGGGACTTTCCAGGGTACATCCCCATAACCTGTCTCCAATGCAAATGCCGGAGACCAATCAGAAGATCAAGCATACCCCATGCAAGAGACCAATCAACACCAGCCCCTCACACACTAACAGTGGGCCTACTGTGGGAAGAATCAGGTCTTCACTCTGGTCCAAGCATGGAGATATAAGGGAATCCCAATTGTAATGCAGGGCCAGTCCCTATTCTCAGGGAGCCAGCCTGCTCTCCCTCTAAGAGTGTACTTTCCCTTTAAGAAATTTGCTGTAACAGTTTTGTCTTGGAGAACCTGCTTGTGCTTCTAAGGAGTTCAACAGAGCTGCAACACTTCTGATTTAAAGAGCTTGTTTACACTTTCTAATGCATCTGCCACTTCAGTTCTTTGCTGCACACGGACAATAACAGAAAAGACAATGCAGCTCTAACATTCATAGACAATGCAGCTGTAACATGTGTATGTGCATGTGTATAATGTTGAGTAGCTAGGCCAGACGAAAAATGTAAGTCTCCATTTTCAAGGAAGAAGTATTTTTGAAGTGTGAAAATATGCCACCTGAAAGAATTAGTGATACATGTCTGAGTAGTACACCAGTGATAAATAAATCCATATTGGCTAAGGTAAACTGAATATTGAGAGACGGATAAGATTTGAAAGAGAGGCAGAAATTAGCACTGTATATTCAGTGGACAATGAGAACTGTGGGCTAGTGGTTTCCGAAATTTTTGCAAACAATCAAATGGAACTAAAACAAAAGACAGATATGTACTCATTTACAAATGTAAAAAATAAAAAAATAACAGTTTTGTTTCATATACACACTTCTAATTAGCTATAAGGAAGGGGCCTTTGAGGCAAAACAAAATTGTAATCTTTATTTTTTCTCTTTTTGATGATTAATTCAAGCTCTGACATCCTGATACTTCTTGTAGTGAGAAAAGTGCTTCCACTTATATAACAAAAGTCTACCTTAGAGGACACAGCTGGCATTTGTGACTTAATTCCTGAGATATGTGATAAGCTGAATTTCATTCAAAATTCATTGTAATGGCAAAGCTCTGACATCAATTTAGAAAGTTGAAAATTTATCACAAACTTTTTATTTCATTTAACCATAGCTTTTTTTTTTTTTTGGTCTTTTTAGGATGGCACCCATGGCATATGGAGGTTCTCATGCTAGGAGTCGAATCAGAACTGTAGCTGCTGGCCTACAAAACAACCACAGCAATTCCAGATCAAGCCACATCTGTAACCTACACCACAGCCCATAGCAACGCCGGATCCTTAACCCACTGAGCAAGGTCAGGGATCGGGCCTGTGTCCTCATGGATACCAGTCAGATTCATTTCTGCTGAGCCACAACAGGAACTCTCTTAACCATAGGTTTTGAACTACATGAATATTACGAATAATTCACTCAGGACACCACACTTTATTTATTCACAATCCAGGAAATGAGTTACAATATACAGGGCTGGGCCTGAGAGTAGATCTACCTAATGTAATCCTTGGGTCATCTCTGCGGTGGCATGGCATTGCTGAGAAATGCATTCAATCCCTGGCCTGGCACAATGGATTAAGATCTAGTGTTGTGGTATAGCTCGCAGCTGTGGCTCAGATTTGATCTCTGGTCCAAGTATTTCTATGTGCCATGGGTATGCAAAAAAAAAAAAAATACGTAGTAGATGAGGTAGACAATACACACTAACAGAGGGGCAATTTCATCAGAAAAATGGAAATTGTAAACAAAATAATAAAACGGGAATATGAACAGCAAAAAGGGCCATATCAGGGATGAAAAATAAATTTGATGGACTTAACAGTAGGCTGAACATAACAGAGGAATTTATTATTAAACTTGAAGAAAGGTGAAAGAAAATCACCCAAACAGGATCTGTGGGATAATATCATATATGTGTAATTAGAGTTCCAGACAGAAGTAGAGACTATGTGGCAGAAGAAATATTTGAAGATAAAGCATCTAAAACATTTTTAAATTGATAATTATAATAATAAATTAAAATTATATTAAACTACAGAACTAAGAATCTCAGCTGAGCTCAAGAAGGACAAATAAAAGGAGGCCACATTTAAAGCACTTCATAGCTAGACTGCTTACGGACAAAAACAAAAGCTCTTAGCCATCAGAATGGGAAAAAAACAAATTATATAAAAGGTACAATGACAAGAATCTGGCTGACTTCCTGATACAAATGAACAAGCACAGAACAAAATAGAACAATGCCTTTGTTAAGTCCTGAAGGAAAAAAAAAAGTGGCCAATTCTATAATCAACAAAAATATCCTTCACATATGACTGCAAAGTAAATACATCTTATATAGACAAAAGCTGAGATAATTCATCTTTATCAGACATACAATAAAAGCAATCCTAAAAGAAGCTCCTCAGGCTAAATGAAAATTAGACCTGATGAAAAACCAGATTTGTAGGAAGGAATGTAAAACAGCAAAAAGGGTTAACAGTAATAACCGTGATATTTATTAATAATTTATAATAATTCCAAAAACATCTAAATTGTATTATATTGGAGTGTACTATATTTTTTAAAAAACATTATTAACTCCAGATGAAAAAGCAACTATGTATTAGGAATTTATAAAAATAACATAAATAAATAAAATAACCATGTATTAGGAGTTTATAAAAATAGCATAAATAAAATAACCATGTAAGATACATGGTTTTGAGGACACAAAAGGAATGAAAGTCTAAATGCAATTATCCCTTTGTAGAGTACTCACCTTTTTCATAAAATGGTATAAAATTATTGGGAAGTATCATGTAATAAGTCCAAGAGAGATATTGTAATCTTTCTATAAACCAACAAAATAATATGAAATCATAAAATTAAGTAGAGAAGGTAAAATAATATATTATTTAAATACATGGGAAATCCTAAAGAAGGAAGACAAGAAAGGAAAGAGCAGATGGATTAAATAAAAATTGGTAACAGTGAAATAGACTGAAACAGACAAATTATTATATTAAGTATAAATTGATTAAGCACCATAATTAAAAAGATATTGTGAAATCCACTAAAAAAGTAGATAATAACAATAGGAAGTTTACAAAAACACTTTCAAAATATAAAAGCACACAGAGGATGAGAGTAAAAGTGTATAAAACATCACAAAAGACTCCAGCCATAAAAGAGCAAGTGTACTAGATGAATATCAAAGTACACTTTGAGAGAACAGCATTTCTAGAGATTAAAAAAGGACATTTCATAATGATAAAACAGTCAAATGACCAAGAACACATAAAAATTATAAATGTGTATATGTACTTAATACCAAATGGGGCTTCAAAAATATATGAAGTAGAAATGCATAAAACTAAAGGAAAAATGGATGAATCCAAAATTGTAAGGACATCAGCATTCCTTTTTCATAAATTAATATGATGTAATGATATTGAATATTTAACTAACAATAAACTTGACCAAATTAGTATCAAAAGGGCATTAGTACTGATTTCAAAATGTCAATTTTTAACTATCTATAGCATGTTCACTGAAGTATATCATATGATAAAGCATAATTTAATTCTCAATAATTTTAGAAGGAATGAAAGCATAAAGAGTAAGTTGTATGACCACAAACAAATTAGAAATCAACATATAATATTGTAGCTCAACTCTACTTGAATAAATAAATAAATAAACCCAAAAGATAGGAGTGATGGCAACAGAAATGGAGCAGTAAGTGCCCCTAAAAATCCCCTTCTTATAAAAACAAGAAAATCTGCAAAAAGAAAACCTGTCAAAATCAACATTTTCAATAATTTAGGAAATTAACAAATGACTTACAAAAATCCAGGGAGTGTTTCTTCAACAGAAGAAACTAAATTTCAATTCCCCTCTTCTCAGCCCTGAGGTAGCCATGAAAACCAGTACTTCACAATCATGGTGAAAACCAGCACTCTAGTAGCCAGTGGAGGGGGCAGAATAGGGTAGAACTCCTCCAAATTCCAATTCCAAGTTACTGGTCATGATTCGATCTGTCTAGTAGTTCACTGAAAAAAATCTCACTCACAAGGCTTTTCTTTATTTGATCTGACCCAGAGGTCACCCAGTAAATAACAGCCTTTTTCCTGGTAATGCCTATCAAAGACAATCAGTGGTGATTACTTAATTCCAGAACTACCTGAGCTGGTGATATCAGTTCAAGCAAGCAACAAGCTAACAAAAAATCATACAAAGAAAAGATAGGGAGTATGTTCACAAGGGTGTTGAAAAGTTTAAATTCTTAGGACTCTAGATGGCCATGAACGTATGTAAGGCTGCTCAGGAAAGAACTGAGAAGGCACTAAGCTCTTACACTTGGCTAACCTTGAGGTTGTCATTTTGTTTGGTAAATTTCCTGAACTAATTCATTAAAGTCTGTATTCAAGTGTGGCTACTGAAATCTCTGCTTGGTTGGCTTAAGCCAGTAATAACTGGACAGATATTTCCCAAATTATTTGAATTAAAAAATTCTCCCAGTCTTTGCCAAGAAGCTGTGTGTGTGTGTGTGTGTGTGTGTGTGTGTGTGTGTGTATTAAGGAACACCAGTAATCAGGCAGGCAGTTTACAATTCCACCTTTAGGGGTTCTCCTCATGGCTCAGTGTTTAATAAATCCAACTAGGAACCATGATGTTGCGGGTTGAATCCCTGGCCTTGCTCAGTGGGTTAAGGATCCAGCGTTGCTGTGAGCTGTGGTGTAGGTTGCAGACATGGCTTGGAACCTGCATTGCTGTGGTTGTGGCACAGGCTGGCGGCTACAGCTCCGATTCAACCCCTAGCCTGGGAAGCTCTATATGCCACGAGTGTGGCCCTAGAAAAAAGGCAAAAAGACAAAAAAAAATTCCACCTTTATCCTTCATTGCCTTCAGCTGGAAGCCTTACATTAGCTTACAAGCAGAGTTGGTCTTCTCGCTGTCTTTTCACATGGTATTTTCTTTGTGTGCATGTGTCCCTGGTGTTTCTTTCTGTTCTTTTATAAAGATGTCAGACATATTGGCTTAGGGTACCCTTTTAAAATCTCATTTAATCCTAACCTCTTTAAAAAGCTTATCTCAAAATCCAGTCACATTTTAAGGTACTAGGGATTAGGGTTTCAATATATGAATTTTGGAAGAACACAAGTCAGTTAATAACAGGTGCCAACATATGATTTGAGCTGGCAGAAGAAAAAATCTAGAAGTCTAAAGATATGTAAATTGATATTTTATAGCATAAAAAGCAGGAATAAAAATGAACAGAACCTCAGATGCTAGTAAGACACCATCAAATGTAGCAATATATACATAAGGGGAGGCTTAGAAACAGAGAAGAGCTAGCAAAGGATAGGAAGAACATTTAGAAAAGTAATTGTTAGAAAATATGCACATCCAAAAAGCTCAATGAACTTCAAGTAGGATGAATTCAAAAAGATCTTCACACTTAAGACACATCACAATCAAACTGTCAAAATCCAAAGATACAATCTTCAAAGCAACAAGAGAGAAATGACTTGAATATCAATAACAGAACAACGTTTGGGAAAATTATAAATACATGAAAGTAAACAACACAAATATAAATAGCCAGTGGGTCAAGGAAGAAATCATAAGGAAAATTATAAAATACTTTGAGATAGAGTAAAATAAAAACATAACATACTAAAACTTATAGGATTCAGTAAAAAGAGTTCTAAGAAAATTAAAAGTTGTAAATATCAAAATAATATATATACTTCAAGTCTATAACCTAGCAATCTACTTTAAAAACCAAAAAATAAAGAGTACACTGAACTAAAAGCAAGAAGAAGGAAGGAAATAGTAAAGATTAAAGTAGATCAAAAGGAAATAAACAATAGAAAAACAAGTAAAATCAACAAAACTAAAATTTGGTTATTTGAAAAGATTAGTAAAATTGACAAATTTTTAACTAGACTGACAAATAGAAAAATAAAGAAGAGTCAAATTACTGAAATCAGAAATGAAAGCAGGAACACAATTTACCACCAACCTTATAGAAATAACAAGGATTTTAAAAATAAAATGGGTAATTGTATGACAGCAAATTAGTAGTCTAGATGAAACTGACAAATTCCAGAAAATATATAAACTACCAAAACTGATTTGAGAATAAATAGAAAACTGAATAGACCTCTAACAAGTAAAAAGATTGAACCAGTAATCAAACATTTCCAACAAAGAAAAGCCTAGAATTAGATGGCTTCATTGATGAGTTCTGCCAAATATTTCAAGAGAATTAATGCCAATACTTATCAAACTCTACCAAAAAAAAAAAACAAAAAAAACAAAACAAAACAGATGAGGAAGGAACTCTTCCCAACCCACAGTATGAGACAAGTATTGCCCTGATACCCAAACCAGAGAAAGACATCAATTGCAAACATATGCCAAAATTCTTCATAAACATTAACAAAATACTAGCATACTGAGTGCAGCAATATACTAATAGGATTATATATCATGACTAATTGGAATTTATCCTAGGACTGCAATGATAGATCAACATATGAAAATCAATCGATATAATACACTGTATTAATGGAATAAAGAAAAGAAAAATTAACATCTCAGTATATGCAGAAAAAATTTTCACTAAAATATGCAACAGTTGTTCATGATAAATACACTCGTCAAGCTAGAATTAAATGGGAATTTCCTCTTCCTAACAAAGGACATCTGTGAAAAACCACAGATAATGTCACACTTAATGATGAAAGATTAAAAGCATACCCCCCCCAAGACTAGGAATAGTATAAGATGTCTTTTCTCACCACTTTTATTGAACATTCTATTGGAAATTCTTACCAGGGAAATCACAAAAGAAAAAATAAATTAAAGGTGTTCAGATTAGATAGAAAGCAACAAAACTTCTATTTTCTGATTGCATGATCTGTATAAAACTTCTAAACAATTCACAAAAACATACTAGAAATAAGAAGCTCACCAGAGCCATGGGATACATGATCACCATACAAAGTCCAGTTTTATCTCTATATACTAGAAATGAACAGTCTGAAAATGAATTAAGAATATCATTTCAGGAGTTCCTGTCATGGCTCAAACTTGACTAGTGTCTGTGAGGTTGCAGGTTTGATCCCTAGCCCTGGTTGGTGGGTTAAGAATCTGGTGTGGTTGTGGTGTATGTCACAGATATAACTTGGTTCTGGCATTGCTGTGGGTGTGGCATAGGCAGGCAGCTGCAGCTCCAATTTGACCCCTAGCCAGGAACTTCCATATGCTGCAGATGAATCCCTAGAAAGCTTTAAAAAGAGAGAGAGAAAAGAAAAAAAATGGATCTATGATTTACATAAGAATTAAAACTATAAAAAATATTATATGATAGATACAAATCTTTGTAACCTTGTATTAAGCAATATTTTCTTAGATATGTTACTAAAAGAAAAAGCAACAAAAGAAAAAAGAAACTGTACTTCTTCAAATGTAAAACCTTTGTGCTTCCAAGGACACTATCAGGAAGTAAATAATAAACAACAGAATAAAAGAAAATATGTGTAAATCATACATCTGATAAGGATCTAGCATTCTGAATATATTAAAACCCTTAACAACTCAATAATAAAAAGACAATAACCCAATTAAAAACTGGGCAAAGGATATTATTAAATATTTCTCAAAAAAAGATATGCAAATGTGCACATGAAAATATGCTCAATATCATTGTTCATTAGAGGAATGCAAATCAAAATTACAATGAAATTCATACTCACTAAGTGGCTATAATAAAAAGACAGATAAATATAAGCATTGGTAAGCATGTGAGAAACTAAAACTCATATACAGCTAGTGGAAATATAAAATGGTGTAGGCACTTTGAAAAGCTGGTAGTAATTCCTCAATAAGTTACATATAGAGTTTCCTTATTAACAGAAATTCCATCCTAAGTATGTCCCCAAGAGAAATGAAAACATGGCTGCACACATCCTTAGAGAGGAATGCTTATAGCAATATTATTTATAATAGCAAAAGAGTGAAAATATCCTAGACATCTATCAATAAATCACTGTATAAACAAAATATGGTTTATTCATAAAATGCTATATTATTCAGCAACAGAAAGAAATGAAAGAATATTATATGCTACAAAGTGCATGAATTTTGAAAACACTATGTTAAGTGAAAGAAGCAAGTCACAAGGCCCCATATTACATTATTCTACTCATATGAAATGTTCGGAACAAGCAAATCTATAGAAACAAAAATATATTATTAGGTGCCAGAATCTAATGGGAGTGGGTATTGGAAAACAAATGTTAATGAATATGGAGTTTCTTTTTGCGTATTGAAAATGTCCTGCAGTTAGTATTATGATTGCAAAACTTTGTGAATGCAACAGTAACTACTGAATTGTACCCTTCAATAGAATAGATATTAATGTATGTGCCTTATATCTAAACAAAGAAGAAGAGGGAGGAGGAGACAAGATGACAGAGTACAAAAACAAGCTCACTTCCTTTCATGAAAACAACAAAATCACAACTAACTACTGAACAACCATTGACAACAAAGACTGGAACCTACCAAAAAAGATACTCTACATCAAAAGACAAAAAATAAACCACAACTAGATAGTAAAAAGGTCACTTTCATGATACAATCAAATCCCATACCCACCAGGGGAGCGACCCACAAACTGGAAAATAATTATATAGCAGAAGTTCTCTTACAGGAGTGAGAGTTCTGAGCCCCATGTCAGGTTGCCCAGGCTGGAAATCTTGGAGAAGAGGAGTCCCCAAAGCTGGGCTTGATTTCTAGAACTCCACAGGACTGAGGAAAATAGAAACTCTACACTTGGAGGGCAAAGAAAGCATTCCACATGTACTTGGACCCTAGGCAATGCCATTAACTCCATAGGAGCATGGGCCAGACCTACCTGCATATCTTGGGGGGCTCTCCTGGAGAGGTGGAAGTTCGCTGTTGCTCACAGATTTGGAGAGAAAAATAGAAATGAAAATACAATGATCCAAAACCTATAGGACACAGCAAAAGCCGTTCTAAGAGGGAAGTTTATAGCAATACAATCTTACCTCAGAAAATGAGAAAAATCTCAAATAAACAACCTAACATTACACCTAAAGCAACTAGACAAAGAAGAATAAACAAAAGCCAAAGTACTACGAAGAAGAATTCATAAATGTCAGAGAAGAAATAAATGAAATAGAGACAAAAAAAAAAAAAAACAATAGAAAAGACCAGTGAAACTTAAAGCTGGTTCTTTGAAAAGATCAACAAAATTTATAAATCTTTAGCGAGACTCATCAAGAAAAAAAGGGAGAGGGTCCAAAATAATAAAAGTAGAAAAGAAAAAGAAGTTATAACTGATACCACAGAAATACAAAGGATCATAAAAAACTACTACAAGCAACAATATGACAATAAAATAGACAACTTAGAAGAAATGACAAATTGTCAGGTTTAATCTTCAAAGACTGAACCGTGAAGAAACAGAAAATATGTAGAGACCAATCGCAAGTACTGAAATTAAAACTATATTTCAAAAACAAAGTCTAGGATCAGACAATATCACTGATGAACATAGAGCAAAAATCCTCAAGAGAATACTAGCAAACTGAATCCAACAATATATTAAAAGGATCATACAACATAATCAAGTGGGTTTATCCCAGGGATGCAAGGATTTTTCAATATTCACAAAATTATCAGTGTGATACACTACCTGAACAAATTTAAAAAGTCATATGAGTATCTCAATAGATACTGAAAAAACTTTTGACGAAATTCAGTACCCATTTATGATAAAAACTCCAGAACGTGGGCATAGAGGGAAACTACCTCGACATAATAAAACATATATATATAACAAACCCACAGCTAACATCATATTCAAGGGTGAAAAACTGAAAACATTTCCTGTAAGATCAGGAACAAGACAAGGATGTCCGCTTTCATCATTTTTATCAACATAATTTTGGAAGTACTTGTCACAGCAATCAGAGAAGAAAAAGAAATAAAAGGAATCCAAATTGGAAAAGAAGAAATAAAACTCACTGTTTGCAAATAACATGATCCTATACACAGAAAAAGTTAAAGATGCTACCAGAGAACTACTACAGCTCATCAGTGAATTCAGTAAAGTTGCAGGATAAAAAATACATTCAATAAATGGTTCTGTATATTCAATAAATGATTCTGTATATTCAATAAATATGTCTGTGAAAACTGGACAAATACATGTAAAAAAAATTAGAACATTCTCTAATAACATATGCAAAAACAAATTCAAAATAGATTCAATATCTACATATAAGCCTAGATTCTAGAAACTCTTAAAGGAAAACATAGGCAGAACACCCTTTGGCATAAATCACAGCAATATATTTTTGAATCTACCTCCTGAAGTAAATAAAAATAAAAATTAAAAAATGGTACCTAATTAAAATTAAAAGCTTTGCACAGCAAAGGAAAGCATTGAAAACGAAAAGATAATCCACAGAATGGGAGAAAATCTTTGCAAATGAAGAGACTGACAAGAGATTAATTTCTGAAATATACAAACAGCTCCTGCAACTCAATATAAAAGAAACCCAACCCAATAAAAAATGGGCAGAAAATCTAAACAGACATTTCTCCAAAGAAGACATACAGATGGCAAAAAAATAAATAAAAATGCTCAATGTCGCTAATTATTAGAGAAATGCAAATCAAAACTATAATGAGGTATCACCACAAGTCAGAACGGCCATCATCAAAAAGTCTACAAACAACAAATGCCAGAGAGGGTGTGGAGAAAAGGGTACCCTCCTCTACTATTGGCGGGAATGTAAATTGGTTCAACCACTATAGCGAAAAGTATGGAAGTTCCTCAAAAAACTAAAAATAGAACTACCTATGATCCAGCAATCCCACTCCTGGGATATATCTGTAGAAAACTATAATTCAAAAATACACATGCACTCCAATATTCATTACAATACAATTTATAATAGCCAAGACATGGAAGCAACTAAATGTCCATTGACAGATTAATGGACAAAGAAGAGTGGTACATATATACAATGGAATATTACTCAGCCATAAAAAATAATTAAATAATGACATTTGGAGCAACATGGATAAACATAGACATCATCATACTAAGTAAAGTAAGCGAGATTGAAACAAATATCATATTATATCACTTACATATGGCATACAAAAAAAGATACAAATGAATTTATTTATAAAAGAGAAACAGACTCACAAACTTTGAAAACAAATTTATGGTTACTGAAGGGGAAAGTTAGAGGAGAGGAATAGATTGAAAATTTGTTACTCATATATGTACACTATTGTATATGGAACGGATGGTCTATAGGAACCTGCTATATAGCACGGGAATTGTCCTCAATATTCTGTGATAACCTATATGGGAAAATAATCCTAAAAAGGATGTGTATGTGCACATGTATAGCTAAATTACTTTCCTGAATAGCAGAAATAACACAACATTGTAAAACAGTTCTTTTTAACTAAAATTTTAAAAAATGAAAAACAGGATAGATCCATGTAAAAAATAAAATATAAGCAGGGGAAATAATCAATGTGGCATCTAGAAAACCACTATTTGTAAATTAAGTAACCTAATTTTAACTACCCATGGGTCAAAGTAGAAATCACAAGGAAACTTAAAACATATTTCAAATTGAATAATAATGAAAAGAGAGGTTATCAAAGTTTGGTAGAACTCAACAAGCGGAACCAGAACAATTTGGCATCCACATACCAAAAATGAACCTTGAGTTATCCCTTGCCCCATATTATAAAAACTTACTCAAAATGGATCATAGCTCTAAAAGTAAAACCTCAAACAATAACTGTTCTAGAAGAGCACACAGGTGGAAATATTTTTGATGTGGAATTAGGGGAAAAAATTCTTATATACAATGTAAAGGTAAAATCCTTAAAAGGAAAAAAATGATAAATTGGACTTCATCAAAGTTATAAACCTCTGCTCTAAGATCTTAAGAGAATAGAAAACAAGCTGCATTCAGGGAGAAAATACAATGCTTTTGCTGTGAGTTTACTCTGTCCTGACACCACTTTTTTTTCTGGTGGAAATTTGAGTTGTTTCCACCTTTTGGCTTTTTAAAAAAACTCTCTAGGAATATTCAAGTATATGTTTACATATCCATTTTCAAAACTTTGAGGTATATAACTAAGAGTGGAACTGCTAGGGCACATGATAATTTTACGTTTAATTTTTTTTTTTTTTAATGTAGAGCTGCACCCGTGGCATTGGAGGTTCCCAGGCTAGAGGTCTAACAGGAGCTGTAGCTGCTGGCCACAGCCACAGCCACAGCAACGCAGGATCCGAGCCGCGTCTGCAACCTTCACCACAGCTCACGGCAACGCCGGATCCTTAACCCACTGAGCAAGGCCAGGGATCGAACCCGCAACCTCGTGGTTCTTAGATTAGTTAACCACTGAGCCACTAAGGGAACTCCTTATGTTTAAATTTTTGAGGAACTATCAAACTCCTTTTCACAGTGGCTGAGCAATTTTACATTCCCACCAGCAATATGTGGTTAGAAGTTTACTTTCTATATGGCAATTAATAATCTGGTTATTAGGAAATTAGCTCTAAAAAAGTGAAGTTAGCCAAACATTACCCAAGATGGTCATTAGAAGAGATCACTGTTTGACAGCCCCTGTACAGCCCTCATAAAAAGTAGCTGCAAAGCTATTAAGCATACATAATACATTAAGCATACATATTAATCATACAAAGTCAGAGAGATGACAACCAGAAAAGCAGCTAGTGGTACGAAAATGTCCAAACTTCTTGGCATGGCTGGCAACTTACTGCATAACCTAGCCTCTAACTATCTCTTTCCAATCTTTATATCACAATACACCCAACAGCCAAATATGATAGATTTCAGTTCCTAGAACATGTTATGCTCTCTCTTGCCTAGTGGTTTTTACACGCATTCCTTTTGCTACCTGAAATACTTTCCTGACTCTTCTTCATTCAGCCAGCTTCATTTTTATCCTTTGGGTTTAATCTTAAGTATCCCTTCCTCAGGGAAATATTTATTTACTCTAGACTAGGTTAGCCCTTTGGCTGTATGTTCCCATAGCATTCTCTCATTCCCCTAGAGTTACATTCATCAAGTGTTATTATAATCATATATTTATTACCTGTCTCCTCCAATAAATTACATGCACCATGAGGTCAGACAATGAAAATGTCTTGTTCCCTGCTTCATTCCTAATTCCTAACATAGTACTTGGCACGTGATATGTACTGAATAAACACGTGAATGAATGGTAAATTAGATTAATCTCAGATACAGTCCCGTGTCAGCATTGTTTATTTACTCAATAAGAGCTTCTGATGAACAGCAAGTATGCGTACACACATAGTCACTTGTTCACAGCTCAGAGAGTTGGGTATTTTTTATTAAGCAACACTGTTATGTATGATAAGTAATAGCACTGGTGTTTATTTCCCCTAAGCAGAATCTTCAGTGCCTTGGAACCCAAACATAAAAGGGCTCTAGAGAAAGGTTCACAAATTGAAAATCAAGTTTATTTAACATCTACATTTCCATAATGTGCCACACATGGTGTGTGGAATGATTATTTCAGGTAAACTCTCTAAATTTCAGGAGGTATTCCTGACAGATCTGTAAGGACATTGAGCCAAGCTGAGGTCAGAGAAAGGGAAGCAGGTCCTGCAGGTTATCTCCCCACATGGAAATACATATCTTCCTAGAAATGTCCATGTTAGAAAAATACTCTATAGTCCATTTCTTTTTTGATTACAAAATGAGTGTTTTTCTGGAGCTTTTTTCTTTTTTATATCCTCAAATTCAAGATTTATAACTACACGAGTTGGATCTGTGAGATTTGAGAACACTGCTGTCTTCCTATTTGTATTAATTCAATTTTATATAACTTTGACAAAAAACCCTAAGAGTTTTCAGTTCAGGCTTTAGGATATAAGAAGGGCCTTTGCTGCTTTCCACTTGAAATAGCATTTTAAGCATTTATAACAATCTCCCTCACTGGATTTTGATACAGCAAGAGAATGTATTGCAAAGTGCTTTGGGGAAAAATATAAATGCTATTGCCATTCTTTTCCTGTGTAAAAAATGAATTCCTATCACAGTTGCAGTGTTTATCTGTTGACTTCTGGATTTCTATAAATCTGGCTATAGACATTATTCTCTGGGTGACCACGCCTGGAAAGTTTGCCATCTAATTTAATCCTCCCCTCATATAAACAAATATCTTTAGTACATATTTTCTGATGCTATTTTATAGGCACTATGAAGATTATCCTAAAAAAATAATAGCTACATTCTATGAAATAGAGGTCAATAAAGTAGCCAAAGACCATATGAAGCAAAATTGTAACAGAGATATTTCAGATCATATGATTTTAACCCTTTTGAGGTGTTTTACAAAATCAATGTTATTCTCAGAAACTTGAAGAATAAAGTCAAAGCCATTGGCCTGTCTATGGCCTATCTGGGTAGAACAAAGTGGATATGAAATTGGGAGAGGCAGAAGTAAGAGAAAATTTATACAGTGCATGTTTTAGTCATTTAAAAAAGCAAATTAAAGCTAAATTTGAACAATATGAATTTTCTATATTGAATGTTTTTATTTTTTATATGCTAGGACTTCTAGATTGAGCATACACACTCAATCTAAGGAAGTCACACAGTGCTTTTTTGCTTGCAAAACAATTTTTTTAACACTAAGTGTTCGCTGGGATTACCTTCTTCATCTTTACCTTCATTAGGGTTAGGATAAATGTCTAAAGCATTACCAGAGTGAATAGTAAGCAGTAAGAGAAAATAAATAGAGTGGAGATCAAAATAAGGAGGGATAAAGAAAGGTGAAAAGACTAAAAGGAGGAGATGAAATCAAGGAAGGTGAGAGGAATTATTGTAATAGAATAGAGACAAAAAAGGAAATATGCTGGATCCTTGTTTTTACACTACCTTTAGGGTCCAGACTGGAAGAGCACATTACAAAGACAGCTACATGTAAAAGAATGAAATTAGATCATTTTCTAACAAAATACACAAAAATCAACTCAAAATGGATTAAAGACTTAAATATAAGGCCATATACTATAAAACTCCAAGAGGAAAACATAGGCAGAATGCTCTTTGACATAAGGCACAGCAACATCTTGTTTGATCAACCTCCTAAATAAAAACAAAAATAAACCAATGGGACCTAATTGAACTCAAAAGTTTTTTTTTTTTTTTTTTTTGTCTTTTTGGGGCTGCACCCACGGCATATGGAGCCTCCCAGGCTAGGGGTCCAATCGGAGCTGTAGCAACTGACCTATGCCAGAGCCACAGCAATGTGGGATCTGAGCCATGCCTGCAATCTACACCACAGCTCATGGCAATGCTGGATCCTTAACCCACTGAGCAAGGCCAGGGATTGAACCTGCAACCTCATGGTTCCCAGTCAGATTCATTTCTGCTGTGCCATAAAGGGAACTCCACCAAAAGTTTTTGCATAGCAAAGGGAACCATTAAAAAAAACAAAAAGACAACCCAAAGAATGGGAGAAAATCTTTGCATATGATGCAACTGGCAAAGGCCTAACCTCCAAAATATACAAACAGTTCATATAACTCAACAACAACAAAAAACAAACAATCCAATTGAAAAATGGGCAAAAGACCTAAATAGACATTTCTCCAAAGACATGTCTAGTAAGCACATGGAAAAATGCTTAACATCACTAATTATCAGATAAATGAAAAACAAAACTATAAGAGGTACCACCTCACAACAGTCAGAATAGCCATCATTAACAAGTCAACAGATAAAAAATGCTGAAGAGGGTGTGGCGAAAACAGAATACTCCTACATTGTTGGTGGGAATGTAAATTGGTACAACCACTAGGGAAAATAGTATGGAGGTACCTCAGAAAACAAAATATAGAACTACC
Organism: Catagonus wagneri; assembly: GCA_004024745.2. Lineage (NCBI taxonomy): Eukaryota > Metazoa > Chordata > Mammalia > Artiodactyla > Tayassuidae > Catagonus > Catagonus wagneri. The sequence continues at coordinate 21,835,776 of PVHT020000015.1, read as the reverse complement.
ATATGATCTAGTAGTCCCACTCCTGGGTAATATCCAGATGAAACTTTCATTCAAAAAGATACATGGACTCCAATGTTCATAGAAGCACTATTCACAATAGCCAAGACCTGGAAACAACCTAAATGTCCATTCACAGGTGAATGGATTAAGAAGATGTGGTATATATACACAATGGAATACTATTCAGTCATAAAAACGGACAAAATAATGCCACTTGCAGCAACATGGATAAAACTCGAGATTCTCATACTAAGCGAAGTAAGTCAGAAAGAGATAGATACCATATGATACCACTTATATGTGGAATCTAAAATAGGGCACAAATGAACCTACCTACAGAAAAGAAACAAATTATGGACATGGAGAACAGACTTGTGGTTGCCAAGGGGGAGGGAGAGGGAGTGGCCTGGACTGGGAGTTGGGGATTGTTAAATGCAAACTATTGCATTTGGAGTGAATAAGCAATGAGATCCTGCTGTATAGTACAGGGAACTATATCCAATCACTTGTGATGGAACATGATGGAAGACAATGTGAGAAAAATAATGTATATATATGTATAACTGGGTCACTTTGCTGTACAGCAGAAATTGACAGAACATTGTAAATCCACCATAATAAAAATTTTTTTAAATAAAAAAATTAGATTATTATCCATAAACCCATTTAATAAGACACATGAAGCTGAAAGCAACAAAGAACTAAGCAACAAAGAACTAAGGGCACTACAGTCAACTCTAAATAAGTGTTCATAAAACATAATATTATCTATCAGTGAGAATTAATATATTAGCAGTGACTCCCTCTGCGAGAAAATGAGGTGGAGGATACAAAGAGAGAACACATGGTGTTTCAAATGTTCTGATAACATTCTATGGCTTATGCTCAGTAATAGGTATCCTGGTGTTCACTGTATTATTTTTTTACATGTTTTAAATATTTTAAGTATTCTTTTAAAAGGGAAAGGAGCAGGTAGAAAGGGCAGAGTTTCAAAAGATAGAGAAATAAGAGAACTTTTACAAAATTCAAGTAAAGGGGAAAAATTCAAATATCTAAAGGTCAATAATGTTAAATAACAGAGATAAGAGCATCAAGTCACAGAAATTAAGAACTGGGAAATCATTTCAGTGGAGTTGTGCCAATGGAAGTCTCATTACAATAGGTCAAAGAATAAATAGGGTGCAACTTACATTCTGAGCTAATAAGAACTTCCCTTTATAGATATGAAAATGCTGGATGAATTATTACAAAATAAGTTTACATACTAAACTCAAAAGAAAGAAAGGGAAATTCCCAGGTGACAGAAACTAAGTTTTAGGATGGTAAGCTATTGTCTTAATAATGCAGAGAGTCCCAAGACAGAGATATCCACCATAGCAATTAGGGAATATGGTTTTAATGTTCACACATGGGGCTCCTGAGATAGGGGAATTTAAGAAAAACCACTGAATAAAGCTGGGACAGGAAAAAAAAAGGAGACTCTACTCATGTACATGGAAATAACAGGTAATCTGTTTATGGGACTTTGAATTAATGTTTTTGGAATGATTGGAACTGCTTTATAGCACAGGGAACTCTACCCAGTATTCTGTGATGATCTATATGGGAAAAGAATCTGAACTTTTCTAAAATTCAGAGTATATGGACACCAATAATGAAAAAAAATCTTTCCAAATATAGCTCAGTATAAAAAGATGAAACACATGGGGAGTTCCCACTGTGGCACAATGGGTAAGAAACCAGTTGCAGCAGCAACTATGATCTCTGTAGATGCATGGGTTCGATCCCTAGCCTGGTTCAGTGGTTAAGGGTATAGCATTGCCACAGCTGTGGCATAGTCAGTAGCTGCAGCTAGGATTCGATCCATGATTCCCCTGCTTTCTGTATCCATCACAGTGGGCCATTCTTTTCACGTGTTTCCTTTCCTAATTTTTTTTTTCTGCAACCAAAACATGGAAATTTCCAGGCCAGGGATCAAATCAAGAAAATATGACACCACCAAAGGAATATAGTAAACCTCCAATAACAGTCTCCAAAGAAATGAAGACACATGAACTGTCTAACAAATAATTCGAAATAATTGTTCTAAAGATGCTCAGAGAGCTACAAGAGAACACAGATGTACAATTTAATAAAATCAGGAATACAATACGAAAACAAAATAAGTTCAACAAAGAGATAGAAAAAAACAAACAGAAATCTTGTTACCAAAGGAAAACTGAAAAATTAAATAGAGAACTATAAAATTATGAATGAATTAGGAGACATTACAACTGATACTTCAGAAATACAAATAATCATAAGACACTACCGTGAACAATTATGCGCCAGAAAGTTGGTCAACCTATAAGAAGTGGAAAAATTCCTAGAAACATAAAACATACCAAGACTGAGTCATGAAGAATTGGAAAATCTGAACAGACAAACAAGAGGATTGAAAAAGTATTCAAAAACTTCCAACAAAGAAAAGTTCAGACCAGATGGCTTCAATTGTGAAATCTATCAAACATTAAAAAAAAAACTTCCAAAAAATTGAAACAGAAGAACTACTCCCAAACACATTTTATAAGGCCAGCATTACCCTGATACTGAAACTAGATAAGGATACTACAAGGAAAAATGAAAAACTACAAGCAAATATCACTGATGATCATAGGTGTAAAAGTCCTCAACACTATATGAGCAAGGACATTAAAAGGATGTCACACCATGATGAAGGGGGATTCAAGGATGATTTGATATAGACAAAACAATACATGTGATACACCACGTTAATAGAATGAAAGAAAAAATCATATTTCACTAGATGCAGAAAAAGCATTTGACAAAAGTCAATATCATTTCATGATAAAAAAAGAAAAATCTCTTGGAGTTCCTTTCATGGCTCAGTGGTAGCAAACCTGACTAGTATCCATGAGGACGTGGGTTTTCAATCTCTGGCCTTGCTCATTGGGTTAAGGATATGGCATTGCCATAAGCTGTGGTATGGGTCGCAGATGTGGCTCAGATTCTGCTTTGTTGTGGCTGTGGCATAGGCCGGCAGGGCAGCTGCAGCTCCAATTTGACCCCTAGTCTGGGAATTTCCATATGCTGTGGGTGTGTCCCTAGAAAGAGAGAAAAAAAAAAAAAAACCTCTCAACAAATTGGGTTTAGAAGGAACATGCATCAACATAATAAAAGACAAGTGACAAACCTACATCTAATATTAAATTCAATGATGAAATGTTAATAGCTTTCCCTCTAATTCCAGAAACAATGGTGGCTACCCTCAATCCTATTTAACATAGTACTAGAAGTCTGGGCCAAAGAAATCAGGCATGAAAAAGATAAAAATGCACCCAGGGAATTCCCATCATGGCAGAGAGGAAACGAATCCCACTAGGAACCATGAGGTTGCAGGTTTGATCCTGGCCTCGCTCTGTGGGTTAAAGATCTGCTGTTGCCATGAGCTGTGGTATAGGTTGCAGATGTTGCTCGGATCTGGTATTGCTGTGGATCTGGTGTAGGCCGGCAGCTACAACTCTGATTAGACCCCTAGCCTGGGAACCTCCATATGCCATGGGTGCAGCCCTGAAAAGACAAAAAAATGCATCTAATTCAGAAAGGAAGAAGTAAAATTGTCTCTATTTGCTAATGACATGATCTTGTACATAGAAAATCCAAGTCGCCACCAAACAACTGTTAGAACAAATGAATTTAACGTTTTAGATACAAAATCAATATACAAAAATCAGTTGTATTTCTATACATAAACAATAAACTACCTGAAAATGAAATAAAAAAAATAAAAAAATAATAAATCAAAAAAAGAATACCAAAATATTTTACCTTTTAAAACAGCACCCCAAAAAATCAAATACCTGGGAATAAACCTGACCAAGGAGGTGAAAGACCTATATGCAGAGAACTACAAAACATTAATCAAGGAGATCAAAGAAGATACAAAGAAATAGAAAGATATTCCATGCTCATGGGCCGGAAAAATTCATATTGTAAAAATGGCGATACTACCCAAGCAATCTACAGATTCAATGCAATCCCTATCAAATTACCCATGACATTCTTCACAGAACTAGAACAAACAATCCAAAAATTTATATGGAACTACAAAAGACCCAGAATTGCCAAAGCAATCCTGAGGAACAAAAACCAAGCAGGAGGCATAACTCTCCCAGACTTCAGGCAATATTACAGGGCCACAGTAATCAAGAC
>PVHT020000015.1:21815478-21831464 GCA_004024745.2 Catagonus wagneri | reverse complement strand
GGGTACCAAAACAGACATAAGGACCAATGGAACAGAATAGAGACCCCAGAAATAAACCCAGACACCTACGCCCAATTGATCTTTGACAAAGGTGGCAAGAACTTCAAATGGGAAAAAGAAAGTCTTTTCAGTAAGCTTTGCTGGGACACTTGGACAGCTGCATGTAAATCAATGAAACTAGAGCACACTCTCACACCATGAACAAAAATAAACTCCAAATGGTTTAAAGACTTAAATATAAGACAAGAAACTATTAAACTCCTGGAGGAAACATTGGCAAGACACTCTCAGACATCAACCTTACTAATGTTTTCTCAGGTCAGTCTCCCAAAGCAACAGAAATAAGAGCAAAGATCAACCAATGGGATCTAATCAAGCTGATAAGCTTTTGCACAGCAAAGGAAACCAAAAAGAAAACTAAAAGACAGCTTACAGAATGGGAGAAAATATTTCAAATGACACAACCGACAAGGGCTTAAACTCTAAAATATATAAACAACTTATGCAGCTCAACAGCAAAAAAACCAACAACCCCTTTGAAAAATGGGCAAAGGACCTAAACAGACAGTTCTCCAAAGAAGAGATGCAGATGACCAACAAGCACATGAAAAAATGCTCAACATCACTGATGATTAGAGAAATGCAAATCAAAACTACCATGAGGTACCACCTCACACCAGTCAGAATGGCCATCATTAACAAGTCCACAAACAACAATTGCTGGAGGGGGTGTGGAGAAAAGGGAACTCTCCTGCTCTGTTGGTGGGAATGTAAGCTGGTACAACCACTATGGAAAACAATATGGAGGTACCTTAGAAAACTGTACATAGAACTACCATATGACCCAGGAATCCCACTCTCGGGCATTATCCCGGACAAAACTTTCCTTGAAAAAGACACCTGCACACGCATGTTCATTGTAGCACTATTCACAATAGCCAAGACATGGAAACAACCCAAATGTCCATTGACAGATGTTTGGATTAGGAAGATGTGGTATATATACATAGTGGAATACTACTCAGCCATAAAAAATAATAAAATAATGTCATTTGCAGCAACATGGATGGAATTAAAAACCCTCATACTGAGGAAGCAAGTCAGAAGGAGAAAGACAGATGTCATATGAAATCTCTTGTAACTGGAGTCTAAAACATTGCACAAATGAACATCTCAACAGAAAAGAAAATCACGAACTTGGGGAACAGTCTTGTGGTTGCCAAGGGGGCGGGGGAGGGGTGGGGGAGGGGTGGGAGGGAATGGGGATAACTAGTGCTTTAATGATGGAATAGTAAGGAGATCCAACTGTATTGCACGGGGAACTATATCTAATTACATGGGACAAATCCATATATGTACATGTAACCGGGTCACCAAGGGTTGCAGTTGGAAAATCTGACAGAAATCTGTAAACCAGCTGTAATGCAAAAAAAATAAAAAATAAATTATAAAAAAAAATAACCCCAAAAAAAACAATAATAACTTAGAAAAAAATATAATCAAGGAGATCAAAGATCTATACACTGGAAACTATAAGACATTGATGAAATAAGTTTAAGAAATGCAAACAAATAGAAAGATATCCTACATTCATGGATTAGAATTAATATTGTTAAAATATCTATCCTACCCAAAGCCGTCTGTATATACGGTATAATCTCCAACAAAATTCCAATGCATTTGTCAAAGAAATAGAAAAAAATCCTAAAATTTGTATGAAATCTCAAAAGATCTTGCATGACTAGAGCAATCCTGAGAAAAAACAAAGCTGGAGACATCACATTTCCTGATTTTAAACTACATCGCAAAGCTGTAGAAATCAGAAGAGTATGTTACTGGCATAAAACTAGTCAACACAGACCAGCAGAACAGAACTGAGAATCCAGAAATAAATCCACAATATATGATCAACTAGTATTTGAAAATACAGCTAAGAATATTCAAAAGGAAATGGATAACCTCGTCAACAAAGGATGTAGGGAAAACTGGACAGCCACATAGAAAAGAAAAAAAAGGACCTCTGTCTTACACCACTCATAAAAATTAACTAGAAATGGATTAAGGACTTAAACATAAGACTGAAAACCATACAACTCCTGAAGTAAAATGGGAAAATCTCCTTGACATTGGTCTTTGAAATGATTTATTTTTAGATATGACACCAAAAGCTGAATTAAAACAAAAATGAACAAGTGGGACTACATCATACTAAACAGATTCTATAAGGCAAAAGAAACAACCAACAAAATGAAGAGGTAACCTACAGAATGGGAGACAATATTTATAATTTGTGTATGTAATAAGAGGCTACTATCCAAAACATATAAGGAACTTAAACAACTCAGTAGCATAAAAACAAATGATTCAACTGAAAATTAGGCAGAAGACTTGAAGAGACATTTATCCAAAAGAGACATGCAAGTAGCCAGCAAGTGCATAAAATGGTGCACAACATCTCTCATATAAGGGCAATGCAAATTAAAACACAATGAGCTACTTCACATCTGTTAGAATGGCTATTATCAAAAAGATAAGAGATAACAAATGCTGGCAAGGATGTAGAGAAAAGCGAATCCCAGTGCAATGTTGGTGGGAATGTAAATTGGTACAGACACTGTGGAAAACAGTATGGAGGTTCCTCAAAATGTTATAAATGTAACTGTCATATGATCCAGCAATTCTACTCCTGGGTATATATCCAAAGGAAATAAAATCATTATCTCAAAGAGATATCTGCGCTTGTATGGTCATTGCAGCATTATTCACAATAGGCAAAACATGAAAACATCCTAATTTTTCATTGATAGATTAGTGGATTAAGAATACATGGGATGTATAGACAATGGACTATTACTCATCCCTAAACTGAAAGGATATACTGCCATTTGTGACAATATGCATGGACACTGAGGGCATCATGTTAAGTAAAATAAGTCAGATAGAGAAAGATAAATACTTTATGAACTCACTTCCATGTGGAATCTACGAACATCAAATTTATGGAAAGAGACAGTAGAATGGTCACTACCAGGGACTGAGGAATGGGGGGAAAATGGAGAGATGTTGGTCAAAGATTGCAAACTTTCAGTTTTACAATAATTAAGTTCTAGGGATCTAAGGAACAATATGGTGACTATAGTTAATAATACCATACTGTATACTTGAAAGTTGCTATAAGAGTAGCCTTTTAATGTACTTGCCATAATGATAATTTAAAAAATAGTAATTAGGAGAGGTTAAGGATATGTTAAGTAACCTTATTTTGATAAACATTTCACAATATACACTTATGTCAAATTATCATTTTGTACACCTTAAACTTATACAATGTTATATACCAACTGTATCTCGATAAAGCTGAGAAAGAAAAAAACAATATACAAAACTGTATCTTTGCATGTTTGAAATATTCCATAATAAATACTTATGAGTTATAGAGATTAAAACAGGTTTGAACTTATGTTCAACATTATTGATTATTTCTATTTGTTTGGATAGTGTATCCACAGATGTTCATTTTATTATTAGTGTGCTTTATAATTCATATATGCATTTCAAATATTCTTATATTATTTATATATGCTTTATAAATATGTATATATTTGAATACATAGTGCTAATCAAATATTACAAAAATAGTGAACTAACCATTCAACTTAATTGTTTAAAAAAATAAACACAAAGAAAAAGACAAGTAACAAAGCTGAAATTAGTGAAACAGAAAAGCAAATAAATCATAGAGAGGACCAGTAAAACCAAAATTGCTTCATTGAAAAAAAGCTAACTTAGACAAACCTTTGGGAAAACTGATTAAGAATAAAAGAAAGAAGGCTAAAATAAGCATTTCATTAAAATGAAAAGGGGTGCATATTAGAAGACACAGTTAAAGTTTACAAGTTATATAACTTTTACACAAGCTATTAGACCCACACACTTTTTTTCAGGTAAGTCCACCAAAATTGTAGACTTATTTAATATCCCTAATGTTAAACCTATGTAACAAAATAAACTTGATACCCATCTGATGATATTTAATTAAATATGTTAGATGGATGAAAGAATAGGTAGATAGATATCAAGTGGAATTTATTCCAAAATGTAAGCATGAAAAAAAATTAGAAAAATCTAAATATACAATTTGCAATATTAACAGATTAAAAGAACTAAAAAAGTGACCATTTTAACAGATGCAAAACAGCAATTGATAAAATTCTACGTCCATTCTTGATAAAATATCTATGAAAATCAGAAATCTGTGGAGACTTTCTTAACTTGATGAAATGTATCTAAATATATATATAATGTAAACACACAATGGCATTTGTTCTAATTTCAGATATTGAGAGAAGGAACTCTAATAGAGTCCTGCCACAGGATATATAAATTGGTACAGTGCTTTAAAGATAAATTTGAAAACATCTTGTAAAGCTGAATATGTGAATATCCTATTTTCCAGCAATTGCATTTCTATTTATAACCCCAGGAGAAAATTTTGTGCATAGGTACATGAAAAAAATATATACAAGAATGTTCATTGCCATACAGATTGCATTAAGAGGAACTGGAAACTAACTCAGAGAAGGAATGCTCAATAAAGTCTTATTTACTCATACAGTAAATTGAATAGTTAATGAACCATAAATACTTGGATCAACTGAGAAAAATCTCAAAAACAAAACTGAGCAGCAAAAGAAATTTGAAAAAATATATATACATATATACAACATATCTTTTAATTTTGAAAGCACTCACAATAATATCATATATTAATATGGCTAGTAAAAACTGAAAAACCAACAAAAAGATCATTCAGGAGTTCTCACTGAGGCACAGCAGGTTAAGAATCTGACTGCAGTGGCTCAGGTCACTGCCGAGGTGTGGGTTCAATTCCAGGCCCAGCGCACTGGGTTAAAGGATCTGGTATTGCTGCAGCTGTGGTATAGTTTGCAGCTACAGCTCAGATTCAGCCCCTCGCTTGGGAACTTCCACATGCCACGGGTGCAGCCAAAAAGATTAAAAAACTCAGAGGAAGGATGTACACCGCCAACAGAGGAAAGAATATATTCAAGGAAAGAAATGGAGCTGATGAGTAGCTTTGCCTGAATCAGCCAAATATGTTATTATCAGCTATAATCTTAGGGAAAATCCAGGTTCTTATATCTACCTGCTTGCCCTATGTATCCACTTGGATGTATAATAGGAATATGAAATAGAACACATACAAAACAGAACTTTTAATCCCTGCCTCCAGAATTTGCAACTACTAGAGTGGTTCACATCTTACTGTGAGGCCACCATTCAGCTCATTGCTCATGCCAAAAACCTTGGCAACATTTTTTGTCTCTTTCCCTCATATATCACATATATTCCACCATCAAATATAATCCACTGTCTTTCTCGGAAATCTATGCTGCATCCAAACATTTTTTACTAACTAAAATAGTTCCACCCTATTCCAAGTCACCATTATTTCTGGTCTGGACTATAATACTAGCCTCTTTACTATTTTCCCTTTTTCCATTCTTGTTTATCCACCATCTATACAACAGCCAATACGTTCAATATAAGACAAATCTGACCATACAACTCCACTGCTAAAGCCTTTCAAATGCCTTCCTATAACTTTTAGAATGAAATGTCAAGATCTTGACATGGCCCTATGTAATTAAGACCTTGGATACCTCTTCAAACAAATTTCCAACCATTCCTCTCTTCTATTTCAACTACCATGGCCTTCTTCCTGGTCTTTGAACACACTAAGAATATTCTTACCTCAAAGTACCCCGACCTTGGTCATGTCCCTACTTGGAAATCCCTCTGTGTTTTAAGCATGGCTTAATTTTTTCTTTACTAAGGAATATTATTTTATTTTCTATTATTTTATCATGTTTAATCAATTATTGTTTTGATAAAACATCTAATTTTTTCTAATTCAAAATTAAATACTTTTATCTTCAGAATTCCAATGGAATATTTTAAACTGTATGTGTGTGTGTATATATATATATATACACATATATACATGTAAATTTTTATATTTCCACAAAAAGTTAATTTCAGAAGCATAGCCATAAACTGGATTAACTTTTTGTTTTACTCAATTCAATAAGTATATTCTATAGGCCTACTATGGACCAGGGACTCAGACAGGTGCTGAGTACCAAAATATAGATAGGATACAGCCTCCACCTTGAAGAACAATGCAAAGGATGCATATTAAAAAAAAGAAGTAGGAGTTCCTGTTGTGGCTCAGTGCTTAACAAACCCAACCAGTATCCATGAGGACGCAGGTTCAATCCCTGGCCTTGATCAGTGGGTTAAGGATCTGGCATTGCTGTGAGCTGTGGTGTAGGCCAGCAGCTACAACTCCAATTTTATCCCTAGCCTGGGAACCTCTATATGCTGCAGGTGCAGCCCTAAAAATATACAAAAGACAAAAAAAAAAAAAGAGTAAGGAAAAAATGGTTAATACATTTCTATGAATGAAAACCAGCTAACAGCTGTTAAGCCATAATTTTCTTTTCCTCTGTAAATCTCATTTTCCATATCTAAATGTTCTGCTTCCTTTTCAAATTACTCAATTACCGAATACAATAATGTTAATTACATATATCCAGAAAAAATATAGATCCTTATTTTAAACTAAGAAGTAATATTTAAGCTGTATCATTTTGAAGCTTATTGCAAAAGAATTTTTAAAAACAATATTTGTGATGTGTGGGAGGCTATGTGAAATTCAAATTTCACTGTCCATAAATACTCTCATTGGAATACAGCCACGCCCATTTGTTTGCATATTGTCTATAACTGTTTTGCAACTACAATTGCAGAAACCATGTGGCTCAAAATTTGAAAATATTTACTATCTGACCCTTTACGAAATTTTTTTTCAAATCTCTGCTCTAAAATATAGGAATGGGTTTTGTTGAAAAAGTAATGCTTTCTTGCTGTGCTTTGCTTTTGTTAAGTTTATAGAGTTTAAAGAGATATTTAAAATAAATTAAATGTGCAAAAGAACTTTCCTATATAGTTTTTCTAATCAGCAACTTCTAGATTTGGAGTTGCTAATCTTGGTCAACGTGGATTTCATTTTCTCCTCCTCCCTCTGGTTTTAGTGAGGTATAATTTACACATAAAAACTGTATATATTTTAGGTGTACAGTGTGATGTTTTGATATACCTATACACTGTGAAATGATCACAATACTCTAATGTGTCTGTCACATCACATAGTTACTATTTTTTGTTGTGGTGGTGGTGAAGACACTTGAGAGTAACTCTCAGCAAATTTCAAATATACAATACAGTATGATTAACTATAGTCACCATGCTGTACATTAGATCACCAGGACTTATTCATCCTGCATAAATGAAACTCTGTAACCTTTGACCAACACTTCCCAATTTCCTACTCTCCTCAGCTCCCTAAAAGCTCTCTGCTTTTACAACTATGACCTTTTTCTTAGGTGCCACATATAAGACCATGCCTATTTGTCTTTATGAGTCTGGCTTATTTCACTTAGAATAATGTCCTGTTGAGGTTTATCAATTTTCTCACATATTGCACACATTTCCTTCTTTAAAAATCTAAATCGTGGAGTTCCTACTGTGGTACAGTGGGTTAAGAATCTGACTGTGGCAGCTCATGTCACTGCAGAGTCCGGGTTCAATAACCGCCCAGCATAGTGGGGGTTTTAAAGGACCCACTGTTGCCACAGATGCGCCTGGAATTCAGTCCCTGGTCTGGGAACTTCCATGTGCCTCAGGTGTGGCCATAAAAAAATCTTAATAGTATCCCATTGTAAACATATACCAATTTTTGTTCATTCATCTTACAATGGGCATTTATATTGTTTTATTTTCACATCTTAGCTAAAATAAATATTTCCATGATGTATGTGGGAGTATGGATATATCTTCAAGATCCCAATTTCAATTCTTTTGGATAAATACCTGTAAGTGAGATTGCTAGAACATACGGTAGTTGTATTTTTAATTTTTTGAAGAACCTCCCTACTGTTTTCCACAGTGACCGTACCAATTTATATTACCACCAACAATGTACAAGAGTACCCATTTCTCCACATTCTGGCCAACATTTGTTATCATTTGCCTTTTTGGTAATAGTCATTTTAACATTTGTGAGATATCTTATTGTGCTTTGATTTATATTTTCCTAATAATTAGTTGTGATTATTAATTTTTCATATTCCTTTGGCACTGGCATTTTTATTTTGAGAAATATCTATTCAGTTCCCTTGTCCATCTTTTACGTAGGGTTATTTACTTGTGGGTTTTCTTTTTCTTTTTAGGGCTGCACCTGTGGCATATGGAGGTTCCCAGGCTAGGGGTGGAATCAGAGCTAAAGCTGCCGGCCTATACCACAGTCACAGCAATGCAGGATCTGAGTCATGTTTGTGAACTACAACACAGCTCATGGCAATGCCAGATCCTTAACCCACTGAATGAGGCAAGGGATGGAACCCTCAGCCTCATGGATCCTAGTCAAATTCGTTTCCACTGAGCCACAAAGGGAACTCCAGTTGTGGGTTTTTTATTTTATTTTTGCTATTGAATTAAGTTCTTTATATATTTTTGGATATCAACCATTTATCAGATATCTGTGTTGCAAATATTTTCTAACAATCTGTAGTTTGCCTTTTCACTCTGTTGATTCTTTTGCTACGCACAACCTCTTAGTTTGATATAATCCTACTTTTCTATTTTTGATTTTGATGAATATGCACTTGGGATTACATTAAAAAATGGCCAGAGGAGTATCAAGATGCTTTTGTCTATGTTTTATGTTTAAATATTTAATTTGAGTTGATTTTTTGTAAATGGTATAAAATAAGGGTCCAATTCCATTCTTCTGCTCGTAGATATCCAGTTTTTCTAACATCATTTGTTGAAGAGATCATTCTTTTCCCTTTATGTGTTCTTGACACCCTTGTCAGAGATCAGTTGACTATAAAGGTATGAATTTATTTCTGGACTCCATATTCTATTCCATTTGGTCTTTAAGTCTGTTTTTATACTGGTACCATACTCTTCCAATTACTATAGCTTTGTAACATTTTGAAATCAGGAAGTATGGGGCAAGGAGGAGACATGATATAGGACCATGAAAGATAGTTATTAAAGTTTGGAACAGTCACATAAAGTATAATTAGGTTAATTAGGATTAAGTATAATAATTACCATGCTTTGTTGAGAGTCTAGCAGAGATTAGAAACCATAAATCTCCAGAATTTAAATTTATCTCAAAATGAAGACTGGAAAGGCTAGAAAGCCAAAAGGAAGATATTTGTTAGCAAATATATTTTAGTCCCTAAAAATTCATAAAAGTGACCATCAGGTCAACAAAAATGAAGTAAAACTTTTCTCCTACCATACTGTCTTGAGACAGTACCAGGTATAGGCAGATTAAGACATCATCACTGCTGTGTGAGTTTCCCTACAAAGAGCCCTCTGATCTAGAATAGCCCTTCTACTAGGTGCTGCACACCTTTACACTTTTACACAGAAATTCACATCAATGGATTAAGCTATATCGTTCCTATAAATAGTTTTTCCTGGAAAGCAAAAAGAAAACTTAGTCATCAGTAGAACTCTGGAATGAATTTGTTCATCACATTATCTTGGTACTGCAGCCTAAAGACTAGCTCTGTTGTGAGGTGAGTGAGACAGAAAAGGCAACCTTTCCTTTCCTCCTCAGGTTTTCCTACAATCAGGAATGCGGCCATATTTTAAGAATCTTCAGTTTATGTAGATCCCAAAGTAACATCTCTCTGTCAGCCCCTTCCTGTCCTGCCATATAGATTTTCCTTTGCACACATAGTTAGGAATTATAAAATCTTCTGTAAAGACCACATCTAGGTCCTCACAGTTTAAATATGTGTAGTTTCCATGGGAGGGAATTTCTAGAACTTTGCCAGCCACACAAAGGGAAAAGATTTCTATATCGGCTAATAGTGCTAAGCTTTATGTAAGAGAACATCCAAATAACATGCAGTAATATAAAAGTTTCTTTGCATCATGTAACGAGAATTCTGGAGATAGCTATCAAGATTTGTTGTGGCAACTTTACCTCATCAGGGATCCACACTTCTGTTACAGTGTTTATTAAATGGCTGCAGGAATGGAGTTCCCGTCTTGGCACAGCGGTTAACGAATCAACCAGGAATCATGAGGTTGCGGGTTTGATCCCTGTCCTCACTCAGTGGGTTAAGGATCCAGCGTTGCCATGAACTGTGGTGTAGGTGGCAGACGCAGCTCAGATCCTGCGTTGCTGTAGCTGCGTTGTAGGCCAGTGGCTAACAGCTCCGAGCAGACCCTTAGCCCGGGAACCTCCACATGCCATGGTTGTGGCCCTAAAATGACAAAAAGTCAAAAAATAAATAAATAAAAAATAAATGCTATAAATGGCTGCAGGAAGAGTGGCAAGAGACACATGCCAATTAGATCTTAAATTTTTCATCAGAAAAACTACAGTTTTACTGGGATCTCCAACCAATAATAAGCCCATAAATATCTCCTCAACCAGAATTGGGTCATAGCTAGGCATAACTACAAGGGAACCTGGGAAGTCAATTGGTTTGAGCAAGAGATTTTACCATCATGAATTAAGTAGGCGTTCTGCAGATAATGAAGAAAAAAAAATGGATTATGATTGAGTGATGATGTCTTAATCTGCCTATACCTAGTACTGTCTTTAACAATATCAGTAGGTAATTATCAGTATATACCACAAATAATAAGAAGGCATTGTAAGAGCCAAAAAAATAAATAAATAAGGTCTAGAGAACATATTACAAACCTTTAAGGGTGGTTACATCTGGAATTGGGAGGACTTCAGGCAAGGTTTGCAAATTAATACATTTTAGTTTATTACAAGAATGAATTATATTGAAAAATTTTAAGTTACACTACAAAAATAAACCCTTAAGAACTAAAAACAGCAAAACAAAGCATAGGAAGCTGACCACCTATGCTGGTGCAGCTAGATAATAGTTCTCTCAACAACATTTCTAAGCTTACCCTATACCAAGATCTCTTCTAACTTAAACCAAATGGCATGTCTCCTGTGATGTACAATCTTTGGTCAGCCCCTGCTAGGTTTGGGGGAGTACAGATGTATTTCACACATTCACCATAGCAAAATTTCTTAATTCCAGTATGTTCCATTAAACTGTTTCTAGGCCAGATCTGACTTCATGTGACTTGCTTTCTACTAAAGAAGTTGGTTCATTAGCTATAGAGCAAGAACATATTGAACAACTACATCGTTTTCTACTACTATAGCCTGACCCTTATTGCCGTAACCAAACACACACTGTTTTAGGACTCCAGAGCTCTTTGTCAACTTACCAGAACATATGATACAGCATCAAATAAAGAAAACAATGTACAAAGAGAGTAAGCAACTTTTTCTATCACAGAATTTACAAGTGATAAAGCTTTGAGCAGAGGCCAGAAAAACCCAACCCAGGGTCCTAACTTTTAGTTTAGTTGGTAATTCTGGCTAATTTTCTTAAGAAAGGTAAACTTTGCTAACGCACAGTTACTGAACTACCTTTTTCTTAAGGAATAGTACCCATGACTTCTGTGAATCAGACTTTTAATTTATGTTATGAACATGGAAAGAGCAAAAAACTAAGAATAGCTTCATTAGTTGTCCTCTTTTTAAAAAAAAAAAATCCCTCATTTTCCCTGAGCAAGAGCCTACATGGAATGCTAGAGCCTGGTGACTATCTGGACCAGTATGTTTGACTTGAAGACTTTGGTAGCACTTTAGCAAATCTAAAGAGAATATTGCTAGGTTGATGACATTGTTTCAAAGTACATTTTCTACTTTGCTGTGTCTGCTGACCCACTGAGTATGTCTAGAAATGTTACTTATCTAGAAAACAGTCAACACAACTCAGAGCCTGTAGTTAAAGTGGGCCATTGCCTGGAAACTAGGCAGAAAGGAAGGACAAGGTTGAGGAGGGGAAACATTAGGAGAGAAAAGGAACAGTGATAGAGTTCAAAGAGGGCCCCCATGCTTCCTGCCTCCTGGTATCTGTGCCCTTGCCCCATTTCCTCCCTTTAAGGGGCTTCTAACCTATGCAATAAAGGTGATGGGATGCTACTTCCATGACTGAGTTAAAAAAGATCGACTTTTATCTTGCCAGCATACTGCTATCTTCTTGGTGTACATGCTTTGATGAAGCAAATACCTATGTGTCAAGGAACTTAAGACAGACTTCCATCAACAGCTTGTGAGAAACTGAGGCCTTCAGTCCAACAACCCCCAAAAAACTAGAATCCTGCTAAATGTTACTAAGTGATTCTTTCCCAGGTAAGCCTGGGCCAACACATTGATTTAAACCTTGTGAGAAACCTCTTTTCACAGAAACAGAGAAAAAAAAATGTCACACAGCAGTAGATTACTAAGGCAACAAAATTTAATTTTAGGGAAATACTGTAATTGTTAGTAAATTTACAATCAGCTTTCCCTACTATTACTGTGGATGAATTCCTAACAAGAGACAATTTTATCCACTGATTCACGAGACCCATCCTCTCTCACTTACTCAAAGTCATCAGTCTAGCAATTTTCCATATTGTCTCTCCTGTATCACTGGTTTTTCACTTTACCAGATCATTTCTAATAACACTTAAATATATTATTTTTAGAAAACACATAGGCAACCAACTTTTCTTCTAAGTATAATAATTTCCTTTTAAAGAAAAAATGTCATTTTTACCATCCTAAAAACAAAAAGAAAAAAGCAAGTGAATAATCACAAAAACACTCTCCTGGTCCCATTTGCCACTCTATTCCTACTTTGACTAATCAATGTTTCAAATTCTTGTCTTCCTATACCTTCACAAACCCATTTGCTATGAGTTGAAATGCAGTCCCCCCCCCCCAAAAAAAAAGACGATATGTTGAAATCTTAACCCCTGGTATCTGTGATAGTGATATTAATTGGAGATAGGTTTTTTGCAGATTTAATCAATTTTTAGGTAAAGTGATAAGTTGTACCCTACTCTAATATGACATGTATCCTTATAAAAACAGAAGAAACAGAGAAACGTGCACAGTAGTAAGATGACAGAAGACACAGGGAAAGCATAATGTGATGACAAAGATAAAGATTGGAGTGGTATGCCTGTAAGCTAAGGAGTAACAAGGACTGCCAAAAAATCACCAAAAGTTATGAAAGGGGTGGGAAATTGTTTCTCCCTCAGAACCTTCAGAAGGATTCAACTTGCCAAGACTTGTATTTCAAACTTCTAGCCTCCATAACACTGAGAAGATAAATTTCAAATGTTTTAAGCCATCCTGTTGTAGCGATTTGTGATGGCATTCCTAAGAAATGAATATACCATTCAAACTGGGATTTCACTTAACACCATTCCACTGAAACAGTTCTTGTCAAAGTTATCAATGATCTTATGCTGCTAAATTCAAAAATCATTTCTTACCTGTCATTTTAAACTATCAGAAACATATGAGAGTTTATTATTCATCCCTCCTTAAAACAGTTCCTTTCCTTGGTTTCCAGAACACCATACTCTTGATTTTTATTCCAACTCACTAGTCATTCCTTTTCTGTTTTCTTTGATGGTTCCTCCTTAACAATGGAGTGCCCCAGGACCTGGTCCTTAGACTTCTTTCTCCTGTATCTTTCATTCACCTCCTTGGTAATATCATCCAGGCTTACGCTATTCATATGCTGATGATCCTAAAACTTATATTCCTAGCCTTGACATCTTCTCTAAATGATGGTTGCCTATATTTGGATGTCTAATAGTATTCTACAACTTAGCACTGACAAGCTGACTCAGTCACCATGAAATCAGGTAGGAGGGCAAATGGCAGCACTATATATCATGTGACGACCAATTCTTTCCCACCTCTCCAGAGTCAATTACAACTTCTGAGTTATGTAATTAATGCTTGGAAGGGCTATTAAAATACAGTTATTTCTAGGTAGAAAACCCTGCTTTTAGATGATCAAGTTTAGAGTCCAGACAATGCAAAACAATACTATTTATATTTACAAAATAGTTGTCTATCAAGCTATGCCCAGTCCACTTCTGATGGTCACTGGGGAAGAAAGACCTTGTCTCAGTTCTTCCTCCTTCTTTTCCTCCTTCCTCAAAATTTGTTGATTTTATTATCTCTCTACACTTTCCTCTAGGGCACAGATCCTCCTCTTCCTCTTCTTCCTACCCTCCTTCTTTTAAGACCTCTGGATTTTCACTATTAGGTAATTAGATACATCTAGTTCCTCCACTGATAGAACTGGGGAAGGGGGAAGTACTGTAATTTCAGGTCCTACGAGTTATAAACATTGGAGAAAAGAAGTGCCACCCCCATCCAGACTCATACCATAACATCTATAAGCAAACACTTCTGTTGATAATATTAACCACCTCTTGGTGTATATATCTGTTTTTATGCCAGTAACATGCTATTTATATTACTATAGCTTTGTATATTAATTTCAAATTAGGAAGTCCGATGCTTCCGACTTTGTTCTTCTTCCTCAAGATTTCTTTGACTATTCGAGGCTGTTTTATGTTTTCACGTGAATTTTAGAATTGCTTTTCTATTTCTGTGAAAAATACCATTGAAATTTTGATAGGGATTGTTTTGAGCTATATACAGCATGGGTTGTATGGCTATTTTAGCAATATTATTTCTTTCACTCCATAAACACAGGATATCTTTCTATTTATTTGTGTCTTCTTCAGTTTGTTTCATCAATTTCTTACAGTTTTCAATATCAATATACATATTTTACCTCCTTGATTCAGTTTATTCCTAAGTATTTTTTGATACTCTCATAAGTGGGATTGTTTTTTGATTTCCTTTTCAGATCATTGCTGGTAAAAAGAAACACAATTGATTTTTGGTTGTGTATCCTTTAACTTTACTAAATTTATTCATTCTAATGGTTTCCCTGTTTGTAGAGCTTTTAGAGTTTTTAATATAGAGTATCATGTCATCAGCAAACAGATAATACTACTTTTATTCTGATTTGGATGCCTTTTATTTTTCTTGGCTGATTGCCCTTAACAGTACTTACAGTATTGTGTTCAAATAGAAGTGGTGAAGGTGGGCATACTTGCTTTTTACTAGATTTTAGAGGGAAAGCTTTCATTTTTTCCCATTGATTTTGATGTTAGCCATGGACTTTTCATAGATGGCCTTTATTATGCTGTACTTTTTTTGGGGGGGTCTTTTTGCCTGTTTTTATCTAGAGCCACACCTGCGGCATATGGAGGTTCCCAGGCTAGGGGTCTAACAGGAGCTGTAGCTGCCGGCCTTCGCCACAGCCACAGCAACGCGGGATCCGAGCCATGTCTGCAATCTACAGCACAGCTCATGGCAACGCCGGATCCTTAACCCATTGAGCAAGGCCAGGGATCGAACTCGCAACCTCATGGTTCTTAGTTGGATTCGTTAACCACTGAGCCATGATGGGAATTCCTATGCTGTACATTCTTAATCATGAATGGATGTTGAACTTCATTAAATGCTTTTTCTGCATCTACTGAGATGATCATGTTATTTTTAATTTTCCTTTTTTCAGTATTGTATATCACATTGATTGATTTGCAAATGTTAAAATAAACTTGCTTCCCAGGGATAAATTCCACTTGGTCATAAAGTGTAATATTTTGTGTCACTGATTTGAGTTTGCTAGTGTTTTATTGAAGATGTTGCATTGATGTTCAGTTATTGGCCTTTAATTTTCTTTTCTTGTACTACCATTGTCTGACTTTGGTATTAGGGGAATACTGGTGTCAACTGAGTTTAGAAGTATCCCCTCTATCTATGCTTGTTTTGTGTGGTTAAGTTTAGGAAATATTGATATTAATTCTTCTTTGAATGTTTAGTAGAATTATGCCACAAAGCCATCTGGTCCTGGACTTTTTCTTGGTTGGGAGGTTTTTGATTACTACTTCAGTCTCCTTACTTGTTA
>PVHT020000015.1:21801208-21814478 GCA_004024745.2 Catagonus wagneri | reverse complement strand
AAGTTTTGGTACATTGTGTGGTTTTAGGAATTTATCTATTTCTTCTAGTTTATCTAATTTGTTGACATATAACTGTTCATAATAGCCCCTTACAATGTTTTTTATTTCTGAGGCAACCATTGTAACATGTCCCTTTTTATTTCTGATTTTATTTACTTAAATTTTCTTAGTTAATCTAGCTAAGAGTTTGTCATTTTTATCTTTTAAAAATAACTGTTTTGTTGATTTCTTCTGCTGTTTTTCTCTTTTTAAAGATTTTTATTTTATTATTTTATTTTTTTCTCTTCTGACTTTTATTATTCCTTTCCTTCTGCTAAAGTTAGATTTAGTGGGACATTTGTTACTATAAAATTCCCTTTTATTACTGTTTTGGCTGCATCCCAAAAGTTTTGGCAAGCTGCGTTTTCATTTTAATTTGTCTTGAGATGTTTTTTTAAATTCTCTTTTGATTACCTCTTTGACCCACTTGTTTAATAGTATGTTATTTGGTTTCCACATATTTGTGAATATTCCTGTTTCATCCCTATAATTGATTTCTAGTTTCATTCACTCGTAGATGGAAAAGATACTTAATATGATTTCAATATTCTTAGATTTGTTGACTTGTTTTGCTATTTAATGTGATCTATCTGGAATATGTTCTATGTGCAGTTAACAAGAAAGTGTTTTCTTTTGCTGTTTGGTAGGAAGTTCTGCATATATCTGTTAGATTCGTGTGGTCTATAGGCATGTTCAAATCTTCTATTTATTGGAATTCCTGTGTGGCTCAGCAGGTTAAGGATCTGGTGTTGTCACTACAGTGGCTCAGATTGCTGCTATGACAAGAGTTCAGTTCCTGGCCTGGGAACATCTGCATGCCACAGGTGAGGCAAAAAAAACCAACCAACCAACAAAAAAGCCCAAACCTACCATTTATTGATTTTCTCTCTTAGTGTACCATCGCTTATTGAACTGTTATTGAAAGTGGGGTAATAAATTCTCCCACTATTGTATTTCTGTCAATCTCTTTTCAGATCTGTTAGTATTTGCTTTGTGTAGTTATGTACTCTGATGTTCAGTTCATATGCATATATATATATATATATATATATTTTACAGTTGTTATATCTTCTGTTGAATTGACCCTTTTATTATTTTCTAATGACCTACTTTGTCTCTAGAGAGAGTTTTTGACTTAAAGTCTACTTTGACCAATATAAATATAGCCACTTCTGCTTTCCTTAGTTACTCTTTGCATGGAATATCTTTTTTCATTCCTTCACTTTCAGCCTATATGTGCATTTGAACCTAAAATGAGTTTTTTGTATATTGCAAAACAGACTGAAAGATATAGAAAACAAATTAGTGGATACCAGTAGGGAGAGGGAATAGGGAGAGGCAAGATAGAGGCATGGGATTAAGAGATATAAACTACTATGTATAAAGTATTTAAGCAACAAGGATGTATTGTACAGCACAGGAAAATATTGCCATTATATTTAAAATAAATTTAAATGAAGTATAAATTATAAAAACATTGAATCTTTTACAGTATACCTGAAACTAACATAATATTATAAATCAAATATACTTCAATTTTTAAAAATAAAAATAAATGAGTTCCTTGTAGACAGTGTACATTTGGATCTTGGTTTTTTATCTATTCAGCTACTCTACCTTTTTATTGGAGGGGTTATTACACTTACATTTAAAGTAATTATTGATAGAGAAGAACTTACTATTCCATTTTTAAACTCTTTTCTGTCTGTCTTGTAGTTCTTGTCCCTCTTTTTCTCTCTTGCTATCTTCCTTTTGGTGTGTGTGTTTTTTTGGTGGGGGGTGGTTGATAGATTTTGATTCCTTTCTCTTTTTATTTTGTTAACTTCTATAGGTACTTTCTTTGTGGTTATCATGAGGCTTATATAAAATCTCTTACAGCTACTGATATTGTAACTTCACGTGCATATAACATTCTTAGTCATCCTTACAGTGATTGCTTATATCTTTAACAACAAAGATAAATTTGTGTTTGGGGGGCATCAAGGACATCTGCCAAAAACCTCTTTACCAAATACCATCACTTGTTGCTACAGCCTGCTTAATGTTCTGTTTCTGAATGGGTGGTAGATTATCATTGTTTGCACTGCTTTACATGACTATATAACCTCTTGATAAAACATGTACCTTGAACCTAAATCCCCTACTCTATGAATATTTCCAGTCCTGGATTCTAGTCTAAACTCTGTCACATGTTGAGAGTCATTAGATAAAGTGACTCCCCTTCTTTGGTACAGTGTCTTCACTTATAAAATTATTGCACATTAGATGAATCTAAGTTTTGTGGGTTTTTTTTTCTTTTTAGGGTCACACTCACAGCATGTGGAAGTTTCCAGACTAGGGGGCTAGGGGTCAAATTGGAACTGCAGCTGCCTGTGTACACCAGTCACAGCAATGCAGGATCCGAGCCACATCTGGGCCTACACCACAGCTCATGGCAATGCTGGATCCTTAACGCACTGAGTGAGGCCGGGGATTAAACCCTCATCCTCATGGATTCTAGTCAGATTCATTTCTGCTGTACCACAATGGGAATTCCCAGATTATATCTAAGATTTTTAACAGCATATATATAAATATATAACAAATATGTGTGTGTATATACATATATATATATATATATATACACATATAGTAGATGTATATACTAATACACATATCAGTTTTACCTGTTTTCACCATCTCCAAACACCTTGAGGGAGCCCCCATCTTCATCTTTCTTCCTATGTAAATCGTTTACTGTGTATGTGTATTTCTCTATATGATTGTTACTGTCACAAATATATTTCTATCACTAATTTTGTATACAGTTGACCTTTAAACAATGCATTTTGGAACTGCATGGGTTCACTCACACACAGATATTTTTCGGGAGTAAATACTACACTACTACATGGTGTGTGGTTGGTTGAATCTGTGGATGTGGGAAAACCTCATAGGTGGAGAGTTAGCTATAAATCATACACAGATTAACCTCCACATTTTTCAAGAATAAATGGTATATCTATTATTCTTTGGTTTTATGCAAATATCATTGGCTTCGATTATCCAAAATATCAGATAACTGCAAGCATTTTTTATGGGTTTTCCAATTGGGCTTTTTTATTGAAATATAGTTGATTTACAATATTGTATTAATTTCTGGTGTACAGCAAAGTGATTTAGTTATATTCTTTCTTTTTTTATATTTTTTCCATTATGGTTTTATCTCAGAATATTGACTATAGTTCCCTGTGCTATAGAGTAGGACTTGTTAATCCATTCTATACGTAATAGTTTGCATCTGCTAACCCCCAATTTCCAGTTCACACCTCTCCCACCCCCCCTTGCTTGGCAACCACAAATCTGTTCTCTTTCTCTGTGAGTCTATTTCTGGGTTTATTTTTTACTGTTCATTTTTCTGAAATTTTACATTCTTAACTTCTAGAATATAAATAATTAATTGAATTTTATTTCTCTTTTGCTCTGGGCTATAGAATTGAACAAATAAATGAAATTTACAAAGATTTGCCAAACAGAAGTAAAACATTTGCCAGATAAATATGTGGAATAGGCTGCTTTATGAGGAAGTAGTTTTCTCATCAGTGAAAATGTTTAAGCATATACTGAGTGACTACTCAATAGACAGTGATATAAAAGTGATTTGTACATACTGTATAAAGTAATTATCAAGGACTCAGGTACTCTAAGTTGCCTTCAAACGGACATCCTGGGAATATATTTCCTTAGGGCAATATTAAAATTACCTTACCTTCCATGAAATACACATCAACTAACAGAGAAGAAGGCTTCTCAGAGGCATCTTAGGTAGAGCTGAAGGAAACTAATATGTGTAAAAATCAAACATGAATATTGATCACTGATAGTTAATAATTATAGAATGAACATCATAATACACTGAGACAGCCTGGTATTTTGTCTTTTGAGTACTTGCTGGGAACGATTCATGATAAGGAAGACTTTCTTGGAGTGTGTTACTTGGACATTTAAGTGACTATATTATTGAACAGAGTCTAAGAGAGATATGTTCTATACAAAAATCTTCTCCATAAGAAATAATGCTATATTGGAATTCCCACTGTGGTGCAGCAGAAACGAATCTGACTAGGAACCATGAGGTTGTGGGTTCGATCCCTGGCATCGCTCAGTGGGCTGTGAGCTGTGGTGTAGGTCGCAGACCCGGCTAGGATGTGGCCATTGCTGTGGCTGTGGTGTAGGTTAGCAGCTGTGGCTCCAGTTGGACCCCTAGCCTGAGAACCTCCATATACCACAGGTGTGGCCCTAAAAAGACAAAAAAGAAAAAAAGGAAATAATGCTATATTGATATTCCTTATATATTCTTATTACATTATATGAACAGTATTCTTTGTAACTTTCAAAAAATTAATAGAATTTATTGTGTACAGTGTGTAATCAATATATGTTGAGTAATAACATATTAAGGTATGTTTTCAATATAAACTGATTTTGAAGGTAGCATCTAGTTGGTAAAAAAAAAAAGCCAAATTCTTAAAATTAGGCAGATGAAATGTATGGATACTATAGATTCTAAGGGAGGACACCATATGTTTTCATTTTCAGTATTAGTGGTGACTGTGAATTGACCCCAAGAACTAGAGATAGGGAAAATAAGAAAGTCTCCTGAAACATAATTCAGTAAAATTCACTGATATTGTATGAATAGCTACATTGGAAAATAAATAAGGAATTATGTATAAATTGGTAATTCAGAATAGTTTGGAGACACAAAAATTCCAATCAAGATGACCCAAGGAGGCAAGGCAGGAATGTAATTTTAATTAACTTAAATGGAAACATAATCAAGTGAATTTTATCTTGTTTAGAGACAATGAACCATGTGGTACTCTTTTTAAAGAGAGACTGGGTGATCAGAGCAGAAATTACTGAATGGATGAAGCTCAGAGAGTGAGATGTAGGCAGTATCTACCGAAATATTTTCCCAGGGAAGAATGTCTTATGTGGCACTCTTCTTCCTCTTATTCTTCCACATGCAAAAAAATTTTAATCTGACAGTTTGTCTTGACTACAGGGATTCTAGATTTGGACAAACTAGCATTCTAGCCTTCTCAATATTTTTATTTATCAAAATAAAGGACATTTTGTTTTACACATCTATCTTTGTCAATTTGATTAATGTTAATCCAAGCTTCCTCCCCTTATCACACCCACAAAGGAAACAATAACTTTTCCATGTTCTAAGAGAATAAAATTTATGATAGCCAAACCCTGGACCATGGTGAATTTATCAAGATAAATATTAAGTTGTGAGGTCTTTCCACACTCAACCAAGACTTCTGTTAGTATGTTGTGGTGGGAAGTTAGAGCAACTAACTAACTAAACTAAACTAAATTGATAACTGTGGTTCTTATTTACAATCCTTTAAACTAATCCTCTCACTGACCTAGAATGTTTTCCAACTATTCTTGAAAATAAGCTTACTCTGATTCTCAGCATAGAGAAATGGCATTTTATCAAATGAGTTGATGAATTCAACCACTGATTCTATTGTCGGGCTTTCTGATACTTCCTTTAGAATTGAGGAAAAGTGATCTAAAAAGCAAAAACAACAGATCATGGCCAAGGGGAGCAGACTCCTTGTTCCCAGGAGGGAGGGGGGAAGGAGTAGAATGGATAGGGAGTTTGCATCCATTGCATCCCCAAACTGCAAATGGATTGGAATGGATGGGCTATGGAGCCCTCCTGTACAGCACAGGAAACTGTGTGATCGTGTCACTTTGCTGTACAACAGAAACTGAAGAAACATTGTAAATCAACTATATTTTAATAGAAAATATAAAGTAAAAAACAAGGCCAGATTTATTTTGAAAAAGGAACTTTTAAGAAGAGGAAATTAATCTATTTTGAAGCTTTAAGAATCATTCATATTTTGTCCATCTCTTCTGAGAGTTGATACTTAATATGAAAGGAGAGTGACACAGAAAAAAAAATATTGGCCAAGAGAGAAGCTAATAGCATGTTAGCCTGTTAGCCTGATAACTAACAAGGCCAAGAAATTAATCAGACATATTTTCTTAGAATGGTATTTTCAAACCCAAATCTCCCCACAAAGGTCCTGACTTACTGATAGCTGAAGTAATAAATACCTTCAGTAGGGGTGCTGGTGACAGAAGTGCTATTTTATAACCTCTCTATTGCAGGTCTTTGTCCATGTAACAAAATATCTCACCTATTCAGAACTGAACTCTGTGGCAAAACAGATTGTTCATTACAAAGCTGAAAACTAGAAGATAAAACATGAATTGCTTCACTCAGTGAAAATAGCACATGCACTAAAATCAAACTTCCCAGTCCTCTATTCATAGCCCATGTCTACATAATTCCAACAACCTTGGTTATATGCTTTACCAATTA
Source organism: Catagonus wagneri (assembly GCA_004024745.2). Classification (NCBI taxonomy): domain Eukaryota; kingdom Metazoa; phylum Chordata; class Mammalia; order Artiodactyla; family Tayassuidae; genus Catagonus; species Catagonus wagneri. Next base: position 21,808,048 of record PVHT020000015.1, on the reverse strand, counting down.
GAGTCTATATATTAGCATGAAGGAAGGGATGTTGATCCAGGAAGTCACATTCGCAAGAAGTGACAGTACCATAGGAGAAGACAGAATAAAGAAGTGGCAGATGTAACCACCATATCTCCCCACAAAAAGGAAAAGAAAAAAAAGCCACTTATTACTGAAGCAAAGATAGAAGCACATTTAATGAAATCCAGAGGGCATCACTACATCCCAATGCAAGCTGGATGCTAATTATGATGGGCCTGAGCCATTCATAAAATAAAAGGCATATTTACTCTCCTTAAGGAAAAGTAGGTCACATATTATGAAAAGATTTGCTAAATATATTTTTTAAAAATAATGTTTAAATGAATATACTCAACTCACAACTATCCAAAATCGATCATTTAGATAATTTAGATAATTTCCAAATGGTTCAGATTTCACTAAAATGTATTTAAGACTACTGGCAACCTAAGACTTTTGGACAGGAGATTTTCAATTAAAGTGAGTACCATATATCTATCTATACAGCTAAACATACTTCTGGAAGTCAGATGTTCTGTATCCAAGGTTTTCAAATGAAAGTACCTTGGATCTCTTCAGAAATAAGATGGTAGGAAGCTTCTGACCTGTTTTCTGCTTTATTTGTATTTCAAATAAGAGTTTATTGAAGGAAAGGGCCTAATGAATTTTAAAAGTATAATTGATAAAATATTTTAAAGGTATAAATGATAAAATATAAACTGCACATTTTTGTGTGTACAATGTGGTTAGTTCTGATATCCACACACCCATGAAAGCAATAACACAAGTAAAAGAGTGAGTATATCTACCACCCCAACACTCTACTTGTAGCACTAATAAAACTCTATCTTTTTACCTTCCTCAAGCAACTGCTCACTTTCCATCCATCACTGTAGATTAGATTGCATTATTTGGAATTTTATATAAATAGAATAATAAACTATGTACTCAGTATTCTGGCTTCTTGCACTTATCAAAATATTATGAGATTATTCATATTATGTATGAGTAGCACATTACAGTATGTACATATGGTATATAATCATATTAAAGTATAAATGGTTTATTCATTTTGTTGATGAGTAGTATTCCTTTTTGTCACTACAGCAAAATTTTTTATACATTCACCTTTTGAGAGACATCCTGGTTGTTTCAAATTTGAGGCTGTTACAAATAAAGTTCCTGTGAACATTTGTGTACAGTCAATACGTAGATATTCTTTCTTTCCTTTTGGGTAAATGCCTAGGAGTAGAATGGCTGGATCATGATATACATATGCTTAACTTTTAGAAACTGCCAAATGGTTTTCCAAACTGTTTTCCAAGGTGGTTGTGCAACTTTGTACTCACACCAGCAGTATGTGAAAGTCCCAGTTGAACCACATCCTCAACAGTATATGATGTGCTCAAACTTTTAAATTTTAGCCATTCTAACAGACTGTAATGCTATCACATTGTGACTTTGATTTGCATTTCCCTAATAACTGATGATGTTGAAAATATTTTTTGTCTATTGGCCAACTGCATATTATTTGGTAAAGTATCTGTTCAAATACTTTGCCCAAATTTTATTGGGTTATTTCATTTCTTATTAAGTTTTCTGAGTTGTTTTTAAACAGAGTGCTGAGTGAAGTCTCAGGAGGAGTTACAGGTGAAGAGGGTCTTGAGAGATAAGTAAGAATTCCACCATGTAGTAATTTGGGAAGAAAGACACTGGAGGTTTAATAAGTGAATGAATCCTTTTGCAAATCCATGGCATTTCAGAATGTGAAGAACATTTGCACGAATGAGGAGAAATTTAGTGGAACAGACAATATTGCAATGTTTCTGAAACTGGAAAATGTGAATCTTCTGGAGACTTGTTAAAATTCCATATTCCTGTGTCCTATTCCAGAACTACAGAAGCAGAGTCCTTAGGGAGGACTTTAGGAATCTGTCAACATCTCCTCCTGGTGATTCTAATTTGCAACAATGAGAAATACTCACCAGGTTGATTTGCCTTTATTTCCCATTGATCTTTCTTTTTAGAATGAATGAATGTAAGGAAGTTATTTAAACATAGCAAAATCACTTGTGCTTAATAAAGCAATGTCAGACAAAAATTGGCTTTTTTCCCAAAATAACAGGGAAAATATAAATGTTGCACCAATCCATTGTAGTCTGGTTAGTATTTAGACTCATTTTGGCAGAAAACTTTCTACTCTATTTTTATATTTAGATTAAACATTATCAAAATGCTAGTCAAAGGTTTTTAATTATTATTGGATAGCATAGTTTTACCAAATATAATTTAAAGTTTAAGATATACTGAGGATTACAGAACCTTATTCAAAATAGAACAACATATAATGGGGGAAAAATACCCATTCAGATAAAGATAATCTCAATAAGTAGTGATTGTATTCCTCAACACCCATTTTATATAACAGGCACACTTCAATATATATAACATGCATTTTTCTTTTTACTATGGAATTTGGGCCTTTTGAATGCAACTTTTAGATATATTCCATTTAGTTATATTTAACACTAGTGAAAATGTAAGTGTCTATGTTTTCTGTAAATTATCTGATCACTGTATAATATATATACTTAAATGCCTTTATAATAAATGTACCTTCATTAAAAAATTTAATTTAAAATACTTTTTCATTTAATTCCTTTGATAGAAATATTCAATATCTCAATTAATAGTTATATTCAAAATGTTCATGTTTTTGTTTTTGAGGATAAAACCTCTACTCCTTACCATGAACCCCAAAGAACCAACATAGGCTTCTAACTCGCTAATAAACTGGCAAAGTCTGACTGAAGACCAAGAGCACTGCACTGTACTGCAGATTACCTCTCACTGGATTTCACACAAAAGAAGAAATGTGACTCAAGAAATCACTTTGAATGATGGCTATTTTTTATTAATTACAGATATTAAGAGCCATTAATCAGGAACAATAGATAATCTATAACTTGAAGACAAACATACTTCATACAATTATGATTAATTTTTTCTTATCATCAAGATGAATTAAGTATCTAAGTAACTAACTGAGTAAAACAAAATTCTCAAGTATCAGCCAACGGCAGTTAACTAATGCTTTATATTTGGCCTTTCCTGGAATCCGCAGATTAATTTATACATCAAGTGTATATTAAAGACTGCTTTATTTTGCACATTGCATGTAAGGTTCTACTCCTACATTTCAGCACATAGACTAGTCTAAGTGATCTTATATTGCATTTACATGATATATTTATGTCTAAGTTCCACAATGGAAGTATACATGCCATGAAAGCTCAAACATATTAGAAATAAACCAACTATTCCCTTCTAGAGTAGCCAGGTAGAAGTTAATTGAAAAGGTGAAATTTAAGCAGAAGAAAGGAAAATGGAAAAGGGGTATTCTAGGTAAAGAAATCAGCATATGCAAAGGCCCCAGATATGTTTTGGAGGTGGCTAGTAATTTGATGTGGGGAAGGAGTGGAGATTAAATTATAGTGTGACTTCAAAATATTCAGGATGGCAATGTGAAACCATTGAAGACTTTCAAGGAGACTCAATGCTAACAATCATATTTGTACTTTACAAGGTTCTTGTGGCCTAGGGTAGAGACTGCACTGAAGGGAGGGAGAATGACTTCACTTTCAAACATGTTAAATATGAAATATTTGCAGGATATCGGAAAGGGATATTTAGTGCACAGTTGGGTAGAAGAATTTAGAGCTTCCTATGGATTCTATTGAAGTACATAGGATTAGCTAAAGAAAATATGCATGCAAGAAAAAAATAAATGATGAGAATGATGACATGGAAGTTAACAATGTTCAAGTGTTAAGTAGAGAAAGAAAAACCAGCAAAAATGAACTAATGAGAGAGAGGTAGAAGCAAGAGAGAAGAGGTTTTTGTGTTTGTTTGTTTGAACAACAGGACTAAAGGCTGCAGATGAAAAAATTACAATGAGGAATTAAGAAACAGGGTTCTGGATTTGACAGTTTCAGGGAAATGATGAGTATAGAAAGCAGAATGCAATGGGTTAATAGTGTGAGAAAATGGAAGTGGCAAGTGTAGAGTACTCTAACAAGAAGTCCGGCTGTGAATACTAGTACCTGACACATTACAGGCATCCAATAAATCTGTATGAGGGTGAAAGGAAAGAAGGGAGGAAAGAAGGTACTTAAGAAGATAACCCGATGAATAAATGATAAAGTTTACATAGCCAGAGGATCTTACCAAAAACAGAAATGATCTTACCAGAAGAAAGGTGTATTTTTGTTTGGCAAACCAGAAGGTAAAAGAGAATGTCTACCTCTTTGAAAATTATGAACAGTACACAAAGTTATAAGCAAAGTAGTTGTTCCATGAATAATTAATTAATATATTTCTCATTTTAGACTCTAAGAACAAGGGTCTCAGAGACTTTGCATGCTGCTTCCCGTACCTGGAATGCCATTTCCTCAGAGATGTGTTTTCTAATCATCCAAATGAAGTCATATTCTTCCTATGACACCCTCTCTACTATGATCCCAAATGCCTTTCCTTCACAATTCACGTCTCTGCTTGTAAATACACATTTGTTTGTGGGATTGTCAGCTTCTCTAACTTCCCTGTCTGACTACAAATTCTACAAGAAGATGTAGCAGACCCATCTCTCCTCATCAAAATGCCCTCAGTGCCCAGCAAAGTGCCTGACAAATAGTAGGCACTCAATAAATACCTGCAGAATGAGGGTCAAGTGAAAGGTCAAAGTGATGAATAAACTTGCTAAGCTCAGCGCCTTGCACAGGAAAATTGTTCCTGTTCTCTGTGGCCCTCTTTTTTGAGGCAAATACCTAAAGATCAATCAAACTGAGATAATTTACATTAGACTCTCACTACATAAGTGTCACCCCCTCCCCCAGAATATGTAATTCTTAGGTATTTTTGACAGATTTCTTGAGGAATAACTAAAAAATTCACCTGGAATTTGGAAACTCTTTTTTTGCTTAATGACAGTTCTCAACAGCTTCCTAAAGACAGTTTAAATGTTAAACCCCATTAATTGTGCACCATAGCACCTCTATCCCCAGAAGCACCAGGGGTTTTATGTAAGAGAAAAGAAATGGGTAAGATAAGAATTCTGAAGAAATAAAGATACAGAGAGCACAGAAGCCTGGTGTCTGAGTTCAAATTATAGGTTAATTTTCTAGATTTGTAACCTTGACAAGTTACTTAAACTTTGTGAGACTCAGTTTCTTCATCTTTGAAATACAGATATCAATATGGATACCACCATTACCTAATAGTTGTTCAGAAAATTTAGTTAACATATGTAAAGGATTTAGTGCCTATCACATAATATGTACTCAATAAATATTAGCTGTTTTTACATTGTTATTATTGTTCAATATATACGACCAGCTTTCTTGCAAATTTCAGTGTTTTAGATCCAGAAAACATGCTGCCTAATCCATATAGGAAATCAATCCATATTTGTCACTCTTCCCTATTCAATGTCTTCCCTATTAAAAGGAAATAAACTTTGTAAGACTTTTTACCTCTATTCCCATTCCAATAAAGCAAAGGAAAATGAAAACATCATAGCTTAGCATTTGTTCCTTCTTTCCCTGCAACTCTCCCAGTCCTCTCCCTCTCACTTAACTTCAAGAATATCCTCCAATAACCTCATCCATTTCTAAAGGAAGAATTCTGCTCTGATGTACCTGCTACAAGCAGTGACAAGATAAGCTGGTAAGTCTCAAGCACATAAGCTTATAGATGTCACCTACATAGGTTTGTTTAGCTTGCAGCCAGCTCATACTATTTACCTACAAAAAAATATCTTTGGTCTTACCCAGCTGTGTTTGAATCAGCTTAACTTCCAAAGAGGCTACATTTGCAGATAAAAAAAGAAACATCATTCCTTCTGGATTATATTCAAAGAAATACCCATCTGCATGTCAGGATAGGTGCATGCCACTGTGACTGAGAGGTGGGCCTAAAGATCCCTTCACATGTTGAAAAGCAGGGGGTACAAGGCTAAGCCCTGGTGATTTTGTGAATTAAAATTTTCTTAGGTACAGAAAAACAGTTCCTTTTTGGCACTTTCAAGTTTTATTTTGTTTAGGTAAGTAATGATAATATAGAATATGTCATGAGGCATTCTAAAAGAGAAGTATAAACAAGCTGTTCTGCCTTCATAACACAGAGGAAACTATCACCACGGCTTATACCATAGAATTTTTTTATACTCTAATCCCAAAGCACAAACTTTGGAGTCCAAGACATTCTCTGAAATAGGAAGGAAACTGCAGCTCTCTGGATTTCTTACATCAAAGAGGGTTTTCTCAGGCAGAGAGATAAATATCATACTCTATGACCAATTAATAGCAAAGACTGTATGATCTTAGTGTCTGATGAGTTCCTCTTGACGTGTTATGTGAGCTTAGCAAGTATCTATACCTCTATAGTACGGATATAAAACCTTACAAATGTTTTAAGAGGATTAAATTACACAAAATATCAAAGTACTTTGAAAAAGTTTCAGGTCCTCTATTACTGCCTGGTATTTTTAACCATATAGACTGAAGCCAAGAAAATTTGCTTAATTCATAATCTTGAGTTAGCATATATGTGGTTGATTAATTTGTATTGTTTATTTTAAAAGGTCATGAATGTCAACTTCTGTTGCTAGAAATAAGGCAAATTGAACATCTTGAGAAAAATCATTTAAAACTACAAGAAATTTTGGATAAAATATAATAAGAAGGATATTAATATCATAGCTGGTTAAAATATTTGGTTTAAAAGAGTCATGTAGATAATGTCCATGACAATGTGGGTTTGATTCCTGGACTTGCTTAA
>PVHT020000015.1:21788894-21800208 GCA_004024745.2 Catagonus wagneri | reverse complement strand
AAAGGAATTGGAAGAGAGGAGGATAGGAGAAAAAAAGAAATAGAATGGCAGAGAGAAAAAGGAGAGGTAGAAATCAGAGAAAAAAGCTAATTATGATGCTCTGGCTTCTCTGAAGAGATTTACTAATATCAAAAAGTAATATATTTGGCTTAATAAGGAAAGATCTGTAAACTGTTAACTAGATCTGAAAAAAAAACAAAAATGCAGTCCAGAAAGACAAGAAGATGAAATATATTCAAAAATAGGTTTTGAAACATTTAAATGGAATGAGAAGGTCTAATGAGTGTATTATAGGAGTCCTGGAGAAAGAATCCTGAGAATGGGGGAGAGATAAGAGTCAAAGAGGTAATGACTGATGCCTTCGGATTGAAGAAACACAGTGAATCAGAAGCAGGATAAATTAAGTCTTCCTCTGACATGTAATAGTGAAACTGAAGAACACCAAAACAAAGCCAAAGAAAAGTTACAAACAGACAGTAAAGACAAAATACCTTTAAAAGAATGAGTATTAAATTGACAGTAGACATCTCCAGAATAGTACCAGAAAATATGACGATATAATTACTTTGAAATTCTGAGACAATATATCAGCTCTCATTCAAAATTCACTTTTCTCAAAAACAAAAATGGAGGGAATGCACATAAAATAGACCTTTACTAAAGGTAATTTTAAAGGATGTACTTAAGGAATAAGAAAGCCTTCTAGAAGGAAGGCTTACGACACAAGAAAAAGAGTGATGAGAAAAAAATAAGATATGCATAAATATAAACAAATCTTAATTGATTAAAAATAAGTGTATTAAAAGGGAAGTGAAAAGAAAAAGAAGATAAAACTAAAATACAGGACAGTTGTAACTTGTAAGATGGAAATAGAGTGATCAGAGTCAAAGCATTCTAAATCCTTTGATTGTTCAAGAAAAGTCTAGAGGAGTTCCCGTCGTGGCGCAGTGGTTAACGAATCCGACTAGGAACCATGAGGTTGCGGGTTCGATCCCTGCCCTTGCTCAGTGGGTTGACGATCCGGCGTTGCCGTGAGCTGTGGTGTAGGTTGCAGACGCGGCTCGGATCCTGCGTTGCTGTGGCTGTGGCGCAGGCCAGTGGCCACAGCTCCGATTGGACCCCTAGCCTGGGAACCTCCACATGCCGCGGGTGCGGCCATAAACCTGCGGCCATAAAATGACAAAAGGCAAAAAAAAAAAAAAAAAGTCTAGAAATAGTGACCAACTTTAAATTCTATTGTGTGCATCTTAATTTGTTAATTGTAACTACTAATAATGGAAACAGTATATTTCCTTCTAAACAATTAGAAGGAGCATGAAAAGAAGTTTAAAGGAAATGATAAATTTCTGGCCATCTGGTCTGTAGCCTGAAAGCTCTGAAAACAACTGAAAAATCAGAGACAGTGAAGTCTGGAGTAGAGGCATATGAATATATGGGAGTAAACACTTAATGTAAAGGTTTTTTATATTACTCGTTAATTCTCAGCAGAATGCATCCACTGTGGAAGAGGCACTGAACAAATGAATAGACAAAATAACTCAGCCGGTTATTATCAGCTGGCCTTTGTCATGGACCACTGTCAAAATGGCACAATCAGCACATGAACAGAGTGGCTAAGGTGACAAAGATGAAGGCTATATATAGGCCGAAGAGCATGGACTTCCACTTTCCAAGACTTAGTTTACTTAGTGCTGTCTCTGAACCTCTAACCTGTCAGCAATAGCAACCAATGTTGAGCTCTTGCTATGGCTCTGTGACTCAAGGAGCCAGCTAGCCATTTGGTGGCAAGTCATATACATCAAGTGCCATACATCTAAGAAAGGTCAGTGGTTTGCCCTAACAGGTATATATGTTTATTCCAGGTATGGGTTTGCCTATCCTGTATTAAGAGCCTCAGCCAACAATACCAAACAGGGGTTTAAGAAAGTCTTGATCCATGAGGATGGAATCCTACACAACATAGCCTCCACCATTCCATCAAGCTTTTACACTTTTAAACAAAGGAGGTGAAGAAATGGCCTCATGGCCATGGTATCCCCAGTTGGTATCACACACTGCACCCTCCAGAAACAACTGGCTTCATAGAACACTGGAATAGCCTTTAAAGGCACAGCTAAAGCCAAACCTCCAGATGCAATGCTTTGCAAAGGAGTACCATCCTCCAAGAAGCAGTGAATGTATTAAATTAGAGATCTCCATGTGACATTCTATCCCGAAGAGGAAGACTACATGAGTCCAGGAACCAGGAGGTCAAAGCAGGAGCAGTCCTCTTACTTTCATTTCCATCAGGGAGGAACTCATATTTTCACACTCCTAAGTTCTGCATAGTTAGAGGTCCTGGTCCCAAAGAGGGTAAACTCTTTTCAGTGAATTCAATTTTATTAAATTTTTAAAGCAGCTGTACTGAAGTATTATTGGCATGTTTAATGTGCACAATTTGATAAGTTTTGATATATCTGTACAATCATGAAATCATGACTACAGTCAAGCTAATGAACACATTTACTTCCTTCAACTTTCCTTGCACCTCTTTGTAGTCGCCTTTTCCTGCCCCTCCTAACATTCTACAGCAAGCGACCAATGATCTGTGTTCTATAACTATAAACTTTTCATTTTCTAGAATTTTATATAAGTGGAATCATAGTGTATGAGCTCCTCTTTTTGGTTTGACTTTATTCATTTAGCGTAGAGATTTATTCATGTTGTTGCACCAATCATTCATCTGTTGACGAACATTAGGTTGTTTCTAGTCTATGAAAATTACAAATGAAATTGCGATGAACATTCACATACAAGTAATTATAGGGACATACACTTTTATTTCTCTTGTATAAATCGTGAGTAGAATGGCTGGATCATAATAGGTGTACATTTAACTTTTAAGAGAGTGGCGAACTGTTCTCCTAAGTGATTGTACAAGATTACATTCTCAGAGTTCCCACTGTGGCACAATGCGATTGGCAGCATCTCCGCTGAGCTAGGATGCAAGTTCAATCCCCAGCCTGGCACAGTGGGTTAATGATCCCGTGTTGCCTCAGCTGTGGTTAAGGTTGCAACTCATCTCAGATGTAATCCCTGGCCCAGGAACTCCATATGCAGTAGGGCAGCCCAAAAAAAAAAAAAAAGAGAGAGAGAAAGAGAGATTACATTCTCAACAGCACTGTACAGTTCCTACACATCCTTGCCAACACTTGTTACGGTGAGTCTTTTGAAGTTTAGCCATTCTAATAGGTATTTTCTGGTATCTCATTGCAGTTTTAATACACAGTTCCTTAATAATTAATAATGCTCATGATTTTTTCATGGGCTTATTTGCTATGCGTATATCTTCTTTGGTGAAGCACATGTTCAGGTCTTCTGCACATTTTATTATTAGGTTTTAATTTTTTTGTTTTTGAATTTTAAGAGTTTTTTGTATATTCTGAATAAAATTTCCCTGTCAGATATATGATTTGCAAATATTTTTTCCTAGTCCACAACTCGTCTTTTCATTCTCTTAACAGTGTCTTGTGAAGACTTATGGGCAAATTCTTAATTTTGATGAGTGCAATTTATCAATTTTTTTTGTTTTTATGGATTGCATTTGGTTGTATCTTATGCAGAGTTCAGTAATTATTTTTTCTCTAAAGGACAAGATAAAAAAATATTTTGGGCTTTTCAGACCATTTGGTCTCTTTCGCAACTATCCAACTCTTCCTCTGTAGTACAAGAGAAGCCATAGATAAAAAGTAATTAATAGGCAAGACTATGATCCAATAATTCTTTAGTTATAAAAACAGATGGTGATCTGGATATGGCCTACTGACTGCTGTCTGCCAGTCCTTAATTTAAGAAACCTTTACATTTAGGTCTATGAACCATTTTGAATAAATTTTAATGTGTTATGATGTATAGACTGAAGTTTATTTTTGCATGCAGATATTCAGTTGTTCCAGCACCATTTGCTGGAAAGACTCCTTTTCCCACTGACTGAACTGTCATTGCACTACTGTTGAAAATCACTGTTATATACATGTAGATGAATCTATCTTTGAACCCTTTATTTTGTTCTGTTGATCTATTTGTACATCTTCTTACCAATAAACACACTGCTTTTATTACCACAGATTTATTATGTCTTGAAAATAGGTAATGTTTGTCTGCCAACTTTTGTTCTTTTTTTAACAAAAGTTGTTTTGACTACACTAGGTCCTTGGCATTATCATGAATTTGAGAATCAGTATATTCATTTCTACAGGGAAAATTCTGCTCGGATTTTGATAAGCATTAAATTGACTTTATAAACTAATTTCTGGAGAACAGATAACTCAACAATTTGATTTCTATCAAGAACTCTCAAGAAATGTGCTGGAGTTCCCGTTGTGGCTCAGTGGTTAACGAATCCGACTAAGAACCATGAGGTTGCAGATTCGATCCCTGGCCTTGCTCAGTGGGTTAAGGATCCAGCACTGCCATGAGCTGTGGTGTAGGCTGTAGATGCAGCTCGGATACTGTGTTACTGTGGCTGTGGTGAAGGCCAGCAACTATCGCTCCTGTTAGACCCCTAGCCTGGGAACCTCCATATGCCACGGGTGCGGCCCTAGATAAGGCAAAAAGACAAAAAAAAAAAGAAAGAAAAAGAAAAAAGAAATGTGCTGCCTAAATCTGCTTCATGGAGTTTAGCTGAACAACAGCCTCAGCTGTGCTTCCTCTGGGTCTACTAACTCATTTTCTGTAAAGGCCACATTTCCCAGGCTGCTCCTAGCCAAAATTTAAGAACTATAGGGAAACATTAGTAGGTCTTTTATTGCAGGACATAGGTCTTCTCTAATGAGCAACTTTGGATCAAGGGATTCCTACTTACCTAGCCCAAGCTTTCTTAGAACAGCACTGCAGTCTGAGACTCTTCTGCTAATATCTTTTTTTCTCTCCTTTCTTTGCCTTCTCCTACAGGGGTCAGATTTGTACTACTGTCTGAAGATGCTCCCCGCCTACAAATTCCTTCCCTTTGTCTTTCACAGGCATTTTCCAATAAATCTCTTACATGTCTAATCTTGTTTTGGCATCTGCATCTCAAAGAATCTAAACTAACACATGTGATGAAGATTTGTGGTTTTCACTGCTGCTTAGTCAGAGCTAGACAGTGCATTAGAGTGTGGGGAGGCAGAATCAGTTTAATCTTAGAAAAGACTAACTTGTCAAATCCTTCAAGCCATATTATATGAAGGTAATAGACTGTTGCATAACAAAGTTTCATCTCAAAGCATCCATTTTTGCTTCTCTTCATGGTACAATTCATGGTTCCTAAGAAACTCACAAATCCAGCAACTGTACATGTTGGCTGACAAATATTTTGCACTATTAAACAATATTTTTCCTAAGGTATGACAGTAGACATCTGTCAATGCATGACATGGGTAAAATATATCTATTCTTTTTTTTTTTTGTCTTTTTGCATTTATGTAGAGCCGCACGCAGGGCATATGGAGGTTCCCAGGCTATGGGTCTAACAGGAGCTGTAGCCGCTGGCTTTCGCCACAGCCACAGCAACGCGGGATCCAAGCCGCATCTGCAGCCTTCACCACAGCTCACAGCAAGGCTGGATCCTTAACCCACTGAGGAAGGCCAGGGATCAAACCCACAACCTCACCATTCTTAGTTGGATTCATTAACCACTAAGCCATGACGGGAACTCCAAAATATATCTATTCTTTTCTTTGGTTACTAAAGCATGTCAAACTAAAAATTTGTGAATAATCTCATTTTTGCAAATTTTAAATAAGTTTATCTTAAAAATTAAATAAAATCTTTAAACAGTATATAATTTTGATTTAAAAGTATATTCATTTGCTTTTAATTTTATTAATTTTATTTTATAAAAATAACTTTATAAACATAAAAATACTTTTATTTTAAATTTAAATTTGTTTTATATAAAATACACTCAAATTTTGCAAATTTTGAATCTATTTCAGTTTTAATCCTTCAAATCAGAACTGCAAATAGAACACAGAGTATGTGATCCTAACAACCTATTAGCGACTTTTCTGCAATGAAAACAAGAAAAACAGAGTTAATGGAAAAATATGTACTAATTTATGAATTATGTATTTATTTTTCAACTCCTACAAACACCATCAATCTGTAAGCAGAAAGTCATATATGTAAATGATAACTGGCATTTTATTCATTTTCAGCACATAAAAACTATAGTTACAATGTTTTTTGTTTGTTTGTTTTTGCTTTTTAGGTCCGCACCCTGAGGCATATGGAAGTTCCCAGCCTAGGGGTTGAACTGGATTTACAGCTGCCGGCCTACAACAAACCCACAGCAACGCAGGATCCGAGCTGCATCTGTGACCTATACCACAGCTCACTGCAACACTGGATCCTTTACCCACTGAGCGAGGCCAGAGGTCGAACCTGCATCCCCATGGATAATAGTCGGGCTCATTCTGCTGAGCCACAATGGGAACTTCCAATAGTTACAATGTTTTGAGTTTATAAATATAAAGGTATAGTCATCAAGGTAGGAAGTAGAACATTATTTTATTTAACCTTTTGTTAGCTCTCTCTGCAACATTTCAGTATGTGTACATATGATACACATGCTTCTGTTGGTAATACTTGCCCTGGAATCTACAAATTTATGGATATGCCTGGCTTTCAGTGTTAGTGTAAGTATGCAAACATGAAATAAACATCTCGTCAAGAGATCCTAGAGCTAGGGCCTCCTCTTGATGGAGGTGTGGGAGGGATCAAAGTTACCAGGGGCAAAGAGAGCTCAAGGGCTCCCTCTTCACTCATGTCTGTGATTGTTTGGAGACCAGGAGAAAGGTAGATCTGAGAGATTTGCAGCTTTTTTAAAAATGAGGTATAGTTGATATAAAATATTATATGCTATAGGTGCCCAATAGATGTATAAATTTTAAAGGTTATGCTCCATTTATACTTACTACAAATTATTGACCATATTCTCTTGAGTTGTATAATATATTTTCGGAGCTTATTTATTTTATATATAGTTGTTTGTACCCTTTAAGGCTCTACTCCTATCTTGCCCCTCTACCTCCCCTCTCCCTACTATTAACTACTAGTTTGTTCTCAGTATCTGTGAATCTGCATCTTTTTTTGTTATATTCACTAGTTTGTTTTATTTTTTAGATTCCACATATAAGTGATAATGTATAGTATTTGTCTTTACCTAGCTGATGTATTTCAATCAGCATAATATCCTCCAAGACCATCCATGTAGATGTAAATGGAAACATTTCATTTTTTTAGCTGAGTAGTATTCCATTGTGTGTGTGTATACCATAAATATACATATATATATATACCACATCTTCATCCATTCATTTAGATACTGAAATTGCTGAATACTTAGGTTGATCCCATATCTTGGCAACCATAAATAATGTAGCTGTGAACATTAGGGTGCATGTATTTTTTGAATTGATGTTTTTGTTTCTTCAGATATATACTCAGTAGTGGAACTGCTGGGTCATATGGCAATTCCTTACTGTTTTCCATACTGTTTTCCACAGTGGCTGAAGCAATTTACACTCCCACCAACAGTGCACAAGGGTTCCCTATTCTCTATATCCTCAACAACATTTGTTATTTGCATACTTTTTGATGATAGTCATTTGACAGGTTTGAGGCAAATCACTGTGCTTCTGATTTGCATTTCTCTGATGACTAACAATGTTGAGCACCTTTTCATGTGCCTGGGTTGGCCATCTGTATGTTTTCTTTGGAAAAATGTCTATTTAGGTCTTCTGCCCATTTTTTTAATGAGGTTGTTGGTTGATGTTGAGTTGTATGAGCTCTTTATACATTTTGGACATTAACTCTTATCAGATACAGGATTTGCAGGTACCTTCTCCGTATTCAATAGGTTACCTTTTCATTTTGTCAATAGATTCTTTGGCTGTGAAAAATCCTTTTTAATATTTTAAAAATTATTATTATTAAAGTATAGTTGATTTACAATATTTCATCAGGTTCTGTTGTACAGCAAAGTGACCCAACACATACACTTCCCTGTGCTCTATAGTAGGATCCCATTGCCCATCCATTCCAAATATAACAGTTTGCATCCTCAAAACTCCCAAAATGCCCTTTTATCCCACTTTCTCCCTTTTCCCCCCAGGGAACCCCAAGTCTGCCTTCTTGCCAATGATCTGTTCCTGTTTTTTCATTTGTTTTTTTTTTTGTTTGTCTTTAAATTTTAAGTTTAATTAGGTCCCTTTGTTAGGTTTATTTTTTGCTTTTGTTTCCCTTACCTTAGGAGATGAATCTAAAAACTTGCTACAATGTATGCCAAAGAGTGTTTTGCCTATGTTTTCTTCGAGGGTTTTATAGTTTCCTGTCTTACTTTAGGTTTTTAATCCATTTTTAGTCTATTTCTCTATATAGTATTAGAAAAGGTTCAATTTTCAGTCTTTCACATGGAACTGTCTAGTTTCTCCAGCACTACTTATTGAAGAGACTATCTTTTATTCATTGTATATTTTTACCTCCTTTTTTGTAGTTATTTGACCATAAATGCATGAGTTTCTTTCTGGGGTCTCTCTTCCGTTCCATTGATCTATGTGTCTGTTTTCATGCCCGTACCATGCTGTTTTCATGACTGTAGCTTTGTAATATAGTCTGAAATCAGAAAGCATGATTCCTCTAGCTCTGTTCTTCTCTCAAGATTGTTGTGACTATTGGGTTTTTTTGTGTGTGTGTTTTCATAGAAATTTTAAAATTATTCATTCCAATTCTTTGAAAACTGCCTTTGGTATTTTGATAGGGACTACATTAAATCTGGGTTGTATAGTCATTTTAACAATATTAAATTAAATTCTTCTAATTCAAGAACACAGTATATCTTTCAATCCATTTGTGTTATCTTCAATTTCTTTAATCAGTGAAATCTGTTGCATTTCTATACACTAAAAAGGAACTATCAGAAAGAGAAATTAAGGGCACAATACCATTTGCCATCATATCTGAAAAGAATAAAGTACCTAAGAATAATCCTACCTAAGGATGTTAAAAAACCTATATTCAGAAAACGATAATATACACAGCTTTAAAAACGCTACAGCTCCAGGCAATGGTCCTAGGTCTTGGCATTTTCTTTTCATGATCAAGAGAGCTCCACTGGAGCTCCTGATTTCACACTGTGAATTTAGCTCTTTCCTTCCAGGTATGAAATGCTTTATGCTCCTTTATTCCACACAAGTAAAATTTTCAGTGACTTCTGCCTCTATCTGTAACTGGAACTTAGTTATGTCTATGGTTTCACCTCTAAGTACATGTTTACTCTATTTCTGTTCCACATATTGGTTTATCTTTTTGAACATGACCATGTCTTTCTAATTTTATTTTGTTATCATTTTTCTATGTTGGCAAACAGGGAAGATTGAGACATAAACTCATCATATATTTTTCCTACTATGTTTTTACTAGTAAGAACAAATTTTTTCCACATTTATTTGTATTGATTTCTTCTTTGGTAAATTTCTGGTTCATAGCCTTTATTCAGTTTTTATTGGGATATTATTATGAGTCTATTTTTTTAAAGCTGTCACTGATCTGCAAAATTACCATTATATATTAAATGCATTGGCCCAAGTCTACATACATGTGTAAATTATTTGATTGTCACTTGCCATTAAATTGTGCTTATCTTTGGAGATTGGATTAAGATGGCGGAATAGAAGGACTGGAGCTCAACTTCTCTCCTGAAAAACAACAAAACAACAACCAAATGCCGAGCAGCCTTCAACCAAATGGACTGTAAACTTCCAAAAAAATATTCTACTCCAGAAGACAAAGCGGAGACCACATCAAGAGGTAGGAGGGGTGATTACGCAATAGAAGCAACCCCATACCTCCCGGGTGGGAAGCCCCACAGACTGGAAAGTAACTGCATCACAGAGACTTAGCTACAGGACTGAGAGTTCTGAGCCCCACGTCAAAACCCCACGCCTGGGGATCGGGCACAGGGAGAAAGAGCCCCTGGAGCATCTGGCACTGAAGGCCAGTGGGGCTTCTGTGCAGGAGCTCCACAGGACTGGGGGAAACAGAGACCTCCTCCTTGAAAGGCACACACAGACTTTAATGTGCACTGGGTCCCAGGGCAAAGCATTCTCCACAGGAATCCAGGTGGAACCTGACTGCAATTCTTGGAGGATCTCCTGGGAAAATAGGGGTGACTGTGGCTTATTGTGGGGGAAGGACACTGGAGGTGAAGCTCTCGGGAACATTCATTAGCCTGCATTTCTCTGGAGGGGGCCATTTCTGGGAAAATCTGGTCCCTCCCATCAGTGCTGAGAAGCCCCAGGCCAAACAATAATCCAGGCGGGATCACAGCCCCACCCATCACTAAACAGGCTGCCTAAAGACCCCTCAGGCACACAGACAGCCTCTAATCTCATCCAGAGACAAAACCCCACCCATCAGCAGGCTAGGAATCAACCCCACCTACCAGTAGGCAGGCATCAGTCCCTCCCATCAGGAAGCCTACAGCAAGCCCCACCCTTACCAGCTTTAGTCACAGGGGAGGCAAACACCAGAACTAAGAGAGGCTACCACTCTATTGTTGGCAAAAAGGTCACCACACCAAAAACCTATAAAAATGAAAAGACAGAAAACTCTAACTCAGATAAGGGAGAAAGAGAAAAGCCCAGAAAAACAGCTCAGTGATGAGGAGATTATCAGGCTCTCAGAAAGAGACTTTAGACTGTTGATGCTGAAGATGATGCAAGGCATTGGAACTAGACTGGAGGCAAAAATTGGTCATTTACAGGAAACACTGAGCAGAGAAATACAAGCTGTAAAAATTAAACAAGAAGAGATGCAAAATACAATAGCTGAAATAAAAAATTCATTAGAAGCAGCCAACAATAGAATACAGGAGGCAGAAGAACGAATCAGCGAGGTGGAGGACAGATTAGTGGAAATCACTAATGCAGACGAGAAAAGAGATAAAAGATTGAAAGGAAATGAGCTGAGTCTCAGAGAACTCTGGGATAATGTTAAACACACCAATATCCGTATTATAGGGGTGCCAGAGGGAGAAGAGAGAGAGAAGGGGACAGAAAAAATATTCGAGGAGATAATAGCCGAAAACTTCCCTAGTATGGGAAAGGAACCACTCACTCAAATTCAGGAAGCACAACGAGTACCATATAAAAGAAACCCAAGGAGGAACACCCCGAGACACATATTAATCAAAATGACCAAAATTAAAGACAAAGAGAAAATTTTGAAAGCAGCTAGGGAAAAGAAACAAATGACATACAAGGGAACCCCAATAAGGTTATCAGCAGATTTTTCA
>PVHT020000015.1:21767543-21787894 GCA_004024745.2 Catagonus wagneri | reverse complement strand
CTAAGAGGAAAGTATATAGCAATACAAGCCAACCTCAGGAAACAAGAAAAAGCTCAAATAAACAACCTAACTTTACATCCAAAGCAGCTAGAGAGGGAAGAAGCCAGGTCATGGAAACAGCCTAAATGCCCATCGACAGAGGAGTGGATAGGGAAGATATGGTACATACACACAATGGAATATTACTCAGCCATTAAACGGAACAGAATAACATTTATAGCAACATGGATGAACCTAGAAATTATCATACGATGTGGAACCAGTCAGACAATTAGACAGCAACACCCAATGTTACCACTTACATGTGAAAACTAAAGAGACACAATGAACTTCTTTGAAGAACAGACAATGACTCACAGATTTTGGAAAACCTTGGTTTTTCAAATAAGACAATCTGGGGGGTGGGGGGATGCACTGTGGGTTTGGGACACAAAATCTATCATATTGACTTATGATCTTTGTACACCTATAACTGAAATAAAATTCATTGTTAATATAAAAAAAAAGAAAATGGTACACCAAGAAAAAACATTGTGCTTATCTTTCATTTAGATGGACAAATATTTCAATTGCATGTATTTGTTTTTAAATTGTAAATAGTCAAATTATAATATTTCTTTTGTAATTATTATCTCAATTTGTATATATAAATTCAATATATTCTATAGTTACACTGTGGCCATGTGTCTGCTCTGAATATTTCCTTGTCAGTATTAAAAATCCTTAGTTTGAAATATTTTTGATGCCTGCATTGCCTTTAAATAGTGACAATAAACTAAAAAAACTATCAATTTCTATCTCCAGTGCATATTCAAAGGTTATATAATGTAGCTGCATTATTCTCATTCCCTATGTTATGACTAATTGAATATACATACACAAAAAGTTTTACACAACAGCTGGAGAATTAAAATATTAAACTCCCACAGGATGTTGCTAATTGCTTTATTTCTTTTTACATGACACCTCAAGTTGTCAGAATGCACTGGCAACATACATTACAAATTGAAGTCACATTACTGTGAATTAAATTTGCACACATTCCTATTGGAGAAAGACACTAACCATAACTTACCAAAGAAAACACTGTAGGCTGAATCATTCTTATTTAATCCTTCCTAATACAAATAATATAGAAATGGTCCTGAAGTTTCAAGAAAGTACTCTCCCCATGCAAGAATTAGCACAAACATATTAGCTCACATCCATTTGGATTCTTCACTGAAAATAAACCATACTACTTAACTAAGTCCAATGGTTCCCCTTTCAGATTGTATAATTCTCAACCATATTATCACATCTACCTTTCAAGGTTTATTTCTCAGATTCTGCCCCACTTTTTTTCATGGATTATAATCAAAAAACACTGGATTTAGAATCAAAAATCAAGTATTAAAATCCAAACAATTTTCAGCTGTGTGGCTTTGGTATAGTTATATAATTTTTCTGAGCATGTGTATCATTACAAAGCTGTTATGATGACTACATGAGATCACATGTGTAAAAGCATCAATCCTAGCACACAGTGACTACTCACTAAATGGTGTTGAATACAAATCTGAATTTATCTACTTATTTTTGGAAGACACCATGGTTCAGTCCTAAGCTCTTTGTTCTTTTTCCTCTAGGTTCATCCACTTCTATGTAATACCTCTTGAAAGTTGAACTGGCACCCATCAGATCTCTCCCATGATTGCCCCAAGAAGAGTGGCCCACCTTAACCAGGGGCCCAATATTTTCACAAAATCAATCAGTATTTGTTGATATTTTGCTTTTAAAATATTTCCAATTGTGTGTGTTTGTACCAAGTAAATGATCAACTTTTTAATCTTTTTTTTTGTCTTCAGTTTTTGCAGGAGCTGCTATAAACATAATACAGTGAATGAGGTACTCCATAGTGTGCAACATTTTACACATCCCTTTTAAAATAAATGCTCTAACATTATGTCTACTTGCAGATTTGATTTAACTACCATGACAGCCTCATCAAAGACAACACAATTATTCTGTTTTTTCAGTAGCTTAAATTATATAAAGTATAATTTTCATGCTATGACTATGCAACAGAAAGGGCTAGGTAGACTATAAAGAAGAAGGAAAAGACTAGAAAGCGAAGCAGTCTAGCAAGGGATTGCTGGTGAACAGTGAATAAGAAAGTCAAACAAGTTGCAGAAGGAAAATGATGTTTGGGAAAATCTTCTTATAGTTTTAATAAATAAGTGACAAAACTCCATTCTCTTTTACCAATCTATCAGCATTTTTCTCCATGAAAATTCATAATTGACCTTTATGCACTGTAAGGGACTGAAGGGGAACAAGGTGTAAGGAGTATGTAATCTAGGGGAAAGAATTCCAGGTAAAGTCAAAGGGAGAAGACTGAAATGTGTAAGGGAGTACAAGGTTATTGAAGTATTTGAAAAAGTTACAAGTAGAAGGATTTTAAAGTTCCTTTATGTGGCATCAAGAAGTTTATTTTTGATCTGAGATTAAGATGGCAGAGTAAGAGGATGTAGAGCTCACCCCCTCCCGTGAACACATCAAAAATACACGGAATAATATACGGAATAATTCTCACTGAAAACTGGAAACTTGTAGAAACACTCCTCTACAAACAAGGCTGTAAGATCTACATGTAATTGGGTAAGAAGGCAAGAAAAATCATAGGGTCAGGACCTGTGCCCCTGCAAGAGGACTCAGAAGAAAAGACGGAATTCAAAGGAAGAGATCCACCCTGTAAGTGAGCACTGAAACCTGAAGATTGGGCACCCCAGTCTTAGGATCCTATACATAGGAGACAAGTCCCCTTGGCTAGCTGGAGAATTGCTAGGGCAGATCGAAAGGCTGGAGAAGCCTGGACTCCACTCATGAGTGTGTGGGTGCTGGCTGCCCCAGGCAGGGAAGAGGGAATTCTGCTATAGTTGCTGGATGTTTTCCTGAAACCATCTCAAAGGAATATTACTCAGTCACAAAAAAGAATGAAATTCTGGCATTTGCAGTAACATGGATGCACCTAAAGAAGATTATGCTTAGTGAAATGAGTCAGTCAAAGAAAGCCAAATATTGCATGATATCACTTATATGTAGAATCTGAAAAATAAAGCAAATGAATCTATATAGCAAAACAGAAACAGACTCACAGATACAGACAAAAAACTTGTGGTTACCAAAGGGGAAAGGGAGGCTGAAGGGACAAATTATGGGTATGGGATCAACAGATACAAACTAGTATGTATAAAATAGATAAGCAAGAAGTATATATTGTGTAGTTCTGGTAATTATAGCCATTATCTTATAATAATTTATGATGGAGAATAATCTTCAAAAGTACTGAAACATTCTCCTATAATCTGAAACTAACATAATATTTAACTCAACTATACTTCAAATAAAAAAAAGGAAGTTGTTTTTCAAAGCTTCCCTCAGTGGTTGAAGGGAGCCTACACCCAAGGTTTGATCACACTCTCTTGTACAGAGACAAGAAGAACTTCCTGCCATAGAAGAACTTCCAGGAAACAAATGAGGACAATGAGAAATTTCTTCTCCAATACACCCTTTCTATCTTTTCCACCTGCTGATTTTCCTCTGCCCTTTTTCCTTCCCATTCTCTCCTCAACTCTGCAGTTTTGTCTACCATTATATTGATCTGTTTGTGAAAACACTTTTAAAACTGCTGAACAGATTGCCAAAAAATTAGATAAATAAAAAGATGGTCAACATTGCTAATTGTTAGGGAAATGCAAACTACTATGAGGTACCACCTTACACCAGCCAGAATGGCCATCATCAAAAAGTCTACAAACGATAAGTGTTGGAGAGGGTATGGAGGAAAGGGAGCCCTCCTACACTGCTGGTGGGAATGTAAATTGGTACAACCGCTATGGAACTTCCTCAAAGAACTAAAATAGAATTACTTTTTTTGATAAATGCCACTCCTGGGCATCTATTCAGAGAAAACCAGAACTCGAAAAGATACATATACTCCACTGTTTCTTGCAGCACTATATACAATAGCCAAGACATGGAAGCAACCTAAATATTCATCAACAGAGGAGTGGATAAAGAAGATGGGGTACATATACACAGTGGAATATTACTCAACCATAAAAACAGTGAAAAAATGGTATTTGTAGCAACATGGATGGACCTAGAAATTATCATGCTAAGTGAAGTTAGACAGTGAGACACCAACATCATATATTATCACTTATGTGTAGAATCTAAAAAAGGATACAGTGAACTTCTTTGCAGAACAGATACTGACTCAGAGACTGAAAAACTTGTGGTTTCCAAACAAGACAGGCTGGGAGTTGGGGGGATGGGCTGGGTGTTTGGGATGGAAACGCTATAAAATTGGATTGTGGTGATCATTGTACAACTATAAATGTAATAAAATTCACTGAGTTAAAAAAAGGAAAAAAATATTGTTGAACAACAAAATTCAACTGAGTAAATGTTAAAGACTGTATTAGATTTATTCAGTAATTCCTGAATTGAGCATCATCTAATCTAGGATATAGAAAGGATATCCAAGGAGCTGTACAAAAATGAAAGGCCTTTATAGGCAAAAGGGGACAGGAATAAGGAAGGTGTAGTAGGCAAAAATGTGGGTTGACTGTAGTAAGTTTACTTTCCTTTAGGGGGTGGCAGTAGTCTATTGGGCAGATTACCTAAATAGTGCTTGATCAGGGGATTTAAGATTCAATTTAAGATTCCATATCTGGGAGTTCCCCTTGTGGCTCAGTGGTAACAAACCCGACTAGTATCCATGAGGATGCTGGTTCAATCCTTGGCCTCGCTCAGTGGGTTAAGAATCCAGCATTGCCATGAACTGTGGTGCAAGTCACAGATGTGGCTTGGATCCCACAGCTCTGCTGTGGCCATGGCATAGGCTGCCAGCTGCAGCTCCAGTTCAGTCCCTAGCCTGGGAACTTCCATATGCTGCAAGTGAGGCCCTAAAACAAACAAACAAAATATTCCATTTCTGGGAAAGCCAAAACTGCAATTAAGTCTAGGTTTGGTGATGTGGGGCTTAGTATAAGGGACTCCATTTCAGACCTGTTGTATTATTTATAACACCGTGAAGTCACTGAAGTGACTTAACATCACTTCCACCATAAGCTATTAGTCACAAAATCTAGCCCTGGTACAACATAAGAGGAGACTACGAAGTATGTGGAAACCAAGCAGGGATTGTCATTGGGAGCCATTTTAAGGCTGGTTATCACAATATTTATTAAGTATTCGCCCTCTTTAGGTAAATTTTAGTGCAAATATGACATTTTTCCAAGCATTAGTAATTATCACTCACTGTCTGAGTTAGCATTAATACAAATTTGAGGAGTCATCAGTTTTGTTAATGATGCATCATACCAGCTTACTTAATATATCATATTTAGCTATCGGGAAATTTTTGCATAGTCTTAGAATATTATCTTACTTTCAAAAATTAAAGTTCAATAAATGTATATTAATTATACCTCTGTGTTTTTCACTATATAATATTTGACTCTTTCTGTAGAAAAATCATTTCCTCTAGCTATACCTTATTATAGTCCAAGAGTAAATATTTGATGGCAGTCTTCCCTTTCTGGGCATACAATCAGACAGTAATATAAGGTTAAGACTTCAAAAGTAAAAATCTATGAGAATTTTTTATTAGCTTAAATATTTTCATAGATGATGAAAGTAGAATATGAAACATCTATATTCTTATTTTTAATTATAGTTGATTTACAATGCTGTGCCAATATCTGTTGTACAGCAAAGTGACCCATACACATTCTTTTTCTCATATTATCTTCTATCATGGTCTATCTCAAGAGATTGGATATAGTTCCCTGTGCTATACAGTAGGACTTCATTGCTTATCCATTCTAAATGTAAGAGTTTGCATCACCAACACCAAACTCCCAGTCCATCCCTTTCCCGCCCCCATTCCCCTTGGCCACTATAAGTCTGTTATCTATGTCTTTGAGACTAAAACATCAGTATTCTTAATGCTAAATATTTGATGAAATTCCATGATACATTAAAATAATTACAAAGGATGATTTTATTCATAATGTAAAAATGAAGTTCAGATAATGAGAATAACTAATTAAAATCAAGTAAGAAAATCAATATACTTTCTTTATAAAACAAACAAAAACTCTTTATTCCCAAGATGTCATCTATTTTAAGAAAACACTGGTACTTATTTTTTAACTTTGACTTTGATTTGAACTTAAAGTTTATTTTATTTTGTTTGCAATCTTAACCACCATATATTTCAGATTTGCTCCTGAGCTCATTCACATTTTTAATCAAATTTATTTTTATCAGGGTATATTTGATTTACATTGTTAAGTCAATTTCTGCTATATAGCAGAGTAACCCAGTTATATATTCTTTTCCTCATACTATCTTCCATGATGTTATATCCCAAGAGATTGGATATAGTTTCTTCTGCTATACAGTAGGATCTCATTGCTTACCCATTCTAAATGTAATAGTTTGCATCTACCAATCCCAAGCTCCCAGTCCATCCTACTTCTTCCTCCCTCCTCATTTGGCAACCACGAGTCTGATCTCCATGTCTGAGAGTCTGTTCCAATTTTGCAGATAGGTACATTTGTGCCATATTTTAGATTACAAATATGTGATATCATATGGTATTTGTCTTTCACTTTCTGACTTCACTTATAAGCCAGTATCTCTGTTGAATATAGACATAAAAATTCTCAACAAAATTTTAGCCAACTGAATCCAAAAACATATAAAAGAGATCATACACCACAACAAAGTGGGATTTATCCCAGGTGCACAAGGATGGTTCCACATAATGCAAACTAATCAAGAGCATACACCACATTAACAAGAGAAAAGTCAAAAACCACACGATCAACTCAATAGATGCAGAAAAAGGATTTGACAAAGTCCAACATCCATTCATGATCACAACTCTTACCAAAGTGGGTAGAGAGGGAACATATCTTAACATAATAAATGCCATTTAGGACAAACCCACAGCAAATATAGTACTCAATGGAGAAAAGCTGAAAGCCTTCCCACCAAAATATGGAAGAAGACAAGGATGCCCACTCTCACCACTTTTTTTCAACATAGTATTGGAAGCCACAGCAATCAGACAAACAAAAGAAATAAAAGGTATCCAAATAGGAAGGGAAGAGGTAAAGTTGTCACTGTATGTAAATGACATGATACTATATATAGAAAACCCTAAGGACTCCACATAAAAACTGCTTGAACTCAACAAATTCAGCAAAGTAGCAGGATATAAGATTAATGTTCAGAAATCAGTTGCATTTCTGGATACAAACAATGAAATATTAGAAAAGGAATATTAAAATACAATACCTTCTTAAATCACACCCCAAAAAATTAAATATCTAGGAATAAACCTGACCATGAGGTGAAAGGCTTACATACTGAGAATTATAAAACATTAATTGAGGAAATTAAAGAGGATTAAAAGAAATGGAAAGATAATCAATGCTCCTGGATTGGAAGAATTAAATTAATATTGTAAAAACGGCCATACTTCCAAAAGCAATCCACAGATTCAATGCAATCCCTATCAAATTACCCATTGCATTTTTCACAGAACTAGAACAAACAATCCAAAAATTTATATGGAACCATGAAAGATACAGAATTGCCAAAGCAATCCTGAGGAAAAAAAATCAGATATCAATACTCCTATGTTCCTGGAAGCATTATTCACAAAAGTTAAGACAATGGAAACAACCTAAGTGTCTGTGGACAGATGAATGAAAAAAGAAAATGTGGTATATATACATAATGGGATGATATTCAACTTTTATTTATTTTTTTAATTTAAAATTTACCTGTTTTAATTTGATTAGATTATAGTTGACTTAAAATGTTTTAGTTTTAGGTGTAGAGCAAATTGAATTGGTTATAACATACAAATATCAGTTATACATATAAGTATATTTATTCATCTTTCCCATATAAGTTATTAAAAACCATTGAGTAGATTTTCCTGTGCCATACAGTAGGTTCGTGTTAATCATCTATTTTATATAGTATTGTGTATGTGTTATTCCCCATCTTCCAATTCCTCCCTCCCTTTAATGGTTTCACCTATGGTAACAATAAGATTGGTTTTAAAATCTGTGAGTTTGTTTCTGTTTTATAAATAATCCCTTTTGGAACCCTTCTAAACTGTTGGTGGAAATGTAAATTGATACAACCATTATGGAAAACAGTGTGGAAGTACCTCAGAAAACTAAATATAGAACAACCATATGACCCAGCAATCCCTCTCTTGGGCATATATATCCAGACAAAGCTTTCTTTGAAAAAGATATATTCATTGCAGGACAACTCATAATAGCCAAGATATGGAATCAACCTAAATGTCAATTGACAGATGGTTGGATTAAGAAGATGTTGTATATATACACAATGGAATACTACTCAGCAATAAAAAAGAACAAAATAATGCCATTTGCAGCAACGTGGTGGCACTAGAGACTCTCATACTAAGTGAAGTAGGTCAGAAAGAGAAAGACAAATACCATATGATATCACATATCTGGAATCTAATATATGGCATAAATGAAACTTCCACAGAAAATAAATGCATGGACTTGGAGAACAGACTTGTGATTGCCAAGGGGGAGGTGGAGGGAGTGGGATGGACTGGGAATCTGGGGTTAACATATGCAAACTATTGCATTTGGAGTGGATAAGCAACGAGATTCTGCTGTATAACACTGAGGACTACTTTCTAGTCACTTGTAATGGAGCATGATGGAGGATAATGTAGAAAAAGAATGTATATATGTATATGTGACTGGGTCACTTTGCTGTATGGTAGAAAATTGACAAACACTATAAACGAACTATAATGGAAAAAATTAAAATCATTTAAAATCAATAATCCCTTTTGTACCATTTTCATTAGATTCAACATATAAGTGATATCATATATTTGTCATTCTGACTTACTTCACTCAGTATAATAATCTCCAGCTCCATTGATGTTGCTACAAGTGGCATTATTTCATTCTTTTTGTGGCTGAATAATATTCCACTGTGTGTATGTATCACATCTTCTTTAAAAAGAAGAAAATCCTGCTGCTTGTGACAAGATGAATACTGAGGGCACTATACCCAGTGGCATAAGCCACACAGAGAAAGAGAAACACTGTATAATCTCATTTATATGTGCAATTTTAAATAAGCTAATCTCAGAGAGTAAAGTAGTAGTTTGCCAGGAGCTAGGGTGGGGTAAATGGGGAAATGCTGATCAAAGAATACAAACTTCCAGTTACAAGATGCATATAATCTGGGAATCTAATGCACAGCATGGTGACTATAATTAACAATATGTATTGTAAAACTGAAAGATGTTATGAGAGCAGATCTTAAATTCTCTCACCAAACACACACACACACACACACACACACACACATACACACACACACCACACAAAAGGTAACTATGTGAAGTGCTAGTTGTTAACCTTATTGTGGTTGACACCACAATAAGGTGATATATATATATATATATATATATATATATATATATATATATATATAATATTTTTGTGTGTGTGTGTGTCTTTTTACGGCCTCACCCATAGCATATGGAGGTTTCCAGGCTAGGGGTCAAATCAGAGCTACAGGTGCTGGACTACACAACAGCCACAGCAACGTGGGATCCAAGCCATGTCTGTGACCTACATCACAGCTCACAGCAATGCCAGTTTCTTAAGCCACTGAGCAAGGCCACAGATTGAACCTCATGGGAATGCTAGTCAGATTCATTTCTGCTGAGCCACAATGGGAGCCCCTTTGTTGTACGTCTTAAACTTACTCAGTGTTATATGTCAATTATAACTCAATAAAGCTGGAAAAAGTACTTTCTGAATGTCAATATGGAAAATAAATAAAAGCAATTTTATTTCTATTAAAAAATTCAAATGAGTTATATTTGTTGCTCTACCAAATAAGCTTGTTTCTCTTCCCCAATACATGAATTGGATTTTCCTCTACTCAAAACATTTTTCACCTCATGTATTGTATAACCTAGGTACTTCCAGCTTAGTTCTATTACCCCAAAATGAAAAGCAAAATATTTCTGTTTACTCTTTGTTTAAGTTCTTTTGTTAGGAACATAAGCTCTATATACTCAAAAATAGTATTTTAAAGCCATTGGCTAGGAATTATTAATAAAATAAGCTAGCTAAGGTAAAGACACATAACTGGATGCAGATGAAACCACCTAAAGTTGTAGTTTGAAAGTAGAGGAGGAGGAGGTAGAAGTACATCTAACCTTTTTCCAATGACAGAGACAAGTGTTAATTGGTTAAACAAACTATCAAAAAAACAGTAATGTTTCCTGAAATGGAGAGATATTCACTCTTTCTCTGAAGGATATAGAGATAGATGCTTTAAAGGGCATGAAATTTCTATAAAGGAGCAAAAATATTATTATGAAACTTCTTAAACAGGAGTATTCAATAAAATAATGATGAAATAAGCTGGCAGTTGTCAGACAAGTCACTGGGAATCCTGATGATATATGAATTTCCAGAATGAACTACCAAGATTATAGTTCTAGTCAAGATACATTCTGCATGTTTATTCATTTGTTCCATTTACAATTATTGAGTAGCTACTATATGCCTGGAACTCTTGTTCCTATTCAGGATATTTTCATGGACAAAATAAACAAAAATCCCTGTCCTTTATTACTTACATTCTAATAAGCAAGATGAGGGTTAAAATAATGTTAGGTTTTTTTGAGAGTATTAAAAAAATACAATATTTTGAAAGTTAGATGTGGGAATGGGATAAATATGGCAGAGTATGAAGATTCTAAGCTCATGTCCTTCCATAAACACACCAAAACTACAACTAAATATAGAACAACTCCCTCTGAGAACAACCAAAAAACTAGCAGAACATCTTTTCTACAATTAAGGACCTGAAGAAAAATTCACATTGAGATGAAAAGGAGGAACAAGATACAATCTAGTTAGGATCCACACTCCTGGCACAGAGACCCGCAATTAGGAGAGGGTATCACAAACACAGAGATCCTCCCTAAGAAGCCAGGGGCTCAAGTCCTATATCAGGCAACCCAGCCTTGGAGACCAGCATTGAGAAGTCATTGTGTGCAGTCACAAATAATGGGAGTCACTCCCGTGATTATGTTATCAATCAGCTGACTTTGGAGTTGCTCAAAAAGAAGATTATCCAGATGGTTCCAGCCTGAATAAGTGAGCCCTCAAAGAAACTGAGCCCTTCCCAACATCAAAGTGTGAGAGGGCCAATGGAGGGCATACGTAGCAAGGACCAGAGAGTGGTCCTTGACCTATAGAAAGCAAAAAGGCAAGAGCCTCAGTCATATAGCCACAAGGAAAGTTCATTCAGCCATCAACCAGAAAAGGCTTGGAATCAGATCCTTCCCTAGTCAAACATGCATGGAAATAATGAAATAATGAATTTGTCTTTAAATTACTATATTTGTTATAATTTTATTATTCAGTAACAGAAAACTAATATAAGGTATTTGTACAAGAATGTTGTCGATAAAATTTGTTAGAGTGAAAGATAAGAAGTAATATAATGTGCAACATAATTGTCAAATAAATCTAGGTATATTTGGTCTATGAAATGTCGATGCCACTAACAGAGTAAGTTTTCTAGGTACTATTATGAAGGTATGTCCTTGACAGTATGTTAGGCAAAAAAAAAGCCATTTGCAGAAAAATATATGTACCACAAACTATCTTTATAATAAAACTCTTTTTCAAAGAATATATCTAACATATACATTTAAATATGCATAGAAAAAATCTGGGAAAAATATGTCTATCTTGTTATAGTAGTTAACTTTTGAACATGGGACTGGCTTAGTCAGTGGGATCAAAAAAGTTTTACCTTTTTATTCTCTACATTTATGTATTGTTTGAATTTTTCAAGGAACATATTATTTTGTGTTAAATTTAATAAAATTGGATGATCTGTGATAGCAGTAGTAAAATATATTTTTCTTTTTCCCAGCTATATTCCTTTATTTTGAGATTTCATTGCTTTGAAGGAAAGTTCACTTTAAAGTATTATATTTTTGAACACTTATTTAATGTTTGCAGAGACTTACCATTTTGGTTCAAAAGATCTATTCTCTGTGTATAATGAGTTTGAAAAGTCTATGCTTGAGATTTCAAATACAGAACCATTATTTTCAGTTTTAGGTAAATCACTAACTGTAGCACATTAATATTTGATGGCAGCACACTAAATCACAAGGGCAGTTTTTGAAGAGTAGCCCTTGAAGTAACCTTACCTTCAACTAAAACTAAAGAGATTTACCTCTAATATGTGAAGCACCTATGGAGTTAGTACAATAACGGGGATTTGTCTAAATGGGCACAGTGAGTGAGACCAGTTTGAAAGGGGACAGAAGGTTTTAGGATATAGGCAGTGATCAAGGCTAAAACTAAACCAAAGATAAAAACAGAGCCATAGTCAGGCCAGAGCCATTTCTGTCCCATATAGTTCCTTTGTGTAAATTATTAAAAGGACCCTATTCCTCAATAGAACCCTATGCCAGACTCCATTTTTTCCCTCATCATGGTGCTTCTGTGCAGTTAACAATCTTTACCACTAAATAGGCAGCAATCATGAGTCAGCCTCAGGAAAGCAAAGAAGAGCTGGGGTGTGAGAGCTGGTACATGAAATTTAGATCAGATTAAACTCTAACAGGGTTACCTATTTCTGATGTGACATTGGGCTAAGCCAGCCTGAACCAAGTACACCTGATACCCTGTATTAGTCAGGGTTGACAAAATTAACCATAGTAGACCCTATAAAAATCTGTAAGATAATAACCACAGGGACAGTTTTGTCTTATTTATATAGAAATGATTATTAAAGCAGAATAAACTTACATTGAAAATAAGAATATACTAATACCTGAAATTTTATAAAAATAAAAAAATAGAACCTATCCTTACATTCAAAAAATTCAGTTTGATCAGGTTAGATCACATTTTATTTTATAATATTACTGACACTGCTATGTTCCTAAAGTAAAATTTTCTGTTTCACTAATATTGATGCTGTATGTCTGCTGGTCAATGATGAGAAAATGATGAATTAAATAAAGTTTATCCATTAATCAGACATCTGAATGGCACATTCTTCAAGGCATCCAAGTGTCACGTTTGCTTTCTCAAATTTGTACACAGTCCACATTGCTCTGAATCATTTTTCATCAAACTGCATTGATTAATCAATCATTTAATCAAGCACATTCTATGTGCCCAGAAGCATGCTAGATATTATGGGGAATCAAAGGAAGCAGAGAAAGAGGATCCTGTTATAGATGCACTTGAAAACAAGCTGAAGAGATGAGGCTTATACTCACAAACTATATGAAAAATGTGAAGGTATATATTAAAGTGCTAAGCAATAAGGTCTTATTTGTGACAAATACAATAAATGCAAAAAAAAAAAGAGTAAAGAAGGGAGAAATCATCAGAAAAGCTTTCACCACAGAAGATATAGGACTTGAACCTTAAAAATAGGTTGGATAAGATTAATGTTTCTGTGCTATAAGCCTTTCAAATTTCAAAAATTGCATGAAAAAAGTATATTTTCCCCATGTAATCTAAATATCAATGCAGGATTTTTAAAGAAAAAGAAATGTGTTTTTGTCTCTCAGGTGTTATGCTGGGGAGAGAGGGGAAAGGGCAAGGTCTCAGCTAATGGCACAGAAGGTTTGCTTATCTTTTGTTGAGAGAGATAATCCTAGCTTTCCACTTTGCTTGGTCATTCAGACTTTAGATCAGTTCTGCTTCATTGTGACTGAACATTTTAAGTAATTAGAGCATTCAAAATCTCCATTTCCTTATGACTAAGTCCATTCTGCTGTTTCTTTAATAAAAGCCTTTGAAATGATTTGAAAATTCAATACACATTCTCTTCTATCTGTAATAAAAGCTCTTATTCATTGTTTTCTTAAAGAGAAAAATAAGACACAATTTGAAAAGGTTGACCAGGGTATTCCATTCTTCAGTTACTTTAGCAATAATTAATCATCCTGGTTCTCATATTTTATGACTTTGCAGTAGGAGGAATGCTCCCTAATTACCACAGGGCAGTTATGCTTAGTTATGGAGCAGCTGTATAACTAAAGCAATACACATGTACTGAAGATAGAAATCATTTACTGAAATGACTACAAAGGTCAGTGATAAATTTCTGAATTCTTATGGCATCCCACTTTGTCAGCCATGGGTTTCCATATTCAGTTTTCTCTAGTTCTAATGGTAAATGCAATGAAAATATATAAAACAGCTAGTTTGTTCTAGGACTAAACATATAGGATCAGACAACATCATGGCTGTAAGACATCTTGGATATCATCCATCATTTTACAGATGATATAGCCAAAGAGGAGAAAATTAGCTATTGACAGAGAAATGGAATTTGTGTCTCCTGCTATGAGTTAATCTAGAATTTTTTTCAATTTTTATTATAGTTGACTTACACTGTTGTGTCAGTTTCTGCTATAGAGCACAGTAACCCAGTCATACATACATACATATATATATATATATATATATATATATATATATATATATATATATATACATTCTTGCTCTCATACTAACTTCCTTCATGTACTATCCCAAGGGATTGCATATAGTTCCTTGTGCCGTAGAGTAGGACCTCATTGCTTATCCATTTTTAAAGAGGATGGTTAAATTGAGAAGAATAAAACTGTTGGCAGCCTAGAAAGCACCACCATAGTTCTCCTACACATGATCACCGGTTATAAGCTCTTCAAAACTAAAAACCTTGATGCCACCTTAAGGTTTATCTTATGCCAGTGCCAAGACACCATGAAACAGTTCTTGGGATAGGTCCATAGCTGAGCCCTGTAGTATACTCCATAGAAGATAGCTACACACTCACAAGTTTCTATAAGTCATTTTAAAATATGGTGTGCTGGAGTTTCCATTGGGCTCAGTGGTAACAAACCCGACTAGTACCCATGAACACGTGGATTAAACCCTGGCCCCACTAAGTGGGATAAGGGGGTTAAGGATCCAGCATTGCCACAAGCTGCAGTGTAGGTTGCAGATGCGGCTAGGATCTGATGTTGCTACGGCTATGGCTGTGTCTGTGGCCAGCAGCTGCAGCTCGGATTTGAACCCTAGCCTGGGAATTTCCACATGCCCCTGGTGAGACCCTAAAAAGACAAAAAAAAAAAATCTGTGCTTCCTTCCCATTGAAACCCCTAACTCAGGCCTGCATTCACACACTGCTGACACTCTCTCTTTTCCTGACCCACATGGTTATTGATTAATCATTAGCCTTTACCATAAAAATACTGAGAAAGAAATCTCAGCAAGGAAACTTCTAGTAAAATATCAGTATGGGTGACTGGCACAGAAAGGCATTACAGTGTTGATCAAAAAGCCATATTGAAAAAGGCTCAGTAATGAAATATCAAAACTCATGCTTTTTCTTAAGATCCAGCATCAAGCACAGTGCTCTCTCTTTGTAACATGTTCCCAATAAATATTTTTAGAATGAATAGATCCTAGTGAGCCATGTATACATGGATGTTGGATTGAAATACATACTAGACTTTAGAGTTATAATGACTCAAGTGGAAAAGAGTTTGTAAGGAGTAAGGCATAAATGTAAAATACAATGCAAAATGACAATGAACATTGGTCATTTATGATATGCTGGGTTTCACACAATGCCAAACAGTATCAAACAATATACAGTAATGCCCCATTATTCCTATGGAATTCCAAGCCCTCCAGTAAACATCTGAAACTGCAGATATTACTGAACCCTATACATACTACATTTTTCCCCTATGTATACATACATACCTATGATGAAGTTTAATTTATAAATTAGGCACATTAAGAGAATATCTGAATTGTCAGCATCACTACTCTTATGCTTTGGGGCTATTATTAAGTAAAACGAGGGTTACCTGCACATAAGTACTGGAATGCCACAACAGTCAATCTGATAATCAAGACGGCTACTAAGTGACTAATAGGTGGAGGTAGAGAGGGTAACACTGGATTAAGGGATAATTCACATCCTGGGTGGAATACAGCAGGAAGCACAAGATTTCATCAACTACTCAGAATGTCATGCAATTTAAAACTTAAGAATTATTTATAGAATTTTCCATTTGATATTTTTGGACTGCAATTGACCACAGGCAACTGAAACTGCAGAAAGTGAAACCACAGATAAGTGGACACTACTGCTCACTCCAAGAATCACAAAATTGTAAATAAGTATGGTCCTCTACCATGTCAGACGATGAAGAAATCATCAAAGATGTCAAACTGAACTCTGAAAATCCAATTAAGAATGTTGCATGGCTTATTAATGCATGAATAGCAGAAACAGGGAACAGCCTCTTAACAAATTTCTTTGCTTTCTAAAGAGAGCTTTCTTAGATCATATCATTTTATCCACATATATCTAGAGAGTAATATACAAAATAGAAATGGGAAAGCAGCATTGATAGAGAAAGGGAGAAAGGTAAATGAACAAAGGGGAAAACAAAAGAACATCCACAGAAATGTTATGGGTTCTCCAGTGAAGAGTTTCAAATTTGTAAAAAGAGGAAATAATTCATTACAAAATTTCACCCAGGAAAAATATTACCCTTTATTTATATCCTGGGAGCTTCTGTAATCCCATGCTCTGCCCAGGGGCCTGACACTGAGCTACCACAGAGTTAATTTGACCTGTCTCTATATACCTATCTGCATTCCTATTACCTTTTCTCTTATCCCACATCCATTTACTTCATCGAAAACCAAAGCAGAACAAAACAGAATAGTGGAGGCGCCCAAACTTTGGCCAGAACATTAATATATCAAAATGATATGCTAATTTTTATTTTAATTTTTCATGCTGAATTTCACATTTTAGCGTTTTAAATACCTCAAGTAAATTGTTAAGTATCTGTCAAAAATAATGACTTTTGATATTAATTTAAAACTTTTTAATACAAAGATTCATGTGCGTTAAATACCTGTCTGATGGAACTTCCTAAATAGACTCACCAGAACATTCTAGTATTTTACAATTTACCTAAAGAAAAACATTGTGTCCATGACCTTTGAGCAAAAACGCAGAATCAGGCCAACTATTCCCTAATCCTCAATTGCCTTCTATCTCTCTACATACCCAATGAGCCAGAAAACAGGGTGGGCAATCTCATCAAAATGCACAGAAACCTAGTACCTTTGATCCTATGGAACTGCACTGGTTTACCTGTCTATTGGATTTGGATCAGATTGAGCCATACTGCTAAATGAAAGCAACTTGTTTTTAAGGGCTTCCCATATACCTCCATTTGTCCCACTTTTGTTTCTTAATAAAAATTTGGAATCACCATACAGGACTCTCTGCCTTCATATTTCATTCTAAGTGCTTTAAATAGAGGAAGTGAGAATAGAATGCTCTCTCAAGAAATATGCTAGAGAAGGGAAGGCTCTAGCCTATGGAAGAAGCTGGGCCAACCCAATCTTTCTGTTTCTTTGTTTCTTTTACCTATTGGAGTCTGGAGAGTAAGCCAACTTGAACTTCTTTGTTGATTGAAAGGAAGTAGCCAATGGAGGGGAGTGGGTGGAGAAGTAAAGTAGAGAGATTTGAAGATTCGATGGATCAAGATTCTGGAAGAGGGATAGGATAACCGGATGGTGCAGAGAAGATAAGATCAAGAGCATAAATTAGCCTTGGAAGAGAATCATGTAGAAATGAGTAAAACTATGTATAATTTTGAAGGACGGAAGAATCATTGAAGTTCTTTGTCTTCTATGGCACAGGAGTTAAAGTAATTTGCATATATTGAGGTGGTAGGGATGGGAGGAGTAGAGGGTCTGAAAATAAATGATATGATTTGAAACAGCAACAGTGGAGACTGGGAAAGAAAGGTCACAAGTGATCATAAAAGGATTGCTAAACAATACCGACAGCTGAATCAAGGTGAGAAAAATACATATTTAATGGTGCCAAACTGTTACACAGTGTAATTATTAAAGCAATGCAACCAAGACTGGAGAATTGAGAGGAGAGGAAAAATGAGTGGATAATTGAACTGATGTAGGTGTGAAAATGTGTAAGGTAGCTGAGGGAAAGACAGAAATGACAGGGATAGGGTGCTTCTGGGAGTATCAATGGTAGATAAAGAAGAATGTGAAACAAAGTAACTGATCTTTTGGCAGAACATGTAATGGCAAGGATTGGAATTTTCAGTGAGGCTTAGGGACTCTTTAGATGTAGAGGTAGAAGAATTAAAGAAGGAGTCATTTTAAAGTTGCAGAGTTGGAGCAGAATGGTTAAAATGTATAAACTTTTGAATTGGTCAAATATTGGTTCATACCATTAGTTTCTTCCTCTCCATGTCTGTATCACTTTGGTATAAATTTATTTGACCTCTCTAGCCTCAGTTTCCTCATCTGTAAAATAGTGATAATAGTAGTATTTACTCCAAGATTTCTCAGAAAGAATCCATGAGTTATTTTTGTAAAGTTGTTACAAAAATTATTTTTTATTGAAGTATAAATGATTTACAATGCTATAATTGTAGCTTCTGGTGTACAGAAAAGAATATATATCTGTGTGTATGTGCGGTCTTTTCCAGATCCTTTTCCATAATGGGTTATCATAAGATATTGAATATATTTCCCTGTGATATATAGCAGGACCCTGTCGGTTATCTACTTTATGTATAGTGGTGTGTATCTATTAATCTCAAGCTCCGAATTTACCCCCTCCATTATAAAGATTATTGTAAATATTGTTATAGAAGGCAAGGACTGGGGTGTGACCTTTAAATTGTGTTGCTGGAATGAAGTAAATGTAGTGAACTGCAGACTGAGTGAGGTGTTGAGTGAATCATCTTTA
This sequence comes from Catagonus wagneri, assembly GCA_004024745.2. Lineage (NCBI taxonomy): Eukaryota > Metazoa > Chordata > Mammalia > Artiodactyla > Tayassuidae > Catagonus > Catagonus wagneri. The sequence goes on along the minus strand of PVHT020000015.1, from coordinate 21,768,949 downwards.
TGGTTGCTTAAATTATGTAATTTAGCTCCAAATCATAAAACATCAGTATCAACTATTGACTCAAAAGACAGATGAGTATTATTTTAACATATCCAGAATTTTTGACCTATTGCATTAAAAACAGAGGAAATTAAGTGAGATAAAGAAAACATGACTCTAAATCGTAAATTTATTTTTCCCTTTGAACCAAGCATAAATCCTTTCAGCTTTTCCTCAAACTGTTTTACTCATATATGCAAACATTATCATATCACAATTTCATTAATGTGGGCTTACAATTAAAAGCACCTGGAATTTAACTATTCAGCTGGACTCGTATACTTTCATCACAGAAGCAGTGTCTAGTCACTTAAAATCCACATGCTTACACTTAGTAGAAAAATTTATCTTTTATCTTTCAGAGTAATAACGGCTTTTCAGAAGAGAAAGAATGGATGTAGACAGGAAAAAGCAGTTCTTAGTGATACAAATTTAGTTACTACTACTACTTTCCTTGACTTAAGAAACAGTACATGTTATAGGCAGACAGAGCTGATGTAGGTATTCAAATAAAGGAACATCTGATATGTTTTATGTTTGACAGTCATGACAACAAGAATGTGGAATCAGTATAAGTCCAAAAGATGCACTTCAAACATACATTTAATCCTTGTTCACACCTACATATACAATAACAAACCATCAACTGACAAATTCTGTCAAGCCAGTTCTTTGTCATCACATAGACCATCAAACACAGTATGAAATGAGCCATTTCATTTTTCACAATTCACAGCCTTCATTTAAAAGTGAATGCTCGGTGAGACTGCGGCAAGATGGCAGAGGAGTAAGAGGTCGCGCTCACCCTCTCCCACAAATACATCAAAAAACGCATCTAAATATAAAACAAGTTGGACAAATCATCATCTGAATGCTGAAAAAAAAAAGAAAGAAAAGTAAAAAGTAAGAATTAGAATGGAGGAAATCACAATTAGAAAGCAATCATTCAAATAAGCCTACATGCAGATCGAAATATGAAGATGCAAAAATAAATAAATTAGTGAAAATAAAATAATTTACAAAAAAAAGAGTCAACAACCTTATACATTGTGGGGAGGGAAAGAAGGAAAATGTAGACTATTTCTTTTTTTCTGATTTTTTTTCTTTTTTTTAACTTTAAGGAAAAATCAACATTTTATTTCTATTTTCTTTTATTAATGATGTGTTGTAGCCTATATGGTTATCAGGCCACAGCAAGCAGATATAAGAAGATGTTAACATACTTAAAAAACAGGGCAACCACAAATCAAAACAGGACATCTAACCCACAAATACTGAAAGGAAAAAAACTTAAGTATAGAATAACTGGAATCCATCCATCCAAAAATAGAAAAGAAGAAAAGAGAAACATAGAATCAACTGGAAAT
>PVHT020000015.1:21750671-21766543 GCA_004024745.2 Catagonus wagneri | reverse complement strand
GAACATCTCAACAGAAAAGAAAATCACGAACTTGGGGAACAGACTTGTGGTTGCCAAGGGGGCGGGGGAGGGGTGGGGGAGGGGTGGGAGGGAATGGGGATAACTAGTGCTTTAATGATGGAATAGTAAGGAGATCCAACTGTATTGCACGGGGAACTATATCTAATTACATGTGACAAATCCATATATGTACATGTAATCGGGTCACCAAGGGGTCCAGTTGGAAAATCTGACAGAAATCTGTAAACCAGCTATAATGCAAAAACTAAAAAAATATAAAAATAAATAAATAAATAAAAGTGAATGCTCCACTAGTATACTGAGAGTAGATTTAACTATGTGACTCATGTGATTTTATTGGGTCTCTTTAATGTAAGAAAAATAACAGTCTCATTTAATATTTTCAGGCTATGAGCTATATTCATATCAAGCATTTGTGTTCTATTTACTAGATCCACATACCATCACACAGATTTCAAAAAGAAAAGAGGCTTCTCACATTCTCATCATTACATCTTTGCTCATGGTGTGCCATCTTCATTGAATCCCCCCTCTCATTTTTGCATATTTAATCCTATTTTCCCTTCAAGTTCCAGTTTCAATGCAATCATCTCAATGATCTCCCTACCAATGGGTATGCATTCCTCTTCCACTAAAGTCCCATGCATGTGCTTCAGCATCTTTTATGGCACTTATACTTTCTAGTTAACATGTTATGACATTTTGAAGAGATGCCCTTTTCTTCTGTTAGATTTTTAAATTTTTGAGTAAATAAAACATATTACTGATGTTTTATCTCACAGTGTCTAGTTCACTGCTTTACACATAGCAGGCCCTAGATAATTATGCATCGAAGAGACAATGAAGCATATTTCATTCTATAAGAATAAAATGTAGGAGTTCCCTTCGTGGCTCAGTGGTTAACGAATCCGACTAAGAAACATGAGCTTGCGGGTTCAGTCCCTGGCCTTGCTCAATGGGTTAAGGATCCGGCGTTGCCGTGAGCTGTGGTGTAGGTTGCAGACGTGGCTCGGATCCCCCGTTGCTGTGGCTGTGGTGTAGGCCGGCGGCTACAGCTCCTGTTAGACCCCTAGCCTGGGAACCTCCATATGCCGCGCATGCGGCTCTGCATAAAGGCAAAAAAAAAAAAAAAAAAAGAATAAAATGTAGGAGTTCCCATTGTGACTCAGCAGTTTAAGAACCCAGCTTGTATCCATGAGGATGCACGTTCAGTCCCTGGACTCAGTGTGTTAAGGATGCAGCATCGCTGCAAGCTGAGGCATAGGCTGCAGATGTGGCTAGGATCTAGCATTGCTGTGGCGTAGCCCTGCAGCTGCAGCCTGATTGACCCCTAGCCTGGGAACTTCCATATGCCATGGATGTGCCCCTAAGACAAAAAAAGAATAAAAATGTTTCCCTTTTTTCTTAAAATATTCTCTAAATTATTAATTTTTTGATGTTATGATGGGTTTATTTCAGTCTTTTTCTTTTTAATAACACAGATTAAACTGTAAACCTATTTTTTCAGTTGTCCTCTAGCCCTTCCATTTGCCAAGCTGCCAAAAGCCTCACTTAAATTTTCGAGATGAGTATCAAAGATGTTTTGTGTGTGATCAAAAAGGAGAAAGCGTGAAGCCATATTTCATACATAGAGGACCTTGTGTCATAGGTCAGGATATTTGGTTAATCACCTCCTGTCCATCCATAATGCCACTAAATGAGATGATTCGGCTTACCTGCGGTCAAAGTGACATAAAAGAGGCAAATAGTATTATATGCTGTCAACTCAATATTTTATCTCTGATAATCACCCAACTATCACTTTATAAAATGTCAGCTATATGAATGGTGAACTAAAATGGCATGAGCTAATATCCTGTACATTTTTTTTTCTTTTTATAGCTACACCCACAGTATATGGAAGTTTCCAGGCCAGGGATTGAATCTGAGCTGCAGCTGTGACCTGAAGAGTGATCCTTTAACCTACTGCACATGGCTGGGGATCAAACTCATGCTTATGCAGTCATTTCCTTTTTTTTTTTTTTGTCTTTTTAGGACTGCACCCATGGCATATAGCAGTTCCCAGGCCAGGTGTCAAATCAGAGCTATAGCACTGGCCTACATCACAGTCACAGCAATGCCAGATCTGAGCCACGTCTGCAACCTACAGTCACAGCTCATGGCAACCCCGGATCCTTAACCCACTGAGCAAGGCCAGGGATCGAACCTGCATCCTCATGGTTACTAGTCAGATTCGTTTCCACCGAGCCACAATGGGAACATCTGCAGTGATTCTTAACCTATTTTACCACAGCAAGAACTCCTAATCCTGTACTTTTATGCTCCATGTTTTGTTTACCCTTTTTCCTGTCTGGAGTATATTTACTTCTAAACCATATCCTAATATTTACCTTTGATGTGTCAAATACTCTCTTGCTTATGATGTGCACTCTCATCCTATTAGCCAAAAATGTTTTCCCCCTTTCAATTCTCATAGATTTTACTTGTATCCTTTCTTTCTGAATTTTTCATTTTTACCTGGTATTAAAGTTATTTCTATGCATATATAATCTTCCCCACTAAATGGCTCCTTCAGGGCAGACATGACATGGCTACATATGACTTATTGTGTATGCCCCAGGTGCCTAGTACAATATCTTACATTTAGAAACAGCTCAATAGTTATTTGCTCATTGAAAGCATAAATTTTCTGCTTTCAAATAAGGCATTTTAGGCCAAAAAGCATTTAGCATACCTTTTATTTCATTCATTTGTCTATTCATTTGTCTATTAATTCATTCATTCATTCAAATAATATTTATGAAGTACCTATTATATTCTGGGCAATGTTTTAGGTACTCTGAATATGGCAGTAAAGAAAGCAAAGTCCTTGTCCTCAAAGATGTTAAATTTTAGTGAGGAGAGATAAAAAATAAACAAATAAATATATAATATGCCAGATTGTAATAAATGATGTGAAGAAAAATAAACTAGAGTAAAGGGAGAGAGAGGACTGGTAAGGTAATACTAAACAAAAATTGGTCAGGTAATGAACCATACATACCATGATGACTATAGTTAATAATCCTGTACTGTAACTTTGAAAGTTGCTAAGAGAGTAGATCTTAAAAGTTCTCACTATAAGAAAAAAATTATAATTATGTGTGGTGATGTTTGTTAATTAGACTTACTGTAGTGATCACTGCACAATAAATACAAATATTGAATCATTTTGTTGTATATCTGAAACTAATATAATACGTTAATTATGTCAAAGAAAAATAAAATTTAAAAGTACATATATCTTAATAATATTTCTTAAAGATATTATATCAAAATTAGAGGTTTCAATTATAATCAAGCAAGTAAATTTGGATTTTTCAATTCCAACAAAGTAAAACTTAGATTAAAAAGTTTAAGAACTTTCATTTAATAGCATTCAGAAATATTTGGGGAGTTCCCGTTGTGGCTCAGTGGTTAATGAACCCGACTGGCATCCATGAGGATGCGGGTTCTATCCCTGGACTCGCCCATTGGGTTAAGGATCTGGGGTTGCTGTGAGCTGTGGTATAGGTCACAGACACAGCTCAGATCTGGAGTTGCTGTGGCTCTGGTGTAGGCCAGCAGCTACAGCTCCAATTTGACCCCTAGCCTGGGAACCTCCATATGCCATGGGTGCAGCTCTAAAAAGACAAAAAGACACAAAAAAAAAGAAAAATATTTGGAAAATATATTCCTGGAATAAAGCAATCCAAAACCCAATTATAATATTTTAAATATTCTCTTGTAGCTTACCATCTAATTAAGAGAAAAAAAATTGATAATAGGTACCTTAAAAAGTCAATATAACAGCCTACAAACTAATTTCACACTATTTTAATGAGTTGGGGCTAAAGAAAGATGAGTGCCAATTTAAGAAAATATTTGCTTCTCTGTTGAGGAATACCTTTACTCCAATGAGTGCTAAATACTCCCTCTACATTTCAAAATGTAAGAACTAGAAAACTTGGATTAATGTCCAAGTACAGGGGTCACTTCTAGGGCTTGAATTTATGAGGACCATGTTTATAGTTCCATAGAGAAATATTTTATCAGAAAAAAAATGGGGAAAGGAAGAGGATTCTGCTCTCACGATAATACTTAATCTATAAATTGCTAAATTTCTGTTAGGAAATTTAAAGTCAATGCAATTCAAACACAAGCCTTAATAATGTGAATGGCACAGGTCATTTAACAAATATTGACAGGCATTGGTGACCCTAATAACAGAGACCTTAATTTAAATTGATAGATGTTTTGGGTGTTTTTATCCAATCTTTGTTAAATCCTGCTTTCATCCTGATTTAATCCTTTAATCAACAGCCTTTAAACTGTTATACTTGGCATTCAAAGCTTTTTATAATCTGATATCACTCTAACTATCCAACTTTAATTATTTCTACCCCTCAGATCCATTATTTTCCCTGACAATGCCACTAACGTGCCAGGGTTATGCCTAGCTGTGTCTTCATTTAGAGTGTTTACCTTAAACAAATCCTACTCATCTTTCAAATTCTAGTTCAAGATTTGCTTTATCTATGAAACTTTCCTTTATTATTGAAGTCCTCATTGGTTTCATTTTTTTGAATTCTTATAACACTTAGTGTACAATGTATAATTCAGGCTTTATTTATTCAACCAGCTTATATTGAGATAATGATTTTATGTATATCCATGCAATGAACATTAACTGGATATGCCTCTGAAATACCTTGCATCACACTAGGCATTCAAGATAGGAAAGTACATAAGATATGGTCCCTTCCTTAAAGAAGTTCATAGTTTACCAGGGGAAGAGGAAGATACATAAAATGTGAGAAGTAATACTAAAGAGTTATAAGCAAAGTTTTATGATGACATAGATACTCAACTAATTTTGCCTTAGGGAAAAATATATGGTGTGACAGAGAAGAGACTAAACATGAGCTGAGCTTTGAAGGATAAGCTAAGTTTTCCAGGTTGGTAAGAAAGAAAAAGCATTTCAGGGTTTCCACTTCCAGATGAATCTCCTCCACCCCATGCTAAAAATTGTAAAATGTGGTTATGCAGGAAATTTCAAAGTCCCATGTAACAGAGCAATGTTTCCTAAAACTTGTCATATGAGAGGGTTTTATACTTTTTAAGAGGTATTCTTTAAAAATTGGTTCCATGTCAAATAAATTGGGAAACTGATTGTTAAACACACCTCTTCATTATAGTATTTCTCAAACCTTTTAACATATTAATATATTGCAATGCATTTTTAAGAAAAGAATATGAGGCACAATACTTCCCAAACATATAACCATGGAAACGTTTTTCCCCAGAACTAACAGAATTAAGGTTCTATAGAAATTTCTTTGGAAAAAAATTAGACTATAAGATAATTTGCATTGTACAGAGGTTGAGGGTGGTGATTGTGGTAAGTTATAGAGACTATGATCAGATTTTGAAGGATCTTAAATAACTTTTAAAGATATTAGATTTTTTTCTACAGGCAATAAACATCAAATGTTTTATAAATGGCAGCTGCATAATCAGACCTATAAAAGGATACTTCAACTAGAAAAATAAAGGATATATTCAAGGGAACAATGTCTTGAACCAAACTTATCAGTTGAGATATTACCATGATGGAAAATAAGATGGAGGTCTGCACTAGACTAATAGTAATCACAGAAACATTGGTATTGCCTCAGTTGATGTTGATTTATTTGAAAACTAACACTATGTTGACTGTTACTTTTTTCACACCCCTTTTTCCCAACCATAGGATCTGGCACAATGCAGAGAATGTCAAAAGTGTCTGGTTGGTTTTTTATTCAAAGTTTATTGAATATCTTCTGAGAAGCAACTGAGTGTGACAACTCTGGGCTCCTGGGGAACACCAAGCACAAGAGAAACTATTCTTTAAATCAAGAGTTCTAAATATAAGCTTCATTTTTCAGATGGATAGTCTAAAACTACTGTAGGATCCAGCTCCAGGCTGGCACCATTGACCACCACCTCCTAGAATTCACACTTGAAGAGATTCAAATTATATTAGATTCATCTGGGAGGCCAAAAGAACATAGTAGAAATTATGGTTATGTCACACCTGAGCTTAAGTTTTAAAATTGATCTTGGTCATTTATACTCTTTCTCTTGGACCACTCACTCTAGAGGAAGCCAGCTGGCATGTCCAAAATAGTCCTATAAAGAGACTGGTGAAGAACTGGAGCCATGTGATTAAGTCTAAAAATGGGAATCTATGCAAATGGTGAATAGAAGCCTAGATTACCTATACTAATATCAAATAAAATACATTTTAAAACAAAATGTGTTACCATTACTAGAAATGATAATATTTCTATAAAAGTGTCAATTCAATAGGACAAAACAATCATAAGTATGTGTTCACCCAATAACCAAGCTTTAAAATGCATGAACAAAAATGGGAACATTAAACGAAAAATGGACAATTTACCAATCACAGTTGGGGATTTTAACACTCTTCTCTCAGAAATTGATAGAACAACCAGACAAAATAATCAGCAAAAACTTAGATCTGAACAAAACTGTAATCATTTCAATTTAATATTTATAGAACACATAAAAATAAAAAGTATACATTTATTTCAAGTACATATAGTACATTTCCACACTTATATTCAACTGATATTTGACAAATGTGTTAGGGTAATTTCATGGAGGAATAATATCCTTTTCAACAAATGGTATTAGAACAACTATATAGCTGTATGGGAAAAAAAGAACCCTCTTACTGAACAGGAAACACAAAAATTAACTCAAAATGGATCATAAAGCTAAGTGTTAGAACTAAAACTATCAAACTGCTAGAGAAAAATATAGGAGAAAAATTTTGTAATGTAGGTTAGGTAAAAATGTTTTAAAGAGAATACCAAAACACAAAGTATAAAAGGAAAAGTGATGAAATGGACTTCATTGAGGTTAAGAAAGTTTTCTCTTTGAAAAACATAGTTGAGAAAACAAGAAAAATAAGCCACAGCCTGGTAGTATTGCAAAACATGTATCTCAAAAAGGTTCTTGTATCAAGATTATATAAAGAAGGCTTACAATTCAGCAACAACAACAACAACAACAAACAAATAACTCAATGTATAAATAGGTAAAGGATTTCAATAGACGTTTCTCCAAAGAAGATATACAGATGGCAAATAAGTACATGAAAATGTTCAGCATCATTAGTCATCAGGGAAATGTAAATCGAAACTGCAATGAAATACCACTAGGCACCCATAAGGATGTATACAATCAAAGCGTTAGTCAAAACAAGTGCTGATAGGAGATGGGATTAAGATGGTGGAATAGAAGGACTGGAGCTCAACTTCTCTCACAAAAAAACAACAAAAGCACAGCCAAATGCTGAACAACCTTCAACCAAATGGACTGTAAACTTTCAAAAAGATATCCTACTTCAGAAGACAAAGAGGAGGCCAAATCTAGAGGTAGGAGGGGAAATTAAAAGACATAACCAACCCCATACCTCCTAGGTGGGAAGCCCACAGAGTGGAAAGTAACTGTATCAAAGAGACCCACCTACAGGAGTGAGAGTTCTGAGCCCCATGTCAAGTCGCCACACCTGGGGATCTGGCATTGGGAGAAAGAGCCCCTGGAGCATCTGGTATTGAAGGCCAGTGGGACTTCTATGCAGAAGCTCCACAGGACTGGGGGAAACAGAGTCCCCCATTCTTGAAAGGCACACACAGACTTTCATGTCCACTGGGTCCCAGGGCAAAGCAGAGGCTCCACAGGAATCTGGGCTGGACCTGACTGCAGCTCTTGGAGGATCTCCTGGGAAAACAGGGGGTGGCGGTGGACCATTGTGGGGGAAGGACATTGGAGGCAGAGCTCTCAGAAATATTAATCAGCCTGTGTTTCTCTGGAGGTGGCCATTCTGGGAAAATCCGGCCCCACCCATCAGCACTGAGAATCCCCAGACAAAAAAATAATCCAGGTGGGATCACAGCCCCACCCATAGGTAAACAGGCTTCCTAAAGACCCCCCAGGCATCCAGCCTCTAATTTAACCCAGAGACAAAGCCCAACCCACCAGAGGTATAGGAATCTGCCCCCCCTACAAATGGGCAGGCACCAGTCCCTCCCATTAGGAAGCATACAACAAGCCCCCGTACCAACATCAGCTACAAGGGGGGCTTATATCAGAAGTGAGAGAGGCTACAACTCTATTGTCTGCAAAGAGGAGACACCACCAAAAACCTATAAAATGAAAAGGCAGAGAACTATAACTCAGATAAGGGAGAAAGAAAAAATGCAGAAAAACAGCTAAGTGATCTGGAGATTATCAGCTGCCAGGAAAAAAAAAAAGGTTAGAATGATGATGCTGAAGATGATGCAAGACTTTGGAAATAAACAGGAGGCAAAGATCAATAATTTATAGGAAACATTGCACAAAGAAATATAAGATTTAAAACTTAAGCAAGCAGAGATGCAAAATACAATAATTGAAATAAAAAATTCATTAGAAGCAACCAACAGCAGAATACAGGAGGCAGAAGGACAAATAAGCAAGGTGGAGGACAGACTAGTGGAAATCACTGACATGGAACAGAAAAGAGAAAAAATATTAAAAAGAAGTGTAGAGCGTCTAAGAGAACTCTGGGACAACATTAAATACAACAACATCCATATTATAGGGGTGCCAAAAGGAGAAGAGAGAGAGAAAGGACAGAAAATATATTCTAAGAGACAATAACCAAAAACACGGGAACTAACCACTCATTCAAATCCAGGAAGCATAATGAGTACCATATAAAATAAACCCAAGGAGGAACACCCTGAGACGCATATTAATCAAACTGACCAAAATTAAAGACAAAACATTGAAAGCAGCTAGGGAAAAGAAACAATGTACTAGGGAACCCCGATAAGGTTATTGCTAGATTTTTCAGCAAAAACTCTGCAGGCCAGAAGGGAGTGGCATGATATACTTAACGTGATGACAGGAAAAAAACCCAGCCAAGATTACTTCACACAGCAAGGCTCTCATTCAGATTTGAAGGAGAAATCAAAAGCTTTACAGATAAGCAAAAGCTAAGAGAATTCAGCAACGCTAAACCTGCTTAACAACAAATACTAAAGGAACTTCTCTAGGCAGAAAAGAAAAGGCCACAACCAGAAACAAAAATACCACAAATGACAAGGCTCACCAGGAAAGGCATATATACAGTAAGGATAGGAAATCATCCATGTACAAATATGCCACCAAAATCAGAAATCATGAGAAGAGGAGGGTACAAATGCAGGACACTGGAGATGCACTTGCAGTTAAGAGATGAAGAAATTAAAATAATCTTTTTTATATATAGACTCCTATATCAAAAACTCAGGGCAACTGCAAACCAAAACTCTACAACTGATACACACACAAATAAGAAAAATCAACTCAAATACAACACTAAAGATAGTCATCAAACCACAAGAAGAGAGAACAAGAGAAGAAGGCAGAAAAAAGAGCAACAAAACTGAATTCTAAACAGTTAATAAGACGACAATAAGAACATACATATCCATAATTACCTTAAATGTAAATGGACTAAATGTCCCAATCAAAAGACATAGACTGGATGAATGGATACAAAAACAAGATACATATATATGCTGTCTTCAAGAGACCCACTTCACTTCTAGGGACACATACAAACTGAAAGTGAGAGGTTGGAAGAAAATATTCCATGCAAATGGGAATCAAAAGGAAGCTGGAGTAGCAATACTCATATCAGAAAAAATATACCTTAAAATGAAGAATATTTTAAGAGAAAGAAAGGACATTACATAGTGATCAAAGATCAATCCATGAAGAAGATTTAACAATTTTAAATATATGTGAACCTAATATTGGATCACCACAATATAAAAGGCAACTACCAACACCCTTAAAAGGAGAAATTGACAATAACACAATAACAGTTGGGGACTATAACACCCCACTTTTATAGCAATAGACAGATCATCCAAACAGGAAATCAATAAGGAAGCACAGGCCCTGAATGAAGCATTAGACCAGATGGACTTATAGATATTTATAGGACATTCCATCCAAAAGCAACAGAATACACATTCTTCTCAAATGCACACAGAATGTTCTCTAGGATGATCACATTCTGGGCCACAATTCAAGCCTTGGTAACTTTAAGAAAATTGAAATCATATCAAGCATCTTTTCCAACCACAACAATATACAACTGGAAATCAACAACAAGAAAAAAACTGCAAAAACACAAACACATGGAGACTAAACAACACGCTACTAAACAATCAATGGATCACTGAAGAAATCAAAGAGGTAATTAAAAAATACCTAGAAGCAAATGACAACAAAGGTATGACACTCCAAAACCTATGATATGCAGCAAAAGCAGTTCTAAGAGGAAAGTTTATAGCAATACAAGCCTACCCCAGGAAACAAGAAAAAGTTCAAATAAAAAACTTAATTTTTTAAAGCAGCTAGAGAGAAAAACAGACAAGACAAAGTTAGCATAAGCAAAGAAATCACAAAGATCAGAGCAGAAATCAATGAAATAGAAATGAAGAAAACCATAGAAAAGATCAATGAAACTAAAAGCTGGGTCTTTGAAATCAACAAAATTGATAAACCCTTAGCCAGACTTATCAAGAAAAAAAGAGAGAGGACTCAAATCAATAAAATTAGAAATGGAAAAGGAGAAGTAACAATGGACATCACAAAATACAAAGGATCATGAGACTACTACATGCAACTATATGCCAATAAATTGGAAACCTAGAAGAAATGGACAAATTCTTAGAAAAGCACAATCTCTCAAGACTAAACCAACACGAAATAAAATATATGAACGGACCAATCACAAGTACTGAAACTGAAACTGTGATTAAAACAACTTCCAACAAAAAAAAAAAAATCCAGGACCAGATGGCTTCACAGGAAAATTCTACCAAACATTTAGGTAAGACCTAACACCTATCCTTCTGAAACTATTCCAAAACATTGCAGCAGAAGGAACAACCCTAAACTCATTCTATGAGGCCACCATCACCCTGATACCAAAACCAGACAAAGATACTACAAAAAAGAAAATTACAGGCCAATTTCACTGATGAACATAGATGCAAAGTCCTCAACAAAATACTAGCAAATGAAATCCAACAATACATTAAAAGGACTAAACACTGTGATCAAGTGGGATTTATCCCAGGGATACAAGGATTCTTCAGCATCTACAAATCAATCAGTGTGATATACCACATTAACAAACTGAAGAATAAAAGCCATATGATGCTATTATATATGAAAAGAGCATTTGACAAAATCCAACACCCATTTCTGATAAAAACCCTCCAGAAAGTTGGCATAGAGGGAACCTACCTCAACATAATAAAGGCTGTATGTGCAAACACAGAGCTAACATGATTCTCAATGGTGACAAGCTGAAAGAATTCCCACTGAAATCAGGAATGTCAAGGATGTCTGCTCTCGCCACTACTATTCAACATAGTTTTGGAAGTGCTAGCCATGGCAATCAGAAAAGAAAAAGAAAGAAAAGGAATCCAAATAGAAACAGAAGTAAAACTATCAATATTTTCAGATGACATAATACTATACCTAGAGAATCCTAAAGACTCTACCATAAAACTGTTAGAGCTCATCAATGAATTTGGCAAAGTCCCAGGATACAAAATTAATACACAGAAATAGGCTACATTTCCATATGCTAACAATGAGAGATAAGAAAGAGAAACTAGGGAAAGAATTCCATTTACCATTGCATCAAAAAAGAATGAAATACTTAGGAATAAACCTACCTAAAAAGACATAAGACCTGGAGGTCCAGTCATGGCTCAGTGGTTAGTAAACATGACTAGTATCCACGAGGATGTGGGTTCAATCTCTGGCCTCGCTCAGTGGGTTAAGAATACAACATTTCCATGAGCTGTGGTGTAGGTCACAGATGCAGTTTAGATTCCACGTTGCTGTGGCTCTGGTGTAGGCTGGCAGCCACAGCTCCAACTGGACTCTTAGCCTGGGAACCTCCATATGCTGCAAGTGTGGCCCTAAAGAGACAAAAAGACCAAAAAAAGAGAGAGAGAGAAAAGACCTATACTCTGAAAACCATAAGATGCTGATGAAAGAAATCAAAGATGACACAGATGGAAAGACATACCATGCTCTTTGATTGGAAGAGTCAATATTATAAAAATGACTATACTACCCAAGGCAATCTACAGATTCAATGCAATCCAGACCAAATTACCAAGGACGTTTTTCACAGAACTAGAACAAAAAATATTTTAAAGTTTTTTTGGATGCACAAAAGATCCAGAATAGCCAAAGACATACTGAGAAAGAAAAATTGAACTGGAGGATCAGGCTTCCTGACTTCAGACTATACTACAAAGCTACAGTCATCAAAACCATATAGTACTGGCATGAAGACAGAAATATAAATCAGTGGAACAGGATAGAAAGCCCAGAATTAAACCCACACACCTACAGTCAACTAATCTATGACAATGGAGGCAAGAATATAAAATGGAGAAAAGACATCCCTTCAATAAGTGGTGCTGGGAAAACTGGACAGCCACGTGTAAAAGAATGAAATTAGAACACTTCTTAACATCATACACAAAAATAAACTCAAAATGAATTAAACACCTAGATATAAGACCAGAGGAAAACATAGGCCAAACACTCTCCGACATAAATCACAACAATATCGTCTCAGATACACCTCCAAGAGTAATGACAATAAAAACAAAAATAAACAAATTGGACTTAATTAACCTTAAAAATTTCTGCACAGCAAAGGAAACCCTTAGCAAAATGAAAAGACAAGCCACAGAATGGGAGAAAATATTTGCAAATGAAGCAACTGACAAGGGATTAATCTCCAAAATTTATAAATACCTCCTGCAGCTCAATACCAAAAAAAGTAACAACCTTATCAAAAAATGGGCAGAAGATCTAAACAGACAGTTCTCCAAAGAAGAAGTACAGATGGCCCAAAAACACATGAAAAGATGTTCAACATCACTCATTATTACAGAAATGCAAAACAAAACCACTTTGAGATACCACCTTACACCAGACAGAATGGCCATCATCTAAAAAAGTCTATAAACAATAAGTGCTGGAGTGGGTGTGGAGAAAAGTGTACCCTATTATACTGTTGGTGGCAATGTAAGTTGGTGCAACCACTGTGGAAAACAGTATGGAGATTCCTCAGAAAACTAAAAATAGAATTACCATTTGATCCAGCAATCCCACTCCTGGGTATCTATCCAGAGAAAACCAGGACTCGAAAAGGCACACGTACTCCAATGTTCATTGCAGCACTGTATACAATAGCCAAAACATGGAAACAACCTAAATGTCCATCGAAAGAGGAGTGGATAAAGAAGATGTGGTACATACACACAATGGAATATTACTCAACCATAAAAACAATGAAAAAATGGCATTTGTAGCAACATGGATGGACCTAGAAGTTATCATGCTAAGTGAAATTAGTAAGACAGTGAGACACCAACATCATATGCTATCACTTACATGTGGAATCCAAAAAAATGACATAATGAACTTCTTTGCAGAACAGATACTGACTCACAGACTTTGAAAAATTTGTGGTTTCCAAACAAGACAGGTTGGGAGTTGAGTGGATTGGCTGGGTGTTTGGGATAGAAATGCTACAAAATTTGGTTGTGATGATCGTTGTACAGCTATAAATGTAATAAAATTCTTTGAGTAATAAACAAAACAAAACAAGTGCTGATAAGGATTTGGAGCATTACTGGTGGGAATGCAAAGTGATGTATCCACTTTAGACAATAGTCTGTCTTTTCCTCAAAACATTAAGTACAGAGTTATCATGTAACCTAGCAATTCCACTCCTAGGTAATTACCCAAGAGAAAGGTAAACTTATATTCACACAAACCATACATGTGAATGTTCATAGTGGCTTTATTTGTAATATTCCAAAACTTGAAGTAACCCAATGCACATCCACATAAAAAAATACACTATGGTATACCCATAAATTGGAATATTATTTATAAATAAAAAGTGTGAACTATTGGTACATACGGCATCATGGGTAAATCTCAGAAATAACATGGTGAGTCTATAGTTCTAAACAAGGAACAATTTTGCCCCCCAAGGAATAATTAACTATATCTGGAAACACTTTTGATTGTCACAACTGGAAGAGGCAGGGGTAGAACTGGCACCCAGTAGGCAGAGATCAGAAATGTTGCTTGGTGCATTAAAAAAGCACAAGATAGCCCCCCCATGAGAACTACACAGCCCAAAGGTCAATAGTTTCAAGGCTGAGAAACCCTGTGCTAAATGAAAAACCTCAAAAACAAAATACCACACACTGCATGATTCCATTCACATGAAATTCTAGAAAGGCAAAACTATAATGACATAAAAGTAATAAATAGTTGTCTGGGGCCAGGGGTGGGGAGAAGGGGTCAAATTAAAGGGACATGAAGAAACATTATAGGGTGACAGGCCAGTCTATACATTGTGGTGGTGTTCACACAATTATATAGAATCACCAAATTCATCAAAATGTTAACTTAAAGTTGATTGTAAAAACACTGCGTGCACATCAGTCACACTTTAGACACAGAGGTATCACAATGGAGAAAAATGCATTGAAAGAAAAGGTAATGTAACTCCAAAGATGAGTTTTTCCAACCTCATCTATGTGATTGAGAATTGACCTCAGACTTCACTGACACGTTCCAGTCACTGAGCTATTACCCAGTAGAACATCACACTAAGGGCACCTTGGTATCTTAAAAACAAAGTGTAAACCAGTTTCTTACTAGGTTTTCAGGGGAGAGTTAATAACAAAGAGATTTTACTCTCTTCTAGCTTTTTTTTAATTCTTTGAATAACTTTCCAATTAACAGAAAATCTGACAATATTATTCCATTAAGTGAGAATTTTTGAGAGAGTTTTCACTATGGCAGGTAGAGTGTTACATCTAGTACTTTTATGAATTTTTATGACTTTTACTATAGATTACTCTTGATAAATGAATGAAACCTTTCCTGGAATTCCTGAGATGAACTTATTCCTGTGAAGTTCTGGGAACACTGGAGCTTTCCTCATAATAGAGGCTTACATTTGCTCAATGTCCCCCCTCCTCACTCTCTCTCTTTCTCTCTCACATACACACACACACACACACACACACACACACACACACACACACTTATCACACTTCCTTAAACAAATGCTGCTTTGACTCTGAGAAGTAAAGAAGATAAAATTAAAGTTGATGAAATCTGAGCAATTCACAAGGGGTGAGCTACCTCTCCTTCTGGGGTTAAATCAAAACTTCTCCTTCATTTTGAGTCTTGTTGAGACAGTTATATAGGAATAGCCTCTTATCTCTGCTACTCTGAAAAAAAGTTATTTCTCCCATATGTCTCATTAAAACCTTGGAAAAAATCACCTTAGAGTAACAAAAATCATTACATTCAGCTCTGTGTAGAAGATTTTTTTTTTTTTTTTGCCTTTTGTCATTTTATGGGCGCACCTGCGGCATGTGGAGGTTCCCAGGCTAGGGGTCTAACAGGAGCTGTAGCTGCTGGCCTTCGCCACAGCCACAGCAACACGGGATCTGAGCCGCGTCTGCAACCTACACCACAGCTCACGGCAACGCCAGATCGTTAACCCACTGAGCAAGGGCAGGGATCGAACCCGCAACCTCACGGTTCCTAGTCGGATTCGTTAACCACTGCGCCACGACGGGAACTCCCTAGAAGATTTTTTTTGAAGACAGAGAAATGCATAGCCAGGTTGCCTTCAGAGTCCCAGGAGG